>CM026071.1:3475000-3885000 GCA_014839685.1 Anableps anableps | reverse complement strand
CTCTATAGAGTGACAGGGCTCTGCCATACAGACAGGATGCTCTCATCCTGTCAATCATCCAGGAGGAGTTAGTTAGGGTCTCTGATTAAAATACCTCCTGGTTGCTTCTTTCTGGAAGTTTTCTTAGTGAATCTTAAGAGTCCCAGATCTCACTTGAGGGATTATATATCCTTCCCGACCTGGAAACACATGAAAGCTTTGCTTCAAGAACTTGGGAACATATTTAGATGTGATGATCTGTGCATTCTTGTATGCAGGTAAGATTTTTGAACAGTTTTGGATGAATTACTCAATTATTTTTTATTCAGCAAATGAAACCACAACCAGTTCTGTGTGAGAGCACTAAGAATAAGACCATGATGTTCTAGGAAAAGGCCTTTTTTTTGGTTTAGACATATAGTATTCATTATTTATTTTTCAGTTCCACATATACCTCTATGATTGTTTATCTAGATTAATATGGCTGTACTACGTATAACACTGCTCTGCTTGTCTGTGACTCTTTGCTTTCGTCCTCCCTCTTTAAGAGTGTTTCTTTTATTCCTCCCTCCATTCTGAGCAGTGCATCTTTCATTCCTCCATCCTCTCCACATCTGGAGAACTTTTCTTCTGGGGAGGAAGCTCCCATTCTGCTGAGTCTAACAAACACTGGAACAGAGCACCGCTTCACTGGGACCAGGAATGAACATGGGAATGGCAGGTGTTGCTTAGTCCCCTCTATTTCCCCTCTTGAGCCACTTTCTCCTCTTTTTTGCTGTCTGCTGTCTGTATGTGCCCTCCCCACTGCCATGCACTTTCATTCTGGGTTGATTTATGGTTTATTGTCTCTTGTTGTCTTTCAAGGTCGCAGCTAATGCTGTCCAAACTGGACCCAAGGGGGTCGTGTTTCACTGTACCTGCCAGGGAAACGCCAACATTGCTGCAGCTGCCACCAGAGCACCTTGTGCCAATGAAAAAGTCTAAACTGTAGGTCTCTCCTGCACCCTCCAGCAATGGTACTTGAAGCACACCAGCAGGCTGACAGGTGATGCTAATCAATAGTAATGTCAGAGGTTACATCAGCACAGCACCTTTAAAAAAGCTAATATCTTCACCTGTGACCCTTTCTGCCGGGCTTTGCACAACACTGCATTCAGCTATTTTCTCTTTCTTCCTATAGATGATGTGTGTTTTACAGGTAAATTTCCAGAATGAAAGAGAAAATAGAGGGCATTAGGGAGTTTTAAATGCAAAAATACATGCTCACTGCTGCAGACGTGGTTCCTCCCTGAATTGTAGTCAATGAAATAAAGATCAATCACAGTGTTCCCCAGGGGAGGGAGGTGGGAGGCAGTCATCTAAATAGAAATTAGCAAGACCCTCCCTGGCTGTATAGATCTCTGTTCAGCTAGTGGAGTCACTGGTGGGTAGTAGGTGGAGCAGAGGGATACCCTCACCTTATTTAGCCTACTATTTACCTCTTGCAAGTGTGTGTGCTTGTCGTATGTGGGTACATTTGTGTGTGGTTAAAGGACAAAAGAGTTCTATTATCAGAACTAAGATCTCTCACCAACATTTACATCTCCTGATCTTCCTAACATTCTGTTTTATGTTAAATGTCAGTAAGAGGTCTAGAGCAGATTCTACCATTTCTGCCTTTCCATAATGTATCTGGAATATTAGAAAACAGCAGTTTAAATGTAAAATTGGGTTAAAAAGATAACACAGCTCTTTCAAAGTGGATGAAGCTGTTTAGGGTTATATTAAGAAGAAACAGTGGATCTTTGGGTCACATTTCCAAAAGATATGTATATTTAAATGAGAAATCCTTGTAATACTTGTAAGTTTTGATCCAAAAACCTTGGGTTCTCTTTTGGAAAGCTGAAGATGATTTAATTTTTCAGCAATAAATTGGTTCCAAATCTACTAATGATTTTATGTGATGGAAATGAAAGATTTGGAATGGTCAGGTGAGAATACAAAACTAAATATCACAATATCTTTGGGGTAGTAGGCTGTTGACAAGAGAAATCCTCGCAATCTGATAGACAAGAAGAACTTTAACAAGGCAGAGTAAACAAATACAACTAAGTTTTTTATCAGCAAAATGTGGTTTGCTGATAAAAAAAAAAAAGAAGACCTGATATTAAAATTAAATCATAATGGGCTTCAAAAAAGTCTTAGTTTATACAGTTACACAAAATTGTTATTGTACTTTTAAATTTTCTTTTACATTTCACCCTTATAGATTTATTTGTGTTTCAGATGAATTGTAGAGGAATTGTATGAAGGTTGAAAAAGTTTTAAAATGACAATTCATGAACCAATTTTGTAAATTTTAGCACAGTGGCACTGTTGCTTTGCAACAGGAAAGTCCATGGTTAAAATCTCAGTCTGGGTTCTTTCTCCAATGTTATCTCCATGCATGTGTGGGTTCTCTCTGAGTACTCTGGCTTCCTCCCACAGTCCGAAGGCATGTTTTCTTAGATTAATTGGTTACTCTAAATTGCCCTTAGTGTGTGTGTGTGTGTGTGTGTGTGTGTGTGTGTGTGTGTGTGTGTGTGTGTGTGTGTGAAAAAGTATGTGTAGAAATTAGTGTGTTTGTGTTGAGTGGGTGAATATGAACAAATTTTTTTACGTGGAGGTACACAGTTGTTGAGTGGCGAGAACGGTTAAAAGCCTGTATCACACAGACCCCAGGGGCAGCAAAGGACAGGTGGACTCAGTTCTGGAAGGCTGGAGTAGCCCCAGACAGATGAACACAGAGGTAGGTGGTCATTGAAGTACAAGAACAGCAGCTTCTAGGCCAAACAGGCACAGGTGGAGACATGGGGTACTGAGCCATTCAAACCCAGCGTCACCACCTTCTCCCACCATGCAGGTCAGGCCAGGGACCCTGTCCCCCTGGTGGCCCTTGCCCAGCACAACGCAGAGTCCCGAACAGGCCGTGAAAGTTCAAAGTTCACGTAAAGATACTCAAAATTGGAAAAATTGTATTATTCTCCCTATTATCCTCCCTTTGTCATTGGTTCACTTTCACTGTGATATGTTTGGCAGAGATATACAATTTATTCATCCAAAATAAATCACATCGTCACGATCACAAAAAGAGGTAAAAAAATGTCAACTTTACAAACAACAGTGTTTTGTAGGCACTCATAAGCCTGCTAATTTAAACACATTAGCGCTCAATACTGTAAATTACTATATTATCCTCAACCCATGAGTCTATCAATTCATTCTAGTAAATCATATGAAACTAATTCAATATAACAAAACACACAAAATCTCCAGATTTCAAAATAAATGATGCTCTTAATTTAAGTATCAAAAACTCAGCCATGTGAAAGCCACACATCATTCTTTTGTCTAATAAAATCACAAAAATAGGGCAAAAAGACTATATACAAATACTTAAATGTTTAAACTCAGCAACCATAAGCAGAAAAGATATACTTGAAAGATGTATAAAACTAACCAGATTCCTGTATGCCAAGTATGGATGACACGAGGGGGGGCATGTTCAACCATAGTTAACAGAAAACCCCACTGGTGACTTTAACTGTTGTACAGTAAAGCTGGTTGCTTCCTGTCATACCAGGTTTATGTATCCATGATGGATGCCCTGTCTCCCTGTGGCTCCAAGCCTATAGTGAAAGCTCAGTGGAATTTCACCGTCCACTATTCACAAGTCATCAACATCAATACTTCCTCCTCCAACCCTCATTCCCACTTCACCAGTCTGCAGTGTTCCATCCATCCCTATTCATCCTAAAATGGCAGATAGAGCTACATGTTGCTCCACAGAGAACAAGTAAAAAGAGGAAAAGTGTGTCAGATTCAATCTGGGATCTTAGATAGCCTGAGGAGATGTTTCTGTGTTTAAAAGCAAGAACAGGTACGTGTGTAAATCTATTGTAGTTTATTTTTATTAAGGAAAGCTAACGTTTTCTGGTCTTTATGAAGGACTCTTATGTGTTGTTAAATCTGTTGAGCGACTGTTGGAGGACAGCTGAGTGTCACCCTAAAGATCCATTTATGCTCCATTAATAGGTCCACGAGTTTCCAACATTATCAAGCCTCATTGCGCTCATGCTTTCATTATGTTTATTAAGGCTGCATTCGAGTTGTCCTCCAAACTGGAAAATTCTGACTTGCCAGTCACAGAAACACAACTGGAACACCATCCAAAGTGGGATTTCCCCCTGGGAAACTGGGATCAACTCCGACCACCCAAATTTATGACTTGTGTGGCTGACATCGTGTTTCAATATGACCACTCCTCACATCAACAATCGTATTATGTGGTGGGAAATATGTTTATTTTACAAGAAACATATGTAAGAGTGTATCTAAAATCAATGTTACACGTAGCACCTGCAACTCTAACAGAAAAAAAAATTAAAAGTGGTATTTGCTTATGGACAGTAAAGCTTAAAATCATGTTTGTAAGAGATACTGCAAACAATGTCTATGAGTGTCGCCACGTTGAAATTCTGACTTCTTAACTAGAATGCCGTTACCTAGGGTCTGACGTCAAACCTCGCTCCGAGTTCTGACTTTCTATGTAAATCAAAGCATAAATTGGTATGGTTGTTCGGTGGGTTAGCCACTAGGGGCAGTTCTAGGTTGACTCTGAATTCAGAGGAAAGTTTAATTTGACAGTGGATGGAGGTGGTGTAGAACATTAGCTAGAGACATGAAAAGGGACACCACAATAGACAAAGGTGGTATGTGTGACCGTTAAATACAGTACACACATAGTAGTATGTGGGGGGGAAATTCTTCTCCGGCATCATTACATGCAAGAATTTGACAACAGACAACATTTTTAGCACTTTTCAGATGTCCGTGGGGGTATATTGTTTCACTACACAGCCCCCTCAAATCAGACATGGAAACTCATACAATTCAGTGTTCAGGAAGAACAACGAGCTGTGACTACTTTCTTCAGAAATCGCCCACCAAGCTTTGGAAGTAAGTTACAAACTGGGTTCTGCAACCGTGAGCTGGATCATCAGACAGGTGTGGAATGACTTGCTTCATTGAAGATTTGTAGTTTGATCAAACAAATTTGTCCTGCACCAAACTCCACTTCGGACTTCCAATCTCCTTCTGCATGTACTCTAGCTGTTCTTCGTCCCTTTGCCCAGATGAGGTAACATCAACTAAGTGTTTGTAGTTTTGTACACATGCACACAGCCTTTATCCAAAGTTATTTTTCCACCATCTTCTTTATCATAATCCTCTTATCATCTTCTTGGTTTGTATTGCTGATCCTACATGAGCTATACTGCACCACACTGTCCCCAAGATTTTTTTTATCTCTGGACCCAAACAACTCACAGTTTATACAATGGACCCCAGAAAGAGCAGGCATTGTCACTATAAAGGCTAATGGGGTCCTAATAAACAAACAGTGGATCTGAAAGCGGAGTCCAGCTGATGTTCTGTTTGAAATAGTGAGCGAACCATGCCTAAAATCAATTCCCTCTTCAGGTGACAAATGGTGTGCCCCTACTAAATAATGAAGGATGTTGACTCAGGGTAGCTGTGACAATTAATAAACCTGTACTTTGCTTGAAGCAAGCAGAAAGCAGAAGGCAAGACTCAGGAAAGCTGGGAACTAAACAAATACAGCAAAAATGAAAAAAAAAAAATTATTTGGTTACATCATATTGATTTTTTTCTGATGTATTTTATGTAAGCTGCAAATCACCCAGCTTCATCTTATCTTAAATAACTTGTCGTTCCTAAGGTTATTATCAGAACATTTTGCTCTCAGTTTAATAGGGCTTCTGTATGGTGTTTTTGTCAGATAGAGTGGTAGAGCTAAGCTTTAGTTCACGTCAGCTCAGATGTTTTTTTTTACTTAAAAAAAAAACAAAACAAAAAAAAAAACGTTTTATCTATTGACAGTTTTTCAGCAAAAGATTCTGACAGATTTGTTTTTATTGGACTGGACTGTTTTTGTTGGGTTTGATTTGAGTTACAGTTTTTAGAGTGGATTGTATTGTAATAAATGTGTCCAGTCAACAGCATTAACATTGTTTTGCTCATTCCTGGTCTGTTTTTGTAAATAATCCTCATTGTATCATGGCTTTAATTTGGCTCATTGCTTACTTCTAAGCCATTAAGTTGCCAAATGAACAGTGGAGCTCTCTTCCTCCCATTACACTGCCCTTTGGTAGCAACCATGGGTGAGTTCTTTTCGCTATTTCCCTTTCCCTATTAGATTTTTTTGGGGAAAAAAAATCAGTGCGCCAACTGTTTAGGTAATGTCAGAATGGTGTTCTTTAGTCAAAAAGTCAAGTCTTGTCTCCGAAGTATGTGTGTTGTTTACGATCCACATTTAGATTGTATAGGGCATTGGGACAAGAGTTAAAAAATTACAGTATGCTACTGCATCATGACAGAATAAATTACAGTTTTCCATGGTGTAACATCCCTTTTATCCCACGTTAATTGGTTGCCTACCCATCTGAGGTTTAAATTTAAATGCTCTGTACAGTCTACGAGTGTCCCTGAGTAGTCTAGTATTTAGAATAGAATAGAATAGAATAGAAATATCCTTTATTGTCCTACAATGGGGAAATTTCTGTGCAACAGCAGCAAATTGACAGTGACAGACAGTAACAGCAAATAGACTCACAAAAATAGAATATGAAATATATAAATTAAAACAGAATAAAAATACTGTAAAGTAAGGGGAAATTTCAACGTAAATACTATGTAGTTATAAAAAAAAATACTCCAGTTCAGAGGAATGTGCAACTGAGTTGGTTAGTTAAAAAATGTACAAGATGTGCATGTCTTTTTGAGCATTAAAAACACAAATTATTTAAAGTTAGTGACAATAAAAATATGGTGCAAGAGTAAAGTTGTACAGATACTAGCATGGATATAAACACTTATTGAGTTTGTTGGGAGCAATGATGGCTATAGAGTCGTACAGCTGCCGGGAGGAAGGATCTCCTATAACGCTCTTTAGTGCACCTAGGATGCAGCAGTCTGTCACTGAAGGAGCTCTCCAGCTCAGCAACACTTTGTCCATCAGTGATCTTATTTTAGCCAGGGTCGTTAGCACTGGGTCGAGGGGGCATCCTAGCACAGAGCTGGCCTTCTAGATGAGCTTATCTAACCACTTCCTCTTAGACAAGCTGCTGCTCCAATATGCAGTCCTATAGAAGATGGTGAATGCCACCATAGAGTCAAAAAATGTCTTCAGAAGTTCCCCCTGCACTCCAGAAGACCTCAGCCTCCTCATCAGGTAGTGTCTTCTCTGACCCTTCCTGTAAAGCGCATCAGTTACGAGAACAGTCCAGTTTACTGTTCAGGTGAACACCCAGGTACTTATAGGAGTCCACTATCTCAATGTCCACTCCCTGGATGTTCACCGGTGTCACTGAGGTGGTTCTCTCCCTGTGGAAGTTCACCAGCTCCTTGGTTTTGGCAGCATTGATCAGGAGGTGATTCCGCTGGCACCACTCTACAAAGTCTTGAGTTCACTATCTCTGTACTCTGAGTCATCCTCACCTGTGATGAGGACAGAGGGCAGAGTCAGAAGAGAACTTTTGCAGATGGCAGCATGAGGAGTTGATGGAGAAGTCTGCAGTATAGAGGTGAAGAGGAACGGTGCCAGCACTGTTCCCTGTGGGACCCTGGTACTGCAGATCAGCCTGTTGGAAACAGAGCCTTGTGTCCTCGCATACTGTGGGCAGCCAGTGAGGTAGTCCAGTATCTACTGGGACATGTAGTGGTCCACTCCTGACAGCTCCAGGTTGTCCCACAGAAGTCCTGGCTGGATGGTGTTGAAAGCACTGGAGAAATCAAAGAACATGATCCTCATAATGCTTCCAGGTTTCTCCAGGTGGGTCAGAGCTCGATGCAGGAGGTGGATGATGGGGATGGGTGAGAGAATGTCTCTGGAGTAGAAACAAAATCAGAAAAAAAATCAAAATTCAGATGATGATCTGAACTGGTATAAACTAAGGTCAGTTAATTTGATTAAATTGGAAAGTATGTTTATCTTGAAATTAAATTGGATTGGATTTGACACCAGGTCTAAAAAACAAACAAACAAACAAAAAAAACATTTCAAACAATTGTTTCAAACAATGTCACCTAAACCATATTCTAATCGGTTCTGTCTAATTCAGGGCTTTGCAACCTTTATAACCTAAAGAGCCATTTTCCTCTCAGGCCAGCCAAAAAACTTGTTTAGAGCCATGATTGTCTCATGATTTTTTGGAAAAAAAAAGTCACGTTATAAATTTAGATAAATATCTTTGTGGAATTTCAATTCATATATTGCAGGAAAAAAAAATAAAACTTGTTAAAAAGCTGCATTTGTCAATATATCTATATTTAAAACATTAGTTGGTTCTTTTTATTGTTTTAGTCAAAGTTAATAAAAGACATTGTGGAAGGTCCAAAGAGCCCCTTGCAGCTCCAGAGCTGCAGGTTGCAGGTTGCAGACCCCTGGTCTAGTTGAATTTAATATGTTAATTACAAGAGAAATCTATGCATTCATCTTTATCATGAAACATGTAAACATGATCCACAAATAACCATGGTGCGTGAAAGTTTGCTCTGTTTTAATTGTAATAAAGCACAAGTGCAAAGTGATGAGTGGTTTCTTGCAGCCATTTCTTTCAAGCCCAGACATCAGCATTAACTGAAGGGATTTATGACAGAGAAGACAGAAGCTTCATAGAGAAGTGAGTTTCTGTGCCTCCCTCTGAGGGAGAAGCTGATGACAGTTTGAGTGGTAACGTTCAGAGGGGTGAGGTGACTGAGGGGGAGATGGGAAATAAGGAGAAAGAGGAAAACACTTAGAGAGATTAAACATGGTGGGATGAGAGAAGACCCCGTTTTTATGTGCATATGTCTGCAAACGTGCTGCCCTGTGTGTGAAAGTGTGTCTGGTGTGTGTTGGAGAGTTCTGGATCTATTTCAGGTCCTGAGTAACAATCCATTATGGATTAGCAGTGAGTCTGCCCTTTTTTAATATATAGAATCTGTCATTAATCTAGAGGAGCGGTTTTCAATGAGAAAGACATCACTCCACTGTCAGCACCAGTGCTATTTGCCTCAGTGGTGCTCAGTGTTGTGGAAATGGGAAAGAGTTTTAAACTGCTGTTACTGGGACAGAGAGCGATAAGAGGCTTTGGTGATAAGAGGCTTTGGTCACTCTATTCATCATATGGTATCATCAGTAGGAACTCAAATATAAATACCATCTTTCTATGTGACTTTACCAGGATTCTCTATGCATTTATTTACCAGCAACAGTTTTCAACATAGCTAAGACCTAACCCATATCATTGTCTCATCTCATGGATTGAGATGCTCCCCAGGCTCCTGCAGAATGGGTTATTATGACTTTGTACAGCCCACTTAAATGTGGCGATAATACAACACTTGGGTTGCATTCACACCAGCCCTGCTTAGTTTGCTTTAATTGAACTCTAGTTTGTTTGCCTAGAAAGTCTGGTTCGTTTGGGCAGGTGTGAATTCGCAATCGAACTCTGATGCAGACCAAAAGAGCAAACTCTGGTCTGCCTAAAAACCTAGGTCTCGGTTTGGTCAAAGTGAACTGTAGCTTGGTTCGAATGCATTTGTGGATGACTGCTTCAAAAGCAGGAAGGAACTACAGTGCAGAGCATTCTGGGTAAATACAACCCAAACAAACAAGTTTAGCGCTTGTGGGAGAAATGGTTTGTAGTTGTAGGATTTCCACAACCACTGAAATCTCACGCTACTCCCTTTTTTGTTTACAATTTTTGAAGAAGGAAGTTGTGCTCAGTGTCCTCTTCAGAGGTTTTCATATTATTCCTTTAAGTACTTCTTGGTGCAGGCTGCCACAGGCGAGGGGTTAATCAGGTTTTTCAAAAGGTTTGGATCATTTGACACAGTGTTGTGTGACAGCAAATCACACCAGCTGAAAATGTAACAAATGTTGCAATTTTGGTCCCCAATCAAAAAGAGTCTACCGGACTACCAGGTGTGAAAACACCCTTACTCTTTCTTTTTTAACATCAAAGAAGTTTAGAGCATGCAGGAAGAGGGATGTTTGACCATTCCTCTTTTGCTCTACACCATCCAGAGTCTTTGGACTGTGGAGTAGCTGCTGATTCAGCCATATGTCATGGATTAATATCCTGCTGAAACACCTGCTGGTAGACAGAACCACATTTTCTTTTAAATTTTCCTTGTATTTTGGAAGGTACATGCAGCCATTCACTCTAAGATTTTAAAAACCTCAGAGTACCACAGATCCTTCTCTATACCTAACTGTGGGCATGATGTGCTTATTACCATAGTTATTCTTTGTGTCACTCCAGATCCACATGGAATGCGTGTTGATTTCCAGTTAGAACTGCAAAAGCTCTAGCCTGCCTATTGCCTTCCTTTGCAATTCTGCTGGATTCTCATCTTCCCTATTAGTACTTCACCTGTAATTTCTCCCATTGACCTCGATTTCTCCGTTAGAATTTCAACCAGTCCAGTCAGCGATTAGGAGGACTTGTGAAAGATGACAGTGACTTTCTGCTCTGTTTTAGAATTGTTGTCTGCCCATAGTTGTAGTTTGGCAAGGAAGTGAACGAAGCCATTCAGTCCGCCACGCTTTTTAATACTGAGCCATTAAAGTTGGACCAAGAGGAATGTTTAAGACATTTTATTGCTGGTAAAGATGCCGTTCAACTCGACACTTCTCTCCTCGCAGTGGGTGATGGTTGTTTATTTTGCACACAATTTCCAGAAGCTTCCTTCACAGTTTAAATACGTCACAGCCAAACGTTAGTGATTGGGTTAAATTCAGATCTAACAGTTTAAAACTTCAAAAGAGTCCACACCTCCAGCAAGCAATCATTTCTCAATAGCCGGGAGTCCAGACCCTCTGTACGAAGCAAAGCTTAGAACAAGGGGCTGGTTTTTACCAGGCTACAAGAACTCCAGGGTTATCTTTATTTTGGTGGGACAAAAAAAAAGTTTTTTTCTTCAATGCCTCTGAAGGAAAAAGTTTGCATGTTGGAACGTTTTATGGTTGTTATAGAGACTTGGTGATACCACTCATTGATTTTGTTGTCTAACTGAGCGAACTAACCTGATAAATGTATGTGGGGTCAAAATAAACCTGGGTCCATATTCAGCCTTGTTTGTCAAACTGTGATTTTTTTGGCAAACATGTTGTGACTCAATTTCATCTAAGCAATGGTGTGTGAAACATTCTATCATTTCTCTCATTTTCATTCTAATGAATGTAAAAATAAACAGGGTTCATCAAATCCCTACAACTCAAATTTCTAAATTGTTCTGACAGTTTTTTTTAGAAGATTCAACACGTTTAAGAACAAAACATCTAGCTGAGTTGAGTTTTATTTTCTGTATGTTACACAAATCAGAAACCAATACAATGCTTAAGTTGACTTTGCTTATAAATAAGGTAAAATGTGACTTTACTGCTTTGTTGGCTTAAAACCAACTAATCAGACCAACTCAGCTCAACATTTATGGTAGACTTAAAATTTGGACTCACAGTATCCTATATTCAATATATAATGTATATGTTTCCTTTTCTTTTGTTTGTTAAAGTAGTTAAAGTTCCAGGTCTTGTTTAAAACCTTAAACCTTGGGACAAAAATATGTTTTTTTGTTTTGGTTTTTGTAGGAGTAGGCATTTATCTTTGGGCTCTGTTAAAAACTGAAAAACCATAATGACTTATTTGTCATAGGTCATCATGAAGCAAATTAAAGATAAAAGACATCAACTACACATAGATGAATGTATCCCCCCTAAATTTTTTATTTTTAACTTTTAAATAATAATATTATTATTATAATGATACTTTTGAATTATATTTGCTTAATGATGTTGATGCATATTTGCTTGATAATCTTTATGATTTTGATGTATTGATATTTGCTCAGTGATTTTGCTGTATACTTGCTTGATGTTTTTACGATGTAAAGCACTTTGAACTACCTTGCAGCTGAAATGTGCTCAACCACTTTTCCATAGTCAGCTTTCTTTTCTCTAAAATTAATTAGACTTGGAAAATGATCAAATTAAATTCCAGACTTTTCAACACTATATAGAAATCAACTTAATAAAGTGGAATTAAAAGCACAAAGCCTTTTGTAAGCTGATGTGCTTACAAAATGTATAAAAACATTTGGAATTTCAACAGGAAAATCAATTTTGCAACAGTTTCGAAAAGTAACTGCAATTGCATTCTGTGAAAAATTCCTCAATGGGAATTTTTCACAGAATGCTTCTCATTAAAAAATGAGAAGTAGGGTGAAAGAAACTCCATCAGCATCCTGTTTTGGGTCACAAACTATTGCTTGATGATGTTAGAGTGATGGAAACAGGCATATGTCTGCAGCTTCTGCATCTTCCTCTGTTTTGCCTCCAAAGTCCTCCACCACAGCCTCACTCCTCTCCTTCTTCTTCCCCCGTAGTTGTTGACCTGGTCCAAATCCTTGTCCTTCCATTGTCAGAAATGTAACATCGTGTTCTGCTCTGGCTGAACAGAGCAGAATGTCAGTTGGTAGTTCATGAAATGTACCTCTGAACTATTTCAGAAAACTAGTTGATCATTGGTTGATCTAATGCTTAACACATTTACCTATGCTGGAGAACTCAGGATTCACCTGAGAGCAATTTACCAATTCAGGACAGATTTAGGAAAAAGGTCTAATGGTAATGTAGAGAAATATGCTTGACATGTTATGACAACTTGTGCAAGCATTTTGAATGGTAAGACTTATAAAACGAAATTATGCTAAACGTTTCGAAGGTTAAGACAATTCAACAGAGACTCATATAATTCATTTTGATCAACATGACATAAGCAACTGAAAATGTAGGAAAAAACACAGAATTGTACGTAATCACTTGCATGGATGTATAAAAGCATTTGTAACTTGCTGAAAGGAATCAGAAATTGTTTTTTTTATATGCACAAGTGACACAATGACTTGAAGATTGAACAAGTAGTTTTGAGAATTAAAATTCTGAGAAATGCACCAAAGCCACTGAGAAAAAACTGCAAGGAGACTGTCTTGTGTTGCCATTTCTACCTTTGTTTTTTTGTTTGTTTGTTTGTGCTCTGCAATGCTGTCTTTTCTTTTCTGTATCACAATGACATGGTCTGTCAACAAATTACAGTAAAAGTCGAAATGTGAATCTTGTCCAGTCTCTTGCCATTGATATCCCACAATTACAATTTACAATACTTGTCATTAAAATGTTGTTATAGTTTACAACAGAAAATCCCTTCAGAATACACTGTTATATTGACAACATGACTAAGCAATTTCACAGTCTTATCCGTACAAAATTAAACTGGTCATACTGAGGTACTGACATGTTCACTGACACAGAACTTTTGAGAGATGAACTAAGGAGTTTTAGAAAGAGACTGGCTTTTGTAGGTAATCCATGGTGTTTTACTATTTGTACAAATTGTTTCGTGAAATGCAGTTACTGTTTGCAAATGTCAAGGACAATTTGAGAAATGCACCAAAGCAACTGAGAAAGACTGTAAAAATACAGCGAGTCACTTTTCAGTCACAGTTTAGGGCTCACTTCACTTTCTGACAGCTAAAACAGGAAAATATGCAAATAGCTAAAGCCAAAACGTTCTCCTTGCTTAAAGCTTCTCCAATTTTGATATTTGATCATCAGGGGTTAAAGAAACAGCTGACAACAGCTGGCCTCTGTAGTGTCATAAATGTAAAGTAATTAAAGATTAGCTCATATCTGCTGTTTTTGATGATAAAGCCCATTTGTGGTAAAGATCAATTAATTAGTTAGTTAAACGTATGATATACATGCAGTGCATTTTTATTAAGCTGTCTGTCAGAGAAAGATTCCAAACATAAATAGAACTGTCTGTGCTTCAAACTGAAATAGCAAACATCCAAACAGCGGTGACAGGAAAATCTTTTTGACTTCCACCGTCAACGAACCGCGGACAGTGAAAGACTAATGCCTGGAGAATTGTAATGAGCTTGAGACTCATGCTGAGCATAGCAACTACACATGTGACAAATGATTTGACACAGTGAGTCTGTGTTTGACAGCTCACTAGGAATGTGCGTTAGGCGAAGCTAACAACCATGACAGGTATTTTCTCATTCTGGAGAGGTCTGTGTGGACTTACAGCCAGCAAGCAAGCCAGAAGGAAAGGTTTATTTGGCATTCCTCGTCATATTTATGAATGCTATCAGTCTTAAAAAATGGAGAAAGAGTCTGATGTTCAGATATTGTCCTTTGGAAAAAAAATAAAATAAAACATTTTACATTTGTAAAATTGAGAAGAAAGACTATCAATATGTATCATGTAATCTTTGGGGCAGATCCAAAGTTAATAGACAAAAGTCTATTAAGAAAGAAATAAAGAAAGAAAGGAAGAAAGGAAGAAAGAAAGGAAGGATGGAAGGAAGGAAGGAAGAAAGAAAGAAAGAAAGAAAGAAAGAAAGAAAGAAAGAAAGAAAGAAAGAGAGAAAAAGACAGAAAACCTTATTAATCCCTTTGGGATATTGCCTCAGGAAAACTGACATATCCATCACACACACAGCACTGTTAAACATGCATACATGAAAAAACAAGAAGAAAACACTTAAAACAACAACTTGAAACTTACACTGACTGACCAATTGACTAACTGGTTGCCTGGCTGCCTGCTCCCCCAGTGCTACAGTCCCACCGTCACTCTGTACTTCTGCCCTTCTCCCTCCAAGTAAGAAGTTCCACAGCTTGATAACACAGGGGACAAAGGAGTCCTTTAGTCTGTTATTCCTGCACTTTGGAAGGAGCGGCTTCTCTGGCTGCTGATGACAGTGAAAGTCACACTTATTCAATATTTCTAGCTAAATCAAATGTTTGTAAGGATAAAGGACAATTTGACATATGAAGCCTTGGCGAAAATTCAACTTGGCAGACTCTCTCCAACTTACCTGCATTATCCATCACTGGGTCCACCCCTCCACTGCTGCCAATAAGCATTCAAGATTCCGGATATAAGGCTCATAATCCATAGTTCCATTTGCTCGCCAGCCAGACTTCATCCCACCTCTACCCTGTCTCCACTCTCGTCCCCTCAGACTTCTTCAGGCTCCCCTTCTCCAACCTTCGCTCTGCCACCAGGTCTGGGCCCCAGGGGGAAGACAACCCTAAATCCTCACTCTATGCTGTTCATCCAAGCTCATGTTGATTCTCAGCATATGCATCTTCTGCCGGGGTCCGAGCGCCAAAGAACTTACCTTAAGTCAAACAAAACTCTCTAATTGTCTCTTTCTCTCTGTGTGAGTCTCCCTGGGTTGAATTAAATTTACATTTTGTTTTTAATTCAGATAAGGGTAGAAAAAATGTTAATTATAACATTTTGTGTTGAGAATTTACCTCAAGTCAAATATATTGTCAATTTCCCATGTTATCCTCCACTTCTAAATATGTTTAAAGTAAGTAGTTAGAATCAGGTTGAGGTGAAAGATGTAAAACCAGCCAGGCCACAATTAGTGATGGATCAGTTACTGGTGTCAAAATACTGAGGCCTTCCCCCTCTGCCACCTTTTGCTACACACTGCCAGTCAGCTGGCTGAAAAAGGTTACTGTATTTTGCCCACACTTCCAAGAATCAAGAATTCTGCTTTTGGTGAATAATTCCATTCGCAAAACATCATACAGTCATGTTGTGAAACTAAAGGGGCCTCACCAATACTTTTATTAAGGTAATGCTGTTTTAAAACTACAGTTGAGGGGTTCTGGGTGTCATGTGTGTTACACAATCGTATGTAGACTGGCTACCACCTAACTTATTAACCAGCTATTATCAACCTGTTTACTTTTGTTATCTGTAAAGAGCAAAATGGCAAAAAGCCATTTTATTCAGTTAAACAAGGACTGCAACCTAGCTACTATAGTCTGTGGGTGTTTATTTTGTATTTCTTTTTCTCAGGTTTATGAAACAAAATGATCATAAGTATTGAACAGTTGTATACATAGAAAAAACTGTTGTGTAGTAGAAGGAGCAATGTTTATTCCCACTTACACAGTTGACATTACATTTTATTACTTTAAAACCCCAAAGCAGAACACTTATAAAGTAAAAGAACTATCTCTGTAAGCTGTGTCTGAATAATGGAGCTCCTAACCTTATCCCTAAACCAAAGCTGAAGCTGTGAAAGTATTGCAGAACATTGCATTGTGATATACTTGTAGGAAAATCTTTGGTTGCGTGCTTTAATCAGCAGTCAGTGGTTGTTTGGTGTGACAAGCTCACTGACAGCCAGTTTAGGACTCTTGCAATCACAGACAACCTGCAACAAATATTAAAAAGTTTCTAAAAATTTGAGTAAAAATCTGCTGATGCATGTCTCATTATCAACCAGTTTTTTTCCCAGCCTTAGCATTTCCTCATACTCTTTTCAGAGTTTGCCTCAAATAGTAAGAGTGTAGACATATCCCAGTTCAATCCCAAGTATCAGCTCAGGGGCCCGATCACAGTATTTTTTTAGTAATTGGTATTTGTGTCCTTCTCTCAGCTCCTGATACCTGTCTGTGACTGAGTGTGACTTTTAACTGTCACTGCATGTTTTTATGTGCACAGAATGTGCAACACTGTGTCATAGTTCACTAAATGGGCTGAATTTACGTAGCCCCCTTCCAGTCATCCTGATCACTTTAAACGCTCTGCACTACATCCACATCCACCCATGACCACTCACAAACGTCCAGATATTTATCCACCGATACGCAGATCAGTAGGAAACTTGGGGTGAAGTGCCTTGCCCAGGGGAACATCAACATGTGACAGGAGAAGGCTGGAAATGACTTTTTACTCTTCCACTAAACCCAACTGTACTGTATTTTATCGAAAAAATCTGGGCTTTTTGCTTTGAATAGAAATGTTTTTTATTCTTTACCAAAAGACAGGCTGCAAGTCTGTGTTACGTAATATGCTCTGCCTGCTCTGTTCAATATACACTGACACAGTGTAGGAGAAAGAGCTTCATGTTGCAAATTCAAACACTATTAATTCCTTTTCATAATTTAAACAAAGCACAATGTTTCTGACCCACAATAACCTTGTCTGTAAGTTTTGTCTGCACACAGTTATGTAGAATTGTATTAAATTATGTGATAACCCAAATTATCAATGAAATCCAAATAAATCACCTGAATAAAATTTCCAGGATTAAAGAACTAATGTCTCAACAAGCTCTAGAGCAACTCATCCATGCATTTATCTTTATTTGCATTGATTGCTGCAACACTATCTCCACAGAGCTGCATAAAAAGTCAATCAGACAGTTGATTGACTAGTTTAACTAAAACTAGGAAAGTAGACCACATCACCCCATTTCTAAAGTCCTCACACTGGCTCCCTGTAGCTTCGAGAACAGATTTTAAAATACTTTTTTTTAGTTTTTTAAATCAATGAATGGCTTACCACCAAAATACATTAAAGATCTCTTGTCGTTGTATCAACCTTCCAGACCACCCAGGTCTTCTGGTTCAAGTCTACTCTGCAACCCCAGAATCAGAACCATGCATGGAGAAGGCAATTTTTATTTTCAAGCACCTTTTGAATGGAGTTTTGTGGAGGGATAGTTTTAGACATTTTGAATTGGTTGAATGTTTGACATGTACTTAAATCTTTCAATGGGAAAGAGGTAAGTAAGTTCTTTATTCAACAACCACAACCACCCCATGGATCACCTTGAGCAAATGTACACAGGAAACGACCAGGGCAAAGAGAAGTTTCGAAGAAAGAAAGTTTCAGGCGAAACCCATTCTGGGTCTCATAGTTGGAAAGCATCTGTATTTCGGTTTGGTGAGTGCAGAACTAAAGGTAGAGAGTGGAAAGTTAAGGATAAGGGTTATGGGCTAACAATGGGGAAAGAGGGTTAAGGTAATGAATTAACAGTTAAGGCTGAGGATCAGTAAGTTTGATGGTTTAGTTGGAGGAGAGTTTGAGGTTTAACAAAGGTCAGTTTTCTGGCTGAGATGGAGCTTTTTTAAAGGCCTTTGGAATGTATTTCCTGAAAGATTTCTTTTTAGCTTTTCTTTCTTGTAATTGTCCACCTCCTTCATCTCCTCCTCCATCTCTTTCAGAGCCTTCTTTGTTACTTCAATAGTCTCTATAAGGCAGGACTTCTCTGGTTCCCATTACTGCCTTTCATTGTGCAGAACCTGCAGATCATTCTTCATAGCTGCTTTCACATTTCTGACCGTTACCTGCTGCTCTATCAGAAGACTGGCTTTTTCCTGAGCCCAGAGCAGTCTTTGGTTCTCGATGTCTTGCTCCATTTTAATCAAAGCAGTCTTCATTTTACAGATTTCCTGCAGTTGCTCAGCTTAGCAGATCTCAGCTTCATTTGTTCTGATCTTCTCAGCAGCCAGAGCCATTCCCAGTTCAATTACTTTTCTTGCACCAGCTTGATGGTTTTGGGTCTTTTACTCCTGCTCCAAATGCAGAGCAGCTCTGTTCTGGCTCAGCTTTCTATAAGTCTAACTGCTTTTTTAGCTGCTCCACCTCAACTCTTTCTTGTTGGTTTGTCATAAGATGGGATTTTTCGTGCTCCCACTGCCATCGCTGGTCCACTAAAGCTCTCTCCATTTGGACTAGAATAGCCTGTTAGGTTAGACTTTTTCCTTCCTCTTGCTGGGCAAAGCATTCATCTGCCTCTTTTGCTCTGTTTTTTCCTCAGTCAGCTTTTCCTTCAGCAGGTCAGCCCTTCTAATGGCATCAAGACAGTCCTTGTTCCTTTTAATCAGCTCATTATACTGAGCAACAACCTGATCTTCATGCATAACTATTTGTGACTGCAACTGATATTTCAGCTGTTCCACCTCAGATGTTTCTTGATTATTGGTCAG
This sequence comes from Anableps anableps, assembly GCA_014839685.1. Taxonomy (NCBI): domain Eukaryota; kingdom Metazoa; phylum Chordata; class Actinopteri; order Cyprinodontiformes; family Anablepidae; genus Anableps; species Anableps anableps. The sequence goes on along the minus strand of CM026071.1, from coordinate 3,866,126 downwards.
AAGACATACTTCTTCCTGCTCTCTCTGCATCTTTGTTCCTCAAAATCTCTCTCCATTTTGTCCAGAGTAGCTTGTACTTCAGATGTTTCTTCCATCCACTCCGCTAAACAGATCTCTGATTGTTTTGCTTTGTTTTTCTCTGTGGTCAGAGATACTTTTAGCTCGTTGGCTCTTCTGATGGCATCTCAACAGTCCTTGTTTGTCTTAATCCGCTCATCATACAGAGCAGCAACCACATCTTCATGCTCATTTTGCTGCTTTTCTTTTAGATATGTCAACTTCATCACTTCATCTCTTAAAGTCTTTTTTTCCTGGTCTTGCTTTTGTTGGTGGATGGGTGCAGCTTTGATGTTTCTAGTTAGTTGTACAAAGATCCCAGGTTCTTGGACCTTTTTCCTTTCATCAGTTAGTTCAGACTTTAGCTGCCTAACTTTCTCATTGCCTGTCGGTGCACTACCTCCATATCATGAAGCTTGGAGGCAAAACTATTCATGTTTTCTAACAGGCCCATCTTGTGTTTTCTGTTTAAGTGCTAAAATCTTGTCTTCTTTGACACTTAAGGTATCATAAAACTTCAACTTTGACATTATGACAGCAGCTCTGGTGTTTTTATCAGAATGGTTTCCTTCAACAGGGTTAGGGTTAGGTCTGTCTTTGAAGAAGTTTTAAAATTGGATTCTTCTTTGCATCTGCAGGCTTTGGGAGCTGGTAATTGTCTTTGAGTAGTCAAGCAAAAGGTGGGTTTCCAGAAGTATGTCCTGTTATCAGAACAAATGTTACTTTCCTGGTATTCTTTACGTTAGGTTTCATTGACATGTTGCCGTTTTGGCTCAGCTGTTTTTGGTTTTCAGACGCTTCTTTCTTCAGTAGGGGAAATTTTTTTCCTCTGCAGAGTGAAACTCACCTGATTTGCGAATTCAGAATGTAGAGTTGATCAGTTCCAGCGTTTCTTGCTGACGGTAGCTTCTACAGGTGAATTGGTGACAAGTGAATATGTCAACTTTGAATCCAAATCCTAGAGAATGTGAAAACGAGGATGTAAAAAGGAGCAGCAAAAGCAAAGGAGGTGGATTAGCAGTGCTTGTCAACAACCGATGGTGTAATCCAGGACATGTTACTGCCAGGTATGACAGTCATGAGATGACAACAGTCTTCAGTCAATAATTCAGAGCTTCTGAATCATCATAAGACTGACAACTACTGAAAATCTTTCCTGCCTATGGCATTATGCAGTCTTGGAAGATACTTGGATAATATAAGTTTCCACAACATTTTATTTCACTTTGAGATGAATAAAGTATTGAATTTAATTGAACTGAATTGTATGGCATTAGATGAAATGGGGATAACTTTTGCTTGGGGATATTTGGAACTAGACTCACTGAAGTCACTTACTTTTGTCAGAATTAATGAGTCTTATATTTTTAAACACACGCACAAAAGGGAAGTAACCCAAACAGCTGTGTCTGTGTACGAAGTGGATGTCTTTCTCACTTTGTGGTGCAGCTGAGATGAGTAGCTTTGATATGAATTGATTATAGCTCATCTGTGGGTGTTAAAGCCTATTACAAAATAACATCAGCCTGTTTAAAAGTAGGAGCTTGGCTAAAGTTAACATTGAACAATGCTACCTTCAAGGCTATTACACTTTGTGGCAAGTCATACAGCGCAGACCTTGAGGTTTTTCAATTATTCCAACCAATCTGAAATAATGTAACTGTGACCTAAAGCTGTTTATAATGAAGGCTTTATTACAGGAGAGAGCTAAGACTTTCTGCAGACGGAGGCAAAATGCAGAACAGGGTGGGGGGTTTTTTTGTTTGCTTTTTTAACCTTGGATTGGCCTAATTATACAGGGCATTGATTTTACAATGCATCCATGGATTGATTTGAAGAGCCCTGCACCTTCCCTAAGGAAGGAAGGCTTTGCTATTTGGTCTTCTTCTCACTGTTGTCCTCTTCATCCATTCTCTGTCCCACTCAGTTTAACTGTATCCAGGACTGGTGGCAATGTTCAGCTGACTCGTGGTCTTTCACAGAAAAAAATGAATCATTCTTTATCTCAGTTTAACTCAGTTTTAGTTAAGATTTAGGCCCACTCATAGTCTGTGTAAAACTAATTCTGGTTCTTATAATTATTTTTAGAACGATTAATTTAATCATTTCACCGTCAGACTTGACATTTTCAGATACAATTCTTCTCCACAGTGTAAATGCTGTGGCTAGAGAATCTGGTTTTAATCCCAACCACAACTGTCTACGGTCTCCTCTCCTGTCCTGTCACCCAAACAATGATGGAGCACAAGTCTGGTTCTGTACAATCTCTTTAAAGTTTGACAAAGGATTGATCTTGTAGTTACTTGTATGTATTCCTTTTAATACATAAAGCATTAAAAGGAATCCTGGTCACTTGCTATGTAAAAATTCAATTGTCCTGATGTTTGAGATGATTAGGCTAAAGATTCCCACATATTTCATCCAAAGTGCTGAAATTGACCCTTATTGATGTAGACACATGACAAAAATTGCATCATTTTGTTCGCAGAGAGCCATCCACCTGCCGAACTCCAGGCCCAGGTTGAACTATTTTGACAGGACTCTGTGCAAAGTGTTGCGTAATTGGTCAGAAGTCTTGCTGTTCTTTCAACCGCTAACTTTTTGTTTAGTCTCAGTTATTTTCTCTCCATAGAAGCTACACCTGGTCTGACATTCCGTTTGGCTGTGATACTTTCCTGGAGGAGGGCTTCAGCTGAGATAATGCTGCCATCAACTAATCGTTCTTCTTCTCCTGCTATTAACTTTTTACTTGAACATCTAAAACAATCCTAAATCAGTTCACCTGCTTTTCTTGTGCATTCTGCTCTGTCTTCTCAAACCCCAGTCAGTCGTGGCAGATTAGATTAGATCAGCTTGTACTGAGCCAGGTTCTACTGGAGGTTTCTTCCTGTTAAAGGGGAGTTTTAACTCTCCACTGTCGCTACATGCGTGCTCGGTATGATGGATTGCTGTAAAGTCAACAACACAAAGCCATGCAGTCACTACATGCTCATCCAGGAGGAGTGAAAGTCAACGACTTGATGCAATCTGCTGGGTTTCCTTAGAAACTTTTTGAACTACTTTGAATAATTAATTGAGTTTAATGTACTGTTTGATAACCAAGATCAGTTGGAATTTATGTATGACTTATTTTTTTTTTTTTTTTTTTTTTTTTAAAGTGCTTTGAGAAGACATTTGTTGTGAATTAGCACTACATAAATAAACTGAATTGAATTGAATTTTGTTACCATGTTTTATGCAGAAATGCGCTCAGACAGCAACGTTGGTATTTCTCTTCAACTAATCTGCTTCCACTATCCGGTTTCTGTATCTGCAGAAGACATGAACACTTTTGGGGAACGTTTATCAGACGGGGTGAGGAATTACGCACAATCCTACTATTCTTCACTAAATAACTACAAAGATTATCAAATGGCTGAAAACTCCTGGATGAGAATTGCAATGTTCTTGTCCACGGAGGTAACTGTCTGTGGAATAGTTTGTGGAAAAGTTCTCTCTAACTGTTTAGTAAAAGCAAAACAGAGGATGCAGGGAGGGAGGACGAACTCCGGTTGGGGTGTGACGTATGCTGAAGCAGGATGAGTGTCCCCCAGGTGGTCTGCCTCGTTGTATGAAAGGTGTGTGCGAATACAAACAGTTCATGACAAAGAGACTGCACGTCGACAGTTCAGGCTTCGTGTGAAGTATATGGAAGCCTTAAGCTCATACTCAATTTTCTTACTGTGCTTTATTATTGCACAGTTCAAGATGGATCTGTTAGATCATCTTCCCAGTATCTTATAGTACCTGTAGGCCAGCAGTAGAGTGGCTTAGGTATAGTCATCATTTTCCCCTTTCTACAGCTCTCTGTCACTCTCCTTATGTCCCACAATCTCACTTCTTACCTGTTTTCCATATTAGTAATAAGATGTTTCTGTCAAACACCAGGGAGGATCTGAATAGAACCCAATATGTAACAGAGAAGACTGAAATGCAGAAGTCATGATGTGTGTCTTACTGTGAAGAGAGGTACACAGTCTGACTGGAAGCATCAATTGCAGTTGGCAATGGAGGAAAGAATAAAAAAATATTAGTCCAGGAATGGAGAGACGAGTGTGTTTAAAAATCAATTACACAGTAAATATGACACGAGTCAGCAACGATGCCCTCCGGAGAGCCCAGGAAATATGTTCCTGCCTGCACATCAGTAAATCTGCTCTCCCTACAAATGAATTACTAATTTTATGTATAGGAGTGAGGGAGGAAAGGAGGAAAAATAAAACTGGACCCTGTTCATGGTGTAATGTGTGCTGCTTATGTACACAACCTATGGCTCCCATGGGAGAGTATTATTAATTGATGGGGTAGAGTAAAGGAAGCTTTCTTTTCTGCCGAGGGAGGGGAGGCAAGAGCGGCCCAGTATTACCTCTGATCTTTGGGAGTGTCAGCAGGTCGGTGAGCCAAAGAAAAACACTGCAGCAGCTGATGCTTTGAAGCAGCCTCAAAGACTGACCTAAGAAGGCTGAGATACTGGGGTCGGAGGACAGGATGGAAGGAAAGGAAGCTCGATGACGGTGGAAGCTGGAATAAATGTCTAGTGGGTGAGGAGAGGAATGGGATGCAGTGGAAATACAGAGATGATGAATCCAAGGACTAAAAATGTAAACACATTGACTTGAGAATATGAAATAAAAAATTAAAACCTTAAGTGGGACATAACTTGCACAATCCATCCAGCCCATGAGAGGAGACGATGCCCAATAGTGGGCTCATGAGAATGAGACAAAATTAGATTTTAGTGATATTTTGGGGAACACTAAAAATCCCCAGATTTGATTTGTCCATAGACTGTGGTTTTCATACATGTTCAGTCTAAGATTCCTAGATTCAAATATTCTGCAACAATAGGCCTGATGTGGCTATGAATAACTATCAATAAATGCAAAAGGCAGTTATTAACAAAATTTGTAATTTAGATGAATCTTACCAAGTTGGAGCACCACCTGATTATCAGAAAATAGTAACCAAATGGTTTTCAGTCTGTTATCACTCATGAATACCTGCCTGATAAGCCTTATGTAGTAAATATAATAGGTGAAGGGTTTAAGTTGAGCACTGACATTCTCGAAGAGAATGGCCCTACAAATATATGTATATGGAATACACACAAACAACTTTGTCCAAAATATGAGTTTATTAACAAAAATATTTCAGCTTTTCACTTAAAATATTTTCATCAACAAACTCACTAAGATAATAACACTCAACTAAACTACTAAATAAAAAATGAAAGAATTATGAAAACTAATAAACAACCAAAAAGTAAAACAGTAAAAATGAACAAATAATAATAAAACCAATACCCAATGTATTAATGTCACAGTTAAGTATGAACTGAGAAACCAGGTTTATCTGTGGAATTTGAAAATGAAGCCAAATTAGCTTTTCAGCTAATCAAGATTAGTTTGAACCAGTTTCTTACTCATGTAGCAGCACCAAAACATAAACATGAAATATCTCATAGAATGATATATATTTCACAGTCCAGTATGAATATGTATGCTTCAAGACCAAGGTTTGTATAGAAGAATTTTCAATTGAAGCCAGATTAAGTTTAAACTAATTAAGATTAGTTTAAGACTAAATTAAGAACAACAATGAGATATGTGTTCAAACAACCAGTTAACAATGCAAATCGGAAGTGAAGATAAAACATTATTTTGATAAAGTGATGTTTCATAAAATAATTAGCTGAATTAGAAATCAATAACTTTTTGGACAATTGTGTCCTAAACAATGAGTCACCACAGCTATTAGTTTTGGGCCACCAAGATCTTCACTTAAAGCTTCACTTTATGGACAGGTTAGTTGACCTTTGGCAGCATTGGTAACATTATACTCAGGTTAGCCATTTGACTTTTTCAACAAAGAAGCATTCAAAGCACCATTTAGCAGTCTCTTTTCGTCACACATGTACTTTTAAGTTCTATTAATATGAATGGTGTACCTGACCATGATACAAACAGAAAAGGATATTTTGTAAACACTTCAGAAATAGTAGCAGAGCTTCTAGCTTTTACCTTTAGCAGCTAAGATAATGGACATGATTTAACGCACTTTTAAGGACTATTTTATGTAGGTTAGTGAGAAGAGAGGAAAGGAAAAATACCAATAAAATGAAACAAAATACCAATAAAATGGAACTAGGTCATGCATTCAAAATACTAATTGGAATAAAATTTAAATTGTTTGAATCACCGATGGCGTCAGCTCCATCAGTAGTTTTAAGCATCAACATTGCAAAAGCACGATGAAATACACAATAAAGAACAAGATTTAAATTGTTTAATTCTAAGCTAATTTATCTCTGCCCAGACCCATCTCTTACTTTAGTTTATAAATCACTGAATGGCTTGGCACCAAAAGAATATTAAGGACCTGTTGTTGTATCAACCTCCAGAGCAGTCAGGTCCTCTGGTTCAAGTCTACTCTGTATCCCCAGAACCACTAAACACGGAGAAGAAGCTTTCAGTTTTTATGCTCCTCCAATCTGGAACAAACCTCCAAAAAACTGCAAAACTGCTGAAACACCGACTTCCTTTAAATCAAGGTCAGAAAACCCATTTGTTTGGAAATGCCTGATTAATAATAACTAGAACATTATTAGCTTTAGTCTGTATTGCAACTTTTCATACTTCTCTTTATTTCACCACTGCTAATGTTTTTTTGTTAGCTTATGGTGTTATGTTTTCATCATGTAAGTACTTTGAATTGCACTGTTGCTTAAATGTGCTATACAAATAAACTTGATGATGAGATTAAAGAGTCTGGGAGGTGGGAAATTGCTCATAATAAATACAGTTTGATCTCAACAGTTATAAGTGGTTATTGGAGTTCATGTGACTTTAGCCATGAATAAACCTTATGTTTACTTCCCTTTTTGTAGACTCTACCCTTCTACTCTTCTTGTTTTGCAGAGCTAACCTCATGCTGTTGTGTGACAACTTTGGGTGTTGGTAGTTTTGCAACTTTACCATGTCGTACCTTCGTAGCTTAAAAACACTTGTCTTTTTCAGGGAAGAAAATACCATGGGATGCTTCATACTACAATACAACAGTATTTGCCAGCTTTGATGACCAAAGATGTAAAGTAATTTTTATAGTTTTATATTCTACTCATGGTCTACTGTAAGGAAATGTGGATTTATGACTTCAGTAAATACTAGCTACCAGTTATACTGGTTAGATCATGGGTCATATTTTTTTTTTTTTTTTTTTTAAAAAGCCTTGAACTGACCGAAGAAACCTGAACTGCCCAAAAAATGTGCAATGAAACCACAATCTGGGGAAATAGTGTGCAATGCCATGTTTTTTGGATAACAGTATACAATTCACTAGCAAGGACAACACCACAAAGATATAAGTTTAAAGATTTATTGCAGGAAGGGCATGAAGGGATGAATGAGCTTGGGTTGGTCATCTGGGGAGAATGCTGGAGGGCTTGGGAGATGAAGACTCAGCATGGGATATAGTCTTTGGGATAATTAGTTCCATTTTATTTTCCTGACCCCGCTGTTGATGCCCCAGATGAAACCTGTAACAAAATAGGAGTAAAGCATGGTTATGAGATGGAGGGAAGGAAAAAGGGGGATGAGGATGATGGTATAAAGAGATGGAGGGAAGGAAAAAGGGGAAGAGGTGATGAAGAGGGATGAGGTAAAAGAGGTAGAGGGTAAGGGAGGATGGGGTTGAAACCGAACAGACTGAGAAGAATAGGTGAGCAGAGTATAAACAGGGTGCTTGGGAAATTGGAGGAGTGGTTTTGGGCGTGGCCAGCTCCCATACTGAAGTTAACATATTAACTTCATTTGACTTTAATTATGCATGAGATTTTTGTATTTTTATTGCTATTTATCTCCATAGTTCATAATGCTATTTTACTGTAAGAAAAAATCATTGATGATCAAATATTTGTAAAAAAAAAAAAAAAAAAAAAAAAAAAAAAAAAAAAAAAAAAAATTGGAAGCAGGGAGGGATAAAATTGGAATTTATATGTGTAAAATGGTAGCAGGAACTGGTGAGCAAGTGAATTGACCCAAAAGCTCTAACCTTACAAAATGGGATTAAGTACAACCAGCTGCAGAAGCAGACACCTCCCTCACCATCTCCTAGCTAAAGGCTGCTGCTTAGGTCTGTTTGGGGCCCAAGGGCTGTTCTTCAAGGGCAGACATAAAATAATAGCTAAAATATCATACAATTTAAAAACAAGCCATTGTATCCCTCTATATTTTATTGTTTTTCTCATTGTACTGGTTAAGACACAACTGAGTGTACAAAATTCGGTCTCCCATATCGAGTGCATCTTGGGACATTGTATACATGGGTCTCCAAACATTGTTTTCATGCACTGAATGGCACCTCTTCATAGAAAAAAAATGGAAGAGTAAATGTTTAACTAAACATCAGGTATATTAAAAATGTTTTTTCATATTTTTTTTCTGATATGGAGATTTTGCCAGTGTGAGATCTCTGCTTTGACACCCCGATGCTTCAAAGGTGACACCAACAGAAAACACCCCTCTACAGTGCTAAAATTTGTGATTAGTCATTTTGTCCTAGGTGACTTCTAAATCTTTTCAATTCCTTGTTGTGATGGTTTATGTTTTCTTACATTACAGTTCATCTTCATCTTCCGCCCACCTTGGTTATTTAAAGTGCCTCAACCATGTTTGCCATTCAAAACAAGGACGAAGGTCCAAGTTCTATCACTTGCTTTCCATCGAGAGTTTATTCCTGAAATGACTTTGCTTCTCACTGCAATAAAACCACCAAACATTCTTCATTATATTCACTTAATTAAAGGACTATTACTCTCTGTGGCACAATCCTATTGGTAGGAAGCTGCTTAGTTTGTGTTCTTTGGTCGACATCCATAAGTTCTAGGTTTAGTCGTGGTCATTTTCCCCTCTGTTTTAATAAAGCTCTAGTTTTACATTCAGATATTTGCTTCATTTTCTTTTCTTTTTTTTTTTTTTTTTTAATCTATCCCTTGTTCATTATGTGTAGGTTATCTTCCTGTCTATATTTCACATGTGGCTTCTGTTGTTAATTCCAACCCTCTTGTTTCTCTTTGGCTTGGCCATGCAGTGAAAAGGATTTAACCTGCCTGACTGCACCTACTCCTACTCACTACCAGATAACTACAGATGTGTGAAAGTTTGCATTGCAACACTTATTTTTATGCATTTTTATATCTACATCTTCTGCGTGCAAATTCTGCCTGTCTATCTATATGCTTTTACAATTTAGGCCATGTTCCAGGGAAACCTGAAGAGTTTCAGTCTGCTCCAATGTGGTGTTTGGATGGTGGAGGAGAAAACTTGGGCTAAGCAAACTAAGACCCACAGAATGGTGTTGGTTGTGAGGATGAACATCTACATATCACACTATATCCACCTAAATCTACCTACTAACTAAGCGAAAGACAATGCATGTGTGGGATGAACACATATACTCATCCAAATCAGAGAAAGTGCCTATCAGTCTACTCTTTTATCCTTTTTCATGGCTGACACACCTCCCTTTCTGCATATCTTTTACCAGCTCTGTGTTTCCCTTATACTCTTTATCTGAGTGACTGTGATGTCTTGGCAAGGCAGCAATATTGGGTTCAACCCTAATGAATAGCATTGATCCTTGTTGGGTTATGAGCAGGCTTTAGTAGCCATGTTGAGATGTTAATAAGCCTGGCCTTATTCCGGAGGAGCTTTAATTAGCCTGTTCAAAATGTGCTTACGGCGCGCACTGTCACTCTGCTGTGACATACATTCCTTAGCACACACACACACCTACACACACGGAAGGGGCCGCACACAAGCAGCAGGCATCTGTAAGGATCCACAGACACACACACTTACAGTACAGTGAGTCATTTCATGGACCACTGAGATGGCAATCAAAACAGCATTCTCCATTTATTCAATTAATAGTTTCATTAGCAAATCAAGCAGTGTGTATACACTAACATATGGTGTCATTGCATTTACACATAGATGCACAAACAATTACCTTATAACCACTGTATTCTAAACACTCCCTGTTCTTTATCCCATGGGGTTCCCAAGCCAGAAAGGACATATTGTCTCTCTACTGAGTTGTATGTCTGTCCCAAAGTCTCCTTCTACTTGGTGGTCTCTATGAAATTTCCAAAGAGAAGTGTGCAGGAGGTTCCCTGTTCAGATCTCCCAACCTCTGCAGAAGCCTTTTTAGGGTGTAATCCAGTGAACACTAAGGGTCAACAGAACTACAGTGTCTACAAAAAGCAAAGTTCCTGAAGGTCCAACATGAGACATCATCCTGTCAAAACAATGCCTTGACATCCTGTGTATGATCACTATAAATTTAGGAAAAGGAAGAGAGCTCTGACTCATTCTGTCAAGGTTAGCAGCTGTGAAGAACCAACATGTAGACAGAGGGTAGGACTGTATGCAACCGGGAATTTAATATCTAAGTCCAAAATGTACAAAAACATTTCAAGTCTCTTCCAAATGATTCTGACTAAGACACAATGACCCAGATTGCAGGTTCTAACAGAATCTGAGCTCCACTAGGACCCAACAGCTTGTAGAACCTCCTTCAGCAGCAACATCTCTCATCATTAGTCTTTCACATGTTGCTGCAGTTCATTGAGGTTCATTGCTCCCAGGTTCATGCAAGGTGATGACCCCTGTGCCTGGTGGTGTGGTCAGGTCCCCTTGCAGGTCATCTAGCAGGTAGACCATGCTGATATAAACAGTTACCTACTACTGACGTGACACTTGGGTACCTCTCACCTTCCTTAAATGTGCCAGTAGTTGAGTGGCATTCATTATGTAGTTATGCAGGGCACTGCTCACAATGAAGAGGTCATTAGTGTGGGATGTGGCTAAAAGACTTCCACTTCTTTGGCTTTCTGTGACTCTTCTAGTTTCTCTGTATCTCTATTGCAAACTGCTGATGATACTCGGTGACGCTCTAAGCCCAGTGGCCACTTCTTTCTGAGATCATCCTGTTTGAAGCCTCACAATGGTGAGGTATTATTGATCAGTTGTTTGGTGTTGTCTTTGTTTCATTATGTCAAAATGTGGACAGAATGATGAGGACTGTTGAAATAAAAATTCTGATTGAATCAGAAAATGTACTGGTCAATCCATTGATCACACAAAGTTGTCCAAAAGAACTGAAACTTTGAACAGTTGGACATGTGAATTTAAAAGTTTAGAGAAGGCTGCATTAAGTTAATCAGTAAAGGTTAAAGTGCATTTTAGGATCATCCTGAAATTTCACCTGAAAGCCGAATATCCTGAACTTTTTGTGAGTAGTGTATATTCAGACGACAATGTTGGAGGTAATTCTGGTGTTGGGTATCAAATTTTGCATCAATGTTTGTCTGATGCAATTATTGATAATTATGGTTAATAATTTATTATTAATGTAATTATTAATAAAGTTAAAGTTTCTTTAGTTGAATCAGGGCACCATGAGAATCTCTGGAATCATAAGTCAAACTTGCCAGTCTCTCATGAAGGAATGAATTCAGAACCACCGGCAGAAGAAACTCTTCACACAAAGGAGGATTACTGACACACTTATTTTCCTACTACTGACATGCAATCTAGCTACTGATATATATATATATATATATATATATATATATATATATATATATATATATATATATATATATATATATAGAGAGAGAGAGAGAGAGAGAGAGAGAGAGAGAGAGAGAGAGAGAGAGAGAGACAGATAGCTAGATAGATAGATATAAAAGGGAGGTCAAATCAGATTGATGAATCGACCATGACAAAATGAAATGGATTACTGGAAAATAACCTCAAAACTAATTGCCTAATTCAAACATGAAGACAACAGAAAAGGAAGATCAGCAACCCCACTATTATACAGTGATATCACTGCTCAGTAAGACATGTGAGGATGAGGCACAGAAAAGGGAGGAATGACTTAAACAAGAGTCAAAGCCTGAGATGATGTCCAGACTCAGATAAGCCTGCCACTTTGGAACAGAGTCATAAAACTCAACCTTGTGCTCAGGGATAACCTTAAGCTAGACAAAGAACCATGGCTTTGGACTCTGTACAACAACGAAGTGAATGGATATGTGGAAAGAAGAGGAAAGGGTCAAAAAGGAGAGAGAGAGAGAGAGAGAGAGAGAGAGAGAGAGAGAGAGAGAGAGAGAGAGAAAATACGAATGCTCTGCTGAATTTTACCATGTTGTTCAAGCTCTGCTTAAGCATACATCATAGCATAGCAAAGATATAAAAGAAAGAGGACCAACTCCCCTTATTTCATTACCTATTTCAGGCCAGACTGCTCAAAACGGTCTCTTACCATGCGTTGATCTCTGTCGTTCATATCAAAACAATGTCCAGAGGTCTGGCAAAAATGATAAAAGAGAAGATAATATCATTCTGGTCCACTGGGTGGGCTGGCATCCCACGTGTTAGTGGGGGCGGGGGGTTCTCGGCAGAACCAGTGGTACGGTTGGTTGGTACCTTACATCAACAGGTGCAGAGGCTGCTTCAGCAACCCTCTTTAGGGAGATGTCAATGGATTTTGCACATATCAAAGGAACTTAAAGAGCTTCTTGAAACTTCTCCAGTTAGCACTTTGAAGGTTTTAAAAAGTCATCTTTCCTGGCCAGCAAGTTAGAAGGAAAAATATGGACCACAGCTGTTGTGTCTCAGTCGGTGGTTGACTCCAAAGACAACTCTTGTCAGTGATGTCCCCAGCACAATGAATGCTGAGAGATGCAGTTTGCATAGGCCACACGTGAAACTGGAATCCAACACTGAAGATGATAGAGAGGCAGGAGAGGATCATGGTTCTGTTGCTGATGCCACTGATGGTGGTAGAGGAGAGGATGGTGGTTCTGCTGATACTACTGTTGACAATGCAGCAGAGTATGATGTGAAAATTAATAATGGGATATGACACGGGGGCCAAAAACAAGGATGACAGTAACAAAAGATGCTTTGGAGATGATGAGGTTGAAGGCTCAGACTGTGAAGATGTAGTGGCTAAAAACTGGAGATGTAGAGGGCGTAAACTCAGGAGATGCAGTCGATGGACATGATGCTATGCTCCTGCTGCTTAACATGAGGGAGGAGAAGATGAACATGGTGGTTCTGATGGCAGTTATGCTTCTGGATGCTTGTTACCCCCTCAAAAATTTCACCTGAATTCTTTCTCTAATCTCCTTGTTTTTTTTCTCTTTTGCTCTCCTGAAAGACATATTTTCTTATTTAGTGGGATTTTGAGGTCATGGACTATGCATGGTTTATTAATGAGGAAGCACCAAACTTGTCCTTTGGTCAACTTAGAAAGACATGCAGTGTGTGACTTCTCTGTTATCCCAAAAAGGACTTAAAACAAATGTCCTAGTCAATAAAATCTAGGCAGCATTTTTTGGGTGATGACAAGCAGTCTTTTACTAACAGGAGTGTAAGTCAAAGAGAGATGGATGAAGTTATGGTCCAAACTATCAAAAGGTAGAACACTTATACAAGAGATGAAAAGTTTCATTGTGCAGTCTTGTGGAATAAGAATAGAATGCTGTCAGGTCAACACTCTGGGTCCAAAAAAGGCTCCATTTCTCTTTAGGTTGCCATGTCATGTGTTGTCAGGTGTTTGAGCTGGTGAGGGAGGTAGTCACAGAGTCAAGTTTGCAAGTCGATGTGAATTTGGGTCCTGCTTATCTTATGGAAGCACATATTGTCATGGAACGTGGCATCTCAGGCACTGTGTTCTAAATGCCAAGGGTTACTGTAAAGGGGCTTGATCTTTGTAGGCTGACAGCAGAACTGTCCTCTAGAAAAAGGTTTTCTCAAGTTTTTATTCGATAGAAATACAAAAACTGTTTTTCAATCAAAAAAGTGTGAAAAAACAGTTGAAAAGTGAAAGTTGAAAAGATATCCACATACAGACATACCGATGTCTAATTATGGCTGAAAGTTGGATGAAACAGGCTAAGTTTGTTTTTAACTATATTTGTTTATGTTAAGTTTGGACAGGACATGTGGCATGAGTGACATTTCCCATCTAATTTTCTGGGCTAAATAAAAACAAGGACTTGATGACCTCAAATAGATTTTAAAAAGATCTTCATTGACATCCAGTGTTTGGAGAGTATAGTCTCATGTTTACAAGTCACTAAACAGAAAGAAAAAAATTGCTTTCAATAATTAACATTTGTGTCATAAAATGGGATTTTACCCTATTTATAATATTTTCCTCCCAATATTATTATTGATCTTTTCCTCCCAAAGAGTACCTAAAATTAATTAGAAAATTTCAAAGGTGTATTTAGAGTTTGGTGTAAGTGGATTGCTTACTTATCTACTGAAACTGGAATGTGGTTTCATGACATGGTTCTGAATGTGTGCCCCAACAACGTATGGTACCAATCACCCTCATTCTCGGGACATTAAAAACAGATTAAATAAAAAAAGTTTAGCGGTAGTTTTGAATGTAATATAACATTCCTCTCCTCAAATTATTTCCACGTTTTGAGAACATTAAAATGATTCCAAAAAGGAAGTTCTCTCAAGTGCATGTATTACACATTTGGCTGTAAAATGTTAACTCTCTGTGCACAAACCAACCATTGACAAATCCCAAAAGTAATTCTTTAAATGCCACAGAAGGCTTTGACATTTAAAAAGTGCTTGTAAATTGTTAATCTGGTCCCTGAGAGTGCTAAATTAGCTAATTTGTTCCTTAACAAAACTCTCCATCTAACATGTAATTTTAAGCTTGTTGTTTTGTTAGTTGTTTTATGTTCTCACTCTAAATGCCTTTCTATAAAACTGTTCTTCACCCATTATGTTTTTCGCAGATCACTAAGGGCTGTCATAAATCTGAGCCCCCCAGATTTTCAGCAGCTTTTACTTGGAACAATTGGTTTAGACACTGCAGTCCTGCCGGGACATAACAGAAAGCTGCTGATGCTGCCAAAATTCTTTTTTCTATCAAGATGCTCTGGAATTTGTTCTTGTCGGCAGCCTCTGGAGTGAAAGGAAGCATGTGATGTAAATCTTGCATTACTGGTGGACTCCAAGCGACTGATGTTTTCCGATTAAACTTTGTTCTGCCATGCATTGTGATTAAATTGGTTCTAAAATCAGTTGTGCACACCGATTCACATAAACACAGTCACTCACTTTTACACAGCTTCCTATCCTGGTCACAGTGTTTTTCTTGAGACATAGACAATTAAAATATGCATGATTTTATAGAGTTATGTTGGTTGATGAAGAAAAACTACAGAGGCTGGGTTACGGGTGATTATGGCTATGGTTGTGAGACTATTTCTGACAAAATATGAAACTTGGTGGAAGTGCTTAAATAAAAAAGAAATGAGATCATTAATAAAGAGAAGAAATTCCACAAACTTTTATGTTTTTTAAACATGAACGCAGCTTCAGTTATTACAGCTAGAAACTAGTGATCAGGCCCAAAATCTGGGTGTAGTGATGGACTCAGACTTGAACCTTCTGAGACACATAAAGACGGTTACAAAGTCAGCCTTCTATCACCTGAAGAACATTTCCAGAATCAAAGGACTAATGTCTCAACAAGATCTAGAGAAACTCATCCATGCATTTATCTTTAGTCACATTGATTACAGTAACAGTGTCTTAACAGGTCTGCCTAAAAAAATCAGTCAGACAGCTGCAGTTGATCCAAAAGACTTCTGCTCGTGTTCTCACTAAAACCAGGAAGATAGAGCACATCACCCCTGTTCTAAAGTCCTTTCACTGGCTCCCTGTAGATCAGAGAATAGACTTTAAAACACTTCTGTTAGTTTATAAATCACTGAATGGTTTAGCACCAAAATACATTAAAGACCTGTTGTCATTGTATCAACCTTCCAGACCACTCTGGTCTTCTGATTCTGGTCTGTTCTGCATCCCCAGAACCAGAACCAAACATAGAGAAGCAGCTTTCAGTTTTTATGCTCCACAAATCTGGAACAAACTTCCAGAGAACTGCAAAACAGCTGACACACTGAGTTCCTTTAAATCAAGGCTAAAAATCCACCTGTTTAGAGCTGCCTTTGATTAGTGGTAAGTAGCACATTGAATTATATTTGCTTGATGACATTTGCTTGATGATCCTAATGATTTTGATGCACTGATATTTGCTCGATGAGTTTGATAATTGTCATGTGTATTTGCTTGATATTTGCCCTCCTTTCACCCTCTTCCAACCAATTAAAATAAGAAAATGAGATTCTGGGATTTCAGATAAAAGCCAGTGCAGCCCCAAACAAAACATGTAAACCAATCCTGCTGTTCTTTGTAGCAAGCAGGAGACAGCTATTCAACACTTGGCGACAACTCCTCACTGACTGCACATGCATAATGAAATACAACAGCAAAATTGTTCAGGACCCAATTGAAAGATAAGTTGTTTTTTATGTGGTGGCTCCCCTTTAATGATGCCCTGAGCAACTGCCTATATGGCCCATATCAAAAACCGCTACTTGTGGAAATAACTATCGGCAGATGGATAGAATTATTGTAAACAAACACAAATAAGCAAGTTTTAGGGTCATAATACTGAACACCAGCATGGTGTTCAGTATTATGTGATGTTGGACAGATTTTGAATTCTGAATCATTTTCATTCAGTCAAATTGACTTTTTCCCTGAGGAAAACAACTTTGACAGAGGGAGTTTTTTCTGGTATGAGCACTTCAGCCAGTTCAGTTTAGGACAGAATATAACTGATGATCATCAGGCCAGGAAGACTATAAACATGGACTATCCTCCAACCCTGAATAAAGCAGGTTGGAGGATTTTCTTAAGAACTTAAATTGGTACAAATCTACTTAAATTTCTATTTAAAGTTTTTCATTTAATTGATTTCTCTGCATGTTTGCTACTTATAAACATTGTATTATATCTACTGCCACCACAGTGTATCAGTTACCTATAAATCCACTGTTATAAATATCAACCTCTATAGAAAGTACAAAGTGTGTTTTACAGCAGATCTAAAGAAGCCTCTGACTGAAGATACTCTGTTGTTGTATAACAGTCTCCTTATGTAAAAGCTCAGGGTTGTCTGTAATTTTCCTCATCTTACAATGAATCTTCCTTTGCACAGTAATCTCCAGATGTTCCAGAGCAGTCCCCAGAACAGAACCAGCCTTCTTTATTAGGTTGTTTAACCTTTTCAAGGTCCTGGCTCTGATGTTGCTACCCCAACATTCTTAGCAATTGTTATGGATAATATGGTTGTTTTTATGGTCCTGTTAGGATACATAATTCGTAGCAGCGATCCAGTCAACCCTGGTCCTCGTCAATAGCTGCTTTCATGCGTATTTCCAAACAATCTGGAAACTTTTGCAGTGTTCTTCTAAGCTACAATCCTGCAATTCTTCTGCAGACAAAATAAAGACAAGTAATCCAGATTCTGTGCTGAAGAAAGTTTATTGTGAGGGGAAATTTTGTCCAGTTAAATCGCAATTTGTTATAAATTAGCTAATAAAACATTTAACATTTACCTTATGAACTATTACGTGATTCAACAACTTGATTTTTGAGTGTTAAAGTTATAACCAACCACTCAAAGTAAAAAAAAAAAAATGTAAGAAAAGCAACTACTTTAACAAACATTTATATTTTCAACAAACATTTTGCTTTTTATTTATTTTGTTTTTTTTTTTTTTTTTTTTTTTTTTTTTTTTTTTTTGTTTTTTTTTTTTTTTTTTTTTTTTTTTATCCAAAAGATTATATAGTGCTGTAAGACTGAGGTCGGTGGGCTCTATTAAAAAACTGTATGTGTTCTGTCTCAAACTGAAGCCATTTTAAACTTAAACTGCTGCAGCCCAAAGCAGTACAATTATCTGTTAAAAGGGTAGAAGCCAATGTAACCACCTGCACAAATCAATGAGTTCAGGACTTTTTAGTGAGAACACAGTTGTTTGAGACTAACCTTCTATTTGTGCATGTTTCTCAGTGTGAGTATCCATTCAGTTCAGTGCTCTGTGGCCCATTATTGACTGCACAATTAGCTAAGCAATCAGCCTACTGTCATACATCACTGTTGCTGTAGAATTGTCATAATAAACTGTGACTTTAGAGATGTGTTTCCCCAACTCTGCTGTGTGTTCATGCACCTTGCCACTTCAACCATCTCAATCTGGACATTTGTTTGACCTGGGAGTATTGTTACACATCTTTTCTTCCCTTTCATGTGACTGTTCGCCAGTTCTTTGTAATTTCTTAAATACAATTCACAATATAAAATCATATGAATATAGGCTTACTGATGTAAAGATGTTTCACATATCTGGACTGTTTTATCATCACTTTTTAATTAATTAATTAATTTAATTAATTAATTTAATTAATATTCCCTATCAGTGGTTGTGACTTACTGGGACATTTAGTTAATTTTAAACTTTTCTTCTCAGAAAAAGCACAAATTCCAGACAGAAAGTTCTGAACAGCCCAGATTCAAATGAAAGAGCCACATTTAAAGGTAATTTCAAGGAGTTGCCAGAGAAAGTATATGGTGTCATGATTCTGGTGTATTTTGGGCTTTGGCTTTCTTCTGTGTTTGTAGTTTGATTATTTCTTTATTTTTTATATCAGTTTAGATCTTGCCATATCAATTCATTCCTGTATGTTAGCTAGCTATTAGTTGCTATTTCTCTGTTTTCCTCTTCAGCTCTCTGTTGTTTTGTCCGTGATTCTGTTTTCTTATTTGTCTGTTTTGGATTTTTTTTTTTTTTTTTTTTAAAAGATCAGCCTGTAATAAAATACCACTGATTCATTTTGACATTCAGTCAAATGCTGTTATTATTTAAACAACATGATGGTTATCATTATCAATTTTATAAGTCCATGTGGGCATCGTTACAGTTTGATTATGTTTCTGAAGTCAAGTTTATTTGTATAGCACATTTCAGCAGCAAGGCAGTTCAAAGTGCTTTACATCATAAAAACATCAATCAAGTATACAGCAGAATCATCAAAACAAACCGCTGTTGTTAAGTTTGACAGAAAGGCCTTTAATAGACTATTGCGGTGTAGAGGGGATTAGATAAATGGCAGTGAAGGATGACACTTTACTGACAAATATATAGGTTTAATGGCAATAAACCCTCTTAACTTAAAATAACATTTACAATTTAAAAATAACTTTAGTTTTGGCATATAATTAAACAGATACACAGGTTAAGTCACATAATATTTAAAACAAGTACTTATTTAGATAATAAACATGCCTTGTGCGTCTGTTAAGGGGGCTGCAAGATCCATTTTATAATTTTTATAAGCTCCATTACAACTTGTCTTTTGATTGTTGCTAAGTTTCCTTTGTGCTAACAATTAAACAGGAAGTTGTCCCTTTGAAATAATAGCATCAAAGCTCAAACAGGAAGTTAACCAAATTAAACACTAAATAATGGCAATAAGCACAAAAAAGTGATGCAAGTGAATAAAGAAATGTAATTAGGGTTATTTACATAAGAATCTCCAAACATGTGTCATCCTTGGTGTGCCCAATTTATCCATTGTAGCATCAGTGAATCTGTGATCGAAATCATGGTGTTTTGAAGAAATCTGTGGACTCGCATTTACCTGGATTATATACACCTGGCTTGACAAAGACTGGTTTCACCTTTGTGAAACGGATGAAGCCAGAATGAACTCATGGCGCTATGTCAAGCCTGGCTTTATCTCTTATCCTGGATTTTGGAATCCTACTTTAGTGAAATAGCCCTTTGCTCTCTGCATTTGTTGTGCAAGTTATTCTATTTTACTAAAATATTCCATCTCACCAAAGTTCTGCCCTCCATTCGGGTTTTTTTCTAACTTAAAACATGAAATTCGGCGCATAAAGAAATTCAGCACTTCAGCTTCCCCTATCTGTTATGCACTGTGAGTGAGCAAGCTGAAAGAGGGCTAATACACTTTTTCCCTTGCTTACAACAAAGACAGATTGGAAATTGATTTGGAATTATTCCAGTGACTAAAATACACCCAGTTACAGTGTGGAAACTAAAGCAATAGAACCCATCACTCTCACTGAGGTAGCAGCTGGCAAACTACAAGCAGTGTGGCTGTGTGTACTGACTGCATAGCTACCTAACTGACCAGCTATATTAGCTTATTATCCTCTGTGCAGTGTTATACTATCAGTGTAACTCTATTTGTACATTATAGCTTTGTAAATTTTTAAGACTACATCAGCACTAAGTGATTAAAGGGGCCACAGTTTTGATTGATAGAATTAAAATCATCATTGGCGTAGTATGAATCTCTGCTGTTTCATATCATACAACATGGTCCACTGACTTTCTAGGTCTTGTGCAGTTTCAGATCATCCAGCTGGGGTTTGCTGAATCAAACGGGTGTGGCTTGCAGGCCACAGCATTCATCAGGTTTAAACAGTAGTAGGATTTCCCATAAGGAAAACCTTGCACACAGCGATTCTTTGTTTTATAGTATGTCACACTTGTTCCTCAGTCCAGGAATAGTTCCTAGTGGTTATGGGTTTATGACCACCTCACAAAGTGGATCAGAAACGTGATATTGATTGATAAACTTAAACCCCTGCGGCGGCAAAGAACTGAAAGTTAGAAAAGAATAAATTAAATCCCCAAAATGTCATTAAGTCCTTGACAGATTGTGAGACCCAGTTAACAAAACAAAGTCCAACTTTCATCCACACCATTATCAACCTTTCAGTTGATTGTGAGGTGCAGTAAACATGTTTGGTTTCAGGAACAAATGATGATCTGAAAAGAGCTAAAGCAAAAGCAATTCTCTAAGAATGTTCAATCAGAAATGCAGAAAAATTGTGAAAACAGATGTAAGACCTTACTGTGAGGCAATTGTGATACAATCCAGAATTTAACCCTAACCCAGAATTAAAAGGAAATGCAAAATTAAAGAGAAACTGGAATTTAATAACTTAGGACTCTCAAACAAGTCAGCTTAAGATCCACTAAAGATCCTCCAAAGACACTGCAACTTGAACCACTGAATTATTTTAAGATAGGCATAATAAGACTGAGTGGTTAGAACATAAATTACATTAATGCTGCAACTTTCCTAGTGAGCTCTCTTGTTTCAGTGAAAAAACTAGCCAAGTCACTTTGTGTTCAAACTGGACTGAAGCCTAATTTATTAGCTTCAAAGAACTTGTAAGGCTCTTATATACTGAACAAAATAAGCCACCACATCAAAGGGCGAGTGAATAAATAGATTATAGCTGATTGACAGTTTTTTTTTTTAGAAAAGTTTGCAAATTAAGTTTGCAAATTAAGCTACTTCTATATGTATTTTGCTTGTGGTTTCCTTTTATTGGTTTTGTCAGACTTAATTTTTCCTATGTATATTTTATGGCCATGTTTGCTGTTTTAGTTCCATTTTCTCCATTTTTGTATCACCATCATGGGATTAAATGACTACAGACCTGTCACTGTGACATCTGTTGTTACGAAGTCCTTTGAGAGACTGATGTTGAAGGACGTCACATGCCTCCAGGTGGACACCTGGCAGTTTGCTTAATGGGCAAACAGGTCAGTGGATGATGCAGTTAACTTGGGACTATATCATTGCACCACCTCAACCACCCAGGATGCAAGCCAGGATCCTGTTTGCTGACTTCAGCTCAGCCTCCAACACCATCAATCCAGACATCCTCCACCAGAAGCTCACCCAGCTCACAGCACTGGCCTCCACCTGTTGATGGATCACCAGCTTCCGGACTGACTAGCAGCAGGAGGTGAGACTTCTACATGGCCATTATGAAGTCTGTCCTGTGATCGTCCATTACTGTGTGGTTTGGCACCAGACTGCAATAAATAATCTGATTCCAGAGAGGATCATCAGGGTTGACCTTCCCTCCATCCATGACCTGTACAGGTCCAGGGTAAGGAAAAGGACACCTAACATCTCTGCAGACCTCACACATCCTGGGCACAACTGTTTAAGTGTCAGGTTGGCACTACAGAGCACTGTTTGCAAAAACCAGCCGCCACAGAGGAATTTTATTCCATTGGGCTGTCTCTCTGATGAACACAATGAACACCTTACAGCCTGAGTAGTTGGCTACTCTGCTGTGAAACAAAATGAGCATATCTGCACTGTCACAAGCCTTCTTATTTTTAAATTTCTTTATAAAAAAGGAAGACTGACATCACATACTGTACATATACATACTGTTCCTTTTAGACTTCTTTTTATTCACTCTAACATTTCTATATTTATACTCTATGTTTGTATGGTGTGAGTTCTTGAAAACCAAAGTTAAATTCCTTGTTTGTGCACACAATCTTTGGGCCAGGGGTATAATAACTGTGGGTCAACCCCTACTATGTTGGTTGACTAATCAAAAGAGATGAAAAAGGCATCTAAGGGCTAATGTGAAAGTGTTTTGAAAAATAGGGTACTCCTCTGTACCGCTGCACCAATCTTCTGATTCATACTTACCAGGCCAGTTGACTGTTAGCCTTGTAATGGGATAATCCTCATCTGCTTTCTCCCACAGAGTGTTCCATGATCTTTGTTTCTCAATTAAGAGTGATGGGAAAACTCAGCAGGAAATAGACATACAGACACTCCACAGAAAGCTAGCTGCTCGAATGTTGAAGAAGGAGCTCAGCCAAAAGGCAAAGCTCTAGATATACTGGCCATCCATGTTCTAATATTCCCACATGGTCATCCGATATGGATTATGACAGATAGAATGAGATCTTTGATATTAGCAGCTAGATGAGCTTTCAGGTGTCCATCCCTGCCTTAAACTGCCATTATACACTTTATGATGTCCAAAGTCATACAGGACTTGTACATGTTACACTGTGATATAATATAATCTTAATAATCTATGTCACACTGTATAATGAAAGATGCCAGGCATACGATTAATTACTTCAGAAATATGAACCTAACATATAAGCCTAACAGTGAATAAAAAGAAGGAACGTTATTGATGATAACAATCTCCCTTTTGTGGTAAAACTCTGACAATATGATCAGGGAATTGAACAAGCAGTGGAAGCACTAATGGTTGAAGAAAAACGGATATTGGTTATAGCAGCAGATTCTTCCCAAAAATTTCAGACACTGCTTGGTATTGTCTCAGGGCATCTTTGGTCATGAGAGTTCAAAATTGGTGAGTCTGTCATACTGAACAACTACCCATTCAAGTTTACTGATAAAGATTTTCTTATGATTTTCTCATGATGAAAACTTTAATCTCAGACAATCAATAATGGCACATTTCAAACCTGGCTTTAGAGAAAAGGTGAGTAGGTCTGTCATCTACTGATCCTCCAATAGGACTTTTCCACCAAGGTGGTTCCAGTGCTTCATCAGGCCTGGTACTAAATGCAGTGCTTAAATGGTTCTATAAAGAAACTGGATTGGTTTTCCACAAACTCACAGACAAGTTGGCAATATTAACTGAGTCAGCATTTATGGAAGGAACCAGTTTATTGATATTAGAACCAGGGCTTACTGTGAGGGGAAAAGAATTGGTGGGAAGCAAACACTGGCACTAATTTAGCCCTGATTATGTTTCATTGGCTTCAAATGTGAGCTGAACAAGGTAATGACTGAGAGGAAAGGCCAGACAGAGTCAGAAAATACCCAATATCGCTGTTTTGGGAGAATCTCTTTCCTAGCACTGCTTTAGACATGCTCTAAATTTACTTCTTTTTGGACTGCAGCTGGGGCATCGATGCTCAATTATGGTTTATTTTTCTGAACTCTGATTTTTTTTGTTTGTTTGTTTGTTTTTGCATGGTTGTTCATACCACTAATTAAATGCAACTGTAATCAGACTTATCTGTGAACAGTTTATGACCCCAAAGCAACCCACGTGTAAAAGAGGAACATAGATGTCACACTGCAGCACTCTGTTTACGGAAGTAATACTGGATGCTGCCATCTATGAATTGATTTTGAAGTTATTCAGAGCTGACAGTATTGTTACAACATCATAACATCACGAAGGAACCTAATAAAAAGAAAGCACAACTAATAGCAATGGCTTTTTGGGATGCATTGACTGCATGTTCTGTAGAGAAATCTGTTTGGATGCGTAGTTGGACCAGTAATGGTGCGATTGTGATGTGATGTACTTCACTGATACAGACTTCTTTTATAATTATAATTTTCAGTCATTGTTTACATCTAGATTTACCACAACTGGCTTCTTCTGGTGCAGAATTATGATGAATGTCTCATGTCAATAGCGTAAAAGTCGGATTAATGAGTGTTCAGACTTCAGACACTTTGAAAACCATCAGATACGTATCCAGTTTAATACCACATGTGGGAGTGGCACAAATCAGATTTTTTTGGGGGTGAGAAGATCGGAACTGGGTCGTTCAGACTACTGTGAAAAAGTTGTATATGGATCGCATTTGGGCAAAAAAAAATCTGATTTGGGTTGCATTTGCCTGCTGTGTGAACGTAGCTTCTGTATTGCTCTATGCTCCCCTGTTACATCTTGTTCTGCTTTGCTCATCACCACACATGCTGAGTGTTTGGTCACTTCCTTTGTCTATACATACATTGTATGGTTTTTTAGTTCTTCCCTGTCTGATTACTTTCTTTCTTTAGGTTTTGTCAAGAAATTAAAATTCATTATTTATCATTTTACTTTTCATGTTCTTTTATGCTTCGCTTGAAAAAAGGAAGTGAATTTGTTTTCCATAATAATATTACTTTTGAGACTATGCTGTTTTACAATATTTTTTTATATTACAAATTGAATTTGAAATAAATCCCAAAGTCTCTTGTTTTATATTAAACTGCTACGTTCTCTGTAAAGGTCTTGCTGATACTGAGATGCTGGCCTCAGAGCTGTCCAGGAATAGTGGGTTTGAGCTGAGCAGGACCCCTAGAGCCACATTCTAATAAACAGCATGGGGATGTTTGGGACAGCGTGCATGCAAACATCCTGTCTATCTCTCTTTATAACGAGCTCACAATTTCCTCATACACAAACTCCCTGTAGTCTAAAACAGCTTTGGACAGCAAACCTGAACAGCCCAGGGCTGCAAGGACATACTGCTCAAAACTTGATGAAGCATTTATTAATGGCCGGGGAGTTTGTCAGTGTATGCACCACATACGATGCCTGTACTTGAAATTCTTACTTATTTTGAAGGTTTGTGTGTCTAATATAAAGAAATGATTACACAAAATAATGGTTTTGCTTAGCACAATAAATTTTCATCTACACATTTTCTTTGGTTTTCCATATCTATTACAAACACACACACACACATGCACGCGCGCACACACACACACACACACACACACACACACACACACACACAAAGGAGCACGACACCATAGTGCCTTAGAGGCCCACTTAGTGGCTGTGTGGATTTGATGAGAAGGGCCTTTTGCTTTATTTAGTGAAGTGCTGCCTAATATGATTATGGTCAGCAAGCCTCCTGTTCTCTCTCACATTAGAGAACGCACTGGGAGCTATTACCCAAGTCCCCGATGACCGACCTCTTTCCTGGAGTGTGAGAGATACAGGAGACACCTTGGTGAAAAGAAAAGCATAGTGACTTAAAAATCACAAGTGTAAAAATCTGCAGACATCTTGTAGAATAGCTTCAAGACGACACCAATTCATTTGACCTCTTCAGGCATAACTAATAGTCAAGACTGCGCTCAGGCATAACTGATCATCTGTCATTGTCCCGCAGAGGTCACAGTTAATGGGATATTGGCAGACAGCAGCCTTGATGTCCATGCCCAATGAGGAGAGAGCATTATGCATTATAAAAATGCTACAGAGCTGGAAGGTATGGTGTTTCACTGTGCATGGTGGAGCTCATAATGCAGTGGCAAATCATGAAGGATGACTTTACAAGTGTGAGACTTACCCAGGCACTCTCAGAACTGGCATAATGGATTACAAACATCTGGTCATTGGGATTTTTCTAGGTTGTATGGAGTTTCACTCAGAGAAAACACAGAACAGTAGTGGCATGACAGTATACCCAGCTCATGAGACAACATGAGCTCTTAAGAATGAGCTGAAACAAGATTTGTGTCATATTATTGGGAAAACTAAAAATCCCAGGATTTTGTTTCAACAAGTAAAACTTCAGATAACCACAGTTTTTTAAAAGCTGGTATCAGAATATTCCAATCCAGGTTTTCATATAGTGTTTTTATGCTTGTCTAATTCTAAGGTGGTTCCAGTGCCAACAACGAATTAGACATGCTCCCTTACTGTGTTTCACAAACAAAATAAAAGGTTAATAAATCTCTCTCCTTTTCTGTCATGTCTTTGATGAAAAATATAGATTTTTGATTAGTTTCAAACTTGTGCCCTCATATTCCCGCATACACCTTAGCCTGAATGATTTTCATCATGTTTATTTGTCCATTTTATAGTGTAAACCTTAAAACTGTTCTTTAGCACAGTGTCAGGTCAAAAGGTAAAAATCATCACTGGCTAATAAGAAGTGAACCTCATGATGCTCTAATTATCAGTCAACTTTACAGCTCAAATGACCATTTGAGTAAAGAGAGACCCAGTCCAACATTAGCAATGAATTTCCCCCTGAGCAGAAGTTTATTAGTACAAGACACTTAAAACAGGACCAGAACAGCTCTAACCTTCACGTTATTTCCAAATTTATAGTGAAAAACTTTTATCATTTTAGCCAAATGAAAATGGTACAAAGTGATTTCTTTTTCTAAAGCAGCTGTAAAGATTACACAGAAAGGTCAAGGTTAAGGTTAGGGTGATGTGTTAGCATGTGATTAGGAAAAGAACTCAAACGAGCCCTGAAAATAGCAGTTAGATCCCTGATCATAGAAGAGCAAATTTCTACTGTCTAACACAAATTAAAAATTTCCAAACTGTGCTGCATCTTATAAGTTGTTGGGGGGTTTTTTCATTGGGTTGTTTTGAATGGTAGAAACTAGCACTTGAAAAAGATGAGTAGCTGTTTATTTAAGTTGCACTCATCTTTAGTAGCTGTTAGCTTAACTCTACCATGGTTCTTCAAATTGCTTTACCTGGTGTGTACCGATAAAGTGCTGACTACTGACAACTAACAATTCCACTGCAGACAAAAAAAGGTCTGTGCTGAATATATTGTACAGTCACAAGAAAAGGAAAGTACACCCTCTTTTAATTCTAGGGTGTTATGTATCAGAAAATAATAGAAATTATTTGGTCTTTACCAGATTCTAAGATGTGCATTAAATTCTAGTGTTCCAGAAAGAACCATATTAATACCCATTGGTGTCAATAGTGTCTCTCCTGGTCTTACATACTCAGAATCAAATTGTCCTCTTTTTCACTTTAGAGAACAATAATGTAGAGGAAAATAGTGTGTACTGAAACATAAAAATTAAGAATCTTTGCTTGATTTTTTTTCTTTGCTTAGAATGTATCTTGGGAATAAATCTTATACCATTGGAAAGGCTGTTTATTTCCCCTTAAATGTTGCAATCCAAAATGTTTATGGCACAACGTCACCAACTCCTAAGGTTCATGGAGAGAGTTAAAAATCTGCTAAAGTGAAAACTCCAGCAACACTTGAAGTGTTAAAAAACAACTTTATTTGTAAACCAATGTGCTTCGGTTTGTGGTTTTCATCAGAGTCATTACCTTAAATGTTGACACATTTGTGGGCTGAGCTGCAAACTGTGCAGATTGCACCAATGAAAAGCTTTCCAAACCCTTCCTGCCAATAGTAAAAAAGTTTTTGGTGGAGGAAGAGTGATGACCTGAGGGGGGCATCTCCCTGACTGGAAAAACAACACTTATCATCACTTGAGGCCATCTCAGTAAAGATAAATATCGAAATAAGATTCTGCAGCCAGTGCCAATCCCCATGTTTCTTCCACACACTACAGAGTCCTTTGTTTATTAATTGCCAGTATGTCTGGTTTCTTCTAATTATAATTGTCCAGTTCAATAAATAACACTAAACAAGAGTCAATAACAGAATAAGCTGTTTGGCATTGGCAGAAAAGATCTGACAAGCTTTTCATAGGTGGAACCCACATGTTCTCACACAAAAGCATTTTCCTTACAAATATGTTTAACTGGAAATAAACAGGCTTTACAACAAAGAAATAATGGACCAAACACGAATTTCTTGACCTTCTATATTATAATTTTGCTGTTGAGTTGAAGCAATATATCAAAGTGCAAGTTACACTTTGAATCACAACATTAAAAGAAGATGTGACAGTGAGTGAAAAGATGGAGCACTTTGAACACAGCAGTAGTAAAAATTTCTTGGAACTTTTTTTTTGTCATTGTGGCTTTACCCACCACTTCTCTGTGCTGTTCCACTACATTTGGATCTGATGGGTCAGGAGCCCCCTGAAGTCCACTGAGCCTATGTCATTTACATTAGTCTGAGATAACGTTTGCTTTCCGAGATGGTGCATTATCCTATTGGAAGCAGCCATTAGACGATGGTAAAGTGTGGCAATAAAGAGATGTACATGGTCAGCAACAACAAACACTAAGATATACTGTGGCTTCCCAACAATGATTGATTGGTATTAAGGGGCTGAAAGTGTGCCAAAGAACATTCAACTCCACTATTACACCAGCAGCAGCAGCCTGTGTTGTTGACACAAATCAGGTTGAGTCTATAGATTCATGCTATTAACACAAAATCCGGAGGCTGCCATCTGCTGTTTCAGCAGAAGTGGAGATTTATCAGTCCAGCCTGTGTTCTTTCAGTCTTCAGCGGTGTGATCTTTGGTTAGTCCATGCCCGCTGCAACCTTCGACTTTTGACTGCCCCTTTCTGCTCAGTACAGCTGGATCAGATACTCATCTGAGACACAGTTATTTTATAGCTCTTCGTCATCTCTTAAGATGTTTGTAAATATGTCAAAGATCTGAATAAGTTCAAAAACATTTATAACTTCTCTTCTGTTCTGGATGCTGTAATACCGCTTGTTTTTTTGGATAGGAAATATATTGGCAATAGACACTTGTTTTATGGCTGGTGTTTAGAAGTTGTGTGGCTGTTTTTCGAACATGAACAGCTTCATGGTTTCCTTGCAGGGATATTGAAATTTTTATTTAGTGTCAACTTTTTGTCATAGTATCATTTTTTTTATTCTTACAAGGAAATGAGCCTTTAAATGAGTCTTATATATCAGATTTCAGTGTTCAGCTCTGACTGACTAATCTGGTAAAATATGACAACTTGATGATATTCCAGCTGGTTACGTACAGATGCTTTCCATGGATAATAAAAGTTGGGTTTTTTTCCAAGGTGCTTTTCCTGGACCAGTGGGCCTCAGTGACTCTTCAGCTGACACTGTTCAAATGGACAGTTGCAAGAGTAAATTTGCATTTGTGTTGAATCAGAACAATGAGTCTGGAGAATCTTCTGTGACTTAACTGCAGTCTCTTAGCCTGCAGACGCAGTGCAGGGACCCGTCACAGTAACTGATGAATATGTTCCTACTGCCCCCCTCTGGTGTCTCTGAACATAGCATCTTCAAACAATCTGAAGTTGAACAATTTGGGGTTTTTTTCCAGCATTAAACCTTAACAAAAAGGTATCATGTGGAACTGTTTTTTTGTTTTTTTTTTTTTTGTTTTTTTTTTTTTGGTTTTTTTTTTATATTATTGATTTGTTGTGTGGTCAGGAAACAATGGAAAATTCTCAGCTTACTACTCGGAAAATCTCTCTAAATAAGAAGTTAGAAGATATTTGAATAAATTCTGTGTTCTTACAAGTATTTTTGAAAACTCATAGACAAACTAATGTAATTTTTTACACTTGTCTCAATTTGTTTTTAAAGCATAAAACACTGAAGCCTCTTCTACTTTTCTATCAATGTTCATTTGCTAAATAAATTATTTTGACAATTCTGAGTCTCATAGATGGTGCTTTGTGAAAAACTCACCAAATCCAGTAAAAAGGCATCAGAAGTTTGATTCAAAAACAGATACAAGGTAACTTTTTATTCGGATCCAAGAAAGGGAAACAAAATCAAAATTGGGCACAAAAACTGCTGCTAAAATTTAGATTCACAGAGACAGCAACTAAATTCATACATAGAAAAAAGGCTACAATAGTCTAAAACACATAAAAAGTATAGTGTATAAACATGGGAAAAATTACTGGACACAAGATATAAAGCAAAAACAAGTTAAATTCTCTGGCAGTCCAGCAATGTTATTACTCTCTGTTATTAAGATAAGACTTTGGGAAAACTGTAACAACTCTTTAAGTAGTTGGTAACCAATATTACCAGAGCCATTATAAAGTAAAAATATACTCAGAACAAGTGTTTTTTCTTATTTAAAAAACCCCAAACAAATCTGGTTTTAATGGGAACAGCTGAAAACCCCAAGACTTCAAAGATGATTTTTCTTTGTTGACCAATTTTATATCCTCAGATTTATAGTCATAATAGAAAAAAGCATTTGCTAATGAAAACTCAGCCAGGGGAGGGGGTGGGGGTGCTGTGGATGATGATCCAGCAGTCATTGTGCACAGGGCTGGATTTACAAGGATGTGGGCCCCTGGATTTCCTTAGTGGATAGGGCACCGCCCCTAGGGCTGGTGCCCTATCCACTAAGGAAAAATTATTTTACTAATGCAAATAACAGTACATTAATAGGTAGTCTTATACATCAGCAGGTATGAACTGATGCATAGTAGGTTTAATACCTCCCCAAGCCAATAACTCTGTGTTTTTTCAAAGAAATTGATTTTCATGATTTTCAAACACTTAAATATTGTTTATATTTCAAAAAATCCGATGTTTATACAACTCACCTAATTTGGCCATATGAGTTTTATAAAAAGCACAATGTTTGTAAAACATGCATTCATTAAAAAATAAAAATAATAATAAAAACTTTTAGGCAACCCCCCCAAAACTTGGGACCCTGGGCCAGTAGGCCTTGTAAGCCCTTTCTAAAGATTGTTCCAGAGGTGCAGTACACCTGGAACAGATTGCTAGTTCATCACAGCGGAACACACAGGCACACAAGACTCCTAAAGACAATTTACAAAGGCCTAACATGGTTTTTTATTTGGGAACATAGGAGGAAGTTGGAGAACCTGGAGAGAATAATAACAGTAATACATACGGAACACATGCATGCTCGGGTAGAACATGCAAATTCCATTCAGAAAGACTCAGGCTGGGATTGCAAGGTGACAGTGCCTTGCTTCGTGCCTGCTTCATGAAGTCAGTAAAGCCATAAAGGCCTTAACATATGCCAAAGGTGGAGAAAATATAAGGAATAGTTCAGCCTTGTGAATTTACCCATATGTCAGCTGGCAGTTGAGTGTATAAATATTGTTTGGAAGGTGTTGTAAGAACGTATTCTCACCAGGAAAGTCCTGTAGTCCATTTGTTTAGTCCAGACCTAACGCGGACTTTTTTTTTTTTTTTTTTTTTTTTTTTTTTTGTTTTGTTTTCTTCCGGCTTGGTTTTGTTTTGATTTTACATTGTTCTCTTTGCAAAAATAAACAAGAACTGTAGGGAAGAATGAAAGAAGTAAATTCTCACCTGCACATTGGTCCCGTTTCTGTATCCTTGGGGTTTCCTGAAGATTAAATATTGGTATTAATAGTATAAGTAATGGATATTAGTACTGTCAGTATTTGAAGTAAGCCTTTGAATGGGAGTGATATTTTTCTGTCTGTATGTACAGCAAAAGCAACTGTTAGATGCTATCTACATGTTTCGCAATTGTTTGAGAGTGTAAGGAAAGAAAAAGTTTTCTGTCTTATTATCATAAACATAAACTTGTGGAACATATGCTTAACTGTTGGTTAGATGAGACAAACAAACATGGAGCTTTCTGGGAAAACTCCAGGTGGGTTTGGCGGAAAATGAGGAGAAGCACCTCACCTCAAGAATGGTAAAGGACATCTGTGATGCTGTGTGTTTGTTTCTCTTTCTAAAGCCTAGGAAACCCTGTTAGAGTTCAGTGTTTCATGAGCAGGGGCAGTCCGAGCCTGTTCAGCACCCTGGGCGAACAACATTCACAGCACCCACCCCCAAGTTTTTTCAACATTAAAATTTCAACTGAAGATTCCTTTAATACCTCTTTAGAAAAATGTGGAGGTGTACTGCAGCACAGCTTTTTGGGGTGTTTAATTGAAGCAGCGGATGTGTGGTCACATATACAGAGCCGAAAGTGTAAGGAAATATATATGTATATCATCTCTATAATACTGGTAAATATTGGTTATCAGCCCAAATTTTCATATCGATGCATCCCTATTTTGCTATAAAACCATTGTTGAGAAACACCCTAATGCAATAGAGTAATTACAGCAGACTAACATAATTTTCCCAACTAATGTGAAGTAATTAGTTGGGAAATTAATTTCCCAACTAAATGGTTCTTTTAAATGACAGAAAAACGTTATCTGAGGTGAACCTGTAAATATGGTTGCTGTATTGGGTCTCTAAATACCATGCGAGTGTTTTTAAAGTCTTAAATCTACGAAAAAGCTCTGCTTCTAGAAAAAAACACGCGATTTTGAAGTCACGTGACGTCTGACGTAGTTAGAGGAGAATGAAACCGAACGGCTGCTGTCTGACTGCTGAACTCAAGGAAGTTTTGTTTGCCCAGCTGTGCCCAGTCCAAGACCAGCCGCCCAACATTTGAGTTCCAGTTTATTTCTGTGATTTATTTATTTGTCTGTCACATAATCACATTTCCAGCAAGAATATTATCTGTGGGCTTGTGCTTGTTAACCAAAATCCCATCAGACATCTGTACGTTATTGGTGGTTATGCTGGTGCTCTTAGTTTGGACAGACTTTATCTGATCAGGAATTGTTTTTTTTTAATAGAAATAAACCACAACTCATTTCCTCTTTGATCATTTCAAGGTATTTGAGGACACATGCTGTTCTAAAACAGGGTTGGCGGTTGAAAACAATACGATAAATAATGACACTATCATTAATGAATATATTTAATGTTTTAAAACAATTTATAAATCATAGCTTCTCAAAATCTGAAATGATATATGAAGTGCAAATATGTGAATCTCTCCCAGATTCTTCATTGAAGGAATCTGTAAAATGCTAAAAAACAAAAACAGTTTTAGTTTTGGAAAGTTTTGTCATTTTAAATAAATTCATGCACCTAAACTGTTTAGATGTTTACAAGAACTAAAGTCAAATATTTGTGGATGCATGTTTTACAGATGACAGATATAGTGTTGCAGTTGGAAGCTACAGAAGTAACTCCTGACACAACTGATGAACACGTTTGACCTGACGTGAGAGATGACTGCATGTCTGACCATGGAAATGCCTACTTATGATTTTTTTTTTCCCCCAAATATCTTGACTTCTGTGGTCCTGGTTAACTCAACCCATGCTCCACAAAAACATGCCTGTTTTTTGGGTTTATGGTGACAATTTGTATAGAGCCTAGGCTGCTACAAAGTCAGATTAATTAGAAATTAATTAAAACTGCACTTCTGATATTCCTATACAGTTTGTATAGCCAAATTATTCCATAAAATGTATGATTTCAGAACTATGCGAGTTCAGAGTAGTTCTTTGGAAGCCTTTGTTGTCTCCATCTTTATCAGAAAAGGCTGTTCTGAGAACATAAACCATACAAGATGGCAGAAGCTTGAAGATGTGTCACCCAGTGATGCCTGGAGCCCATCAGCTCATCTGCCTATAGGAAACACACTGTCTGCAATATGAAGACTGTTAAATTGTCATTTAATACATTATTTTAATGTTTATTAGTTACTCAGGAATATTTTTGTGAATGTAGTTTAACTGTGTACAACATTAAACATTTTGTGAAACTGATTGTGTTTTTGTTCATTTGCATGTGATGATGTGTAACCAAATTGTATAACTTCATAAGAAATATGTTTTAACTGCAGCTGTATGGGGCCATGCTGCTCTTTAAATGTATGATAAGCCAGCCTTGGCACATTAGAATCCAAGCAGCAGCTCCCACCTCCAGGATGGCTGGTTAGAAACTGAGACGCTGGGATGGTAAGACTGAGCATGAATGGTTGGTGTCTGGACACTGCACACTAGGTAGTGCTGTCGGTCCAAATCGGTCGCTCGGACACCTGAATAATACATTAACAGAAAAGGACCAAAGATAATGGAAACTAAAGGAATGCTCTTTAATATACTTTATTGGTTGGAAGGAACTTGATGTGTACTGAATTAAGCTACAACAGACTTTGCTTGTATTTATGTGTAGCAGGGACATGGGAGATAAAACCTGTAAGGTCCTTTTAATGTAATACAGCCAGTGTCCCAGCTTTAACTTGGAAGTCATTTAATCTTCCGGGGGTATGAATAGTTTGGAGCCTAACTGTGCTTATGATAATTATTTATCTTGGTAGATCTATTTCATTAAAAAGATCTTTACATTTCCAAAATTCGTTTAGCTGTTAGCATTTCCAGCTCTGTGTTCATGTTGATGTTTTCCATTGCAATGATCATTAAAATGATCTCTGTTTAACATGTCAGTAGCTCTAGCTTCTGGCTCACCTGTGAGCTTTCAATGTTAAACCTGTAGCCGATTAAATGTTCAGGATCTGTCCACCAACTTCTGCTGTGATCCAATGTTTGTTGAGCTGCACAGTCCGGAATGACTCCTCCTCCGTCTACGTCACCAACGGTTGCCGCTAGGGGCGCTGTTTTTAGTCGGAGCCAATTTGTGAAATATTCAGAATAGGAGATCAACATCTCTTCCAGTTAATGGATATTTAACATGGTCCAAGCTACATCAAAACATCGTTACCAATAGTAATTATAGTATTTCGTTCTCATGTTGTTTAGTTTTAGAAGAATTTAAATCTTCAAAACTAATATTTTCTGCTGAAAACCAAATATGTCATCCTAAGCATATCTCAAATCAATAGCGATATACTGTCTGAAGATGTTCAACACTACAGGTTGGTTTCTGAAGCAACGAAATAGGCAGCAACAGAACAAAGTATAGCAATGCAGCAGCATGAATATGGCCATAAGAAGAATCATCTACACTTTGGCATGTAGCCAGTGTGATATATGTACAGAAATTATTCTAAGTTAAAATGAATGAGATTAACTACAACCCCTGAGAACTTATAACAAGATGCCTGCTGATATTATATATTAAAATACTCTGATCATCACATCAAAATTTTTACACAGAGAAATAGAAAATACAACTTACTTTCCATGCCCTACATCTACTGAACAGGATGTTATCAAAGGTATTTTTAGTAGCATATGAATATGTTACCCAGCTCATTTGACCTTATTTATGTATCTAAAATGTTCAATAGAGAGAATCTGTCTATATTTGCAATAAAAAAAGACATGACTCAAATAGAAGTCATAAGGGACAATTAAAACAAATATAATAACTACATCTATGAGATACAATTGAATGTATTTATTTCTTTATTTTATTTAATCTAAGAGATACATTTTAAACATTCTCCTGGTGGCTGGTGGCAGGCTTTGAAAATGTAAAGAGTGACGAAAGGGTATGCCACTGATCGGCTGCTCTGTTTGGACAGAACTGAGGCAAGATAAGCTTTAACTTATCCATCGGAGGTTTAGGAGGCAAACGCACTCGTTTTGTTTGTTACCTGAATGGTTAGCTGGCTGTCACCAGGCCAGAGCTCTATATGACGGCGGAGGAAAGAGGAGGTGTTGGGTTCCAGGAGCTCATGCTGCCCTAGTCGAGAAGCCGCCTAGGGCAGCTGCCCATGTCAGCTCAGTGATCAGTGGCAGTTTCATATCAGAAACTGCCACTGATCATGAGCTCTTTAACGTAAAACAAAAATATTAACCCTTGAGGCTGCTAGGTGGCCCAAAATGGGACATGCTGAAAGAAGACTGAAAAACGAGGAAATCCTGTTGCCTTCCACACATGAAGAGGCCTGGCCGTACTTTTCTCCTGTCTTGACTCCATGACCAACTTATATCTCACTTGCCAGAATCAGAAACCTTCCATGAAGACATTTTGCAGCTAATCCTGCACTTCTCAAACCTACAGGGAAGGTTGTTAGCAAATACATGGAATGATTTGAGTGAGGAGGAGCAGCTTTGGTGTCTATTTATTTTTATAACAATAATTCTGGGGTTTTTTGGGACTAAAAGTCAAGTCAAAACATCAAAACAGAGAAAAGATTTAAAAATAAGAAAAACTTTATATCTGTGGATAGGTCTGAAGCTGTTAAAAAGATTTATTGCAGTGAAAGTAAAAAAAAATTAATACTGAATTTTTATTACACTTTCATATTATGATATATCGTTTTGAGACCTGAGAGTGAAGTGTCGGGTTTTTTGGGTGTTTGTTTTAACTCTCATTGCTCCAAAAATAATAATACATTGAAATCAATGTTGTTATTAATTTTTGATCTAGTCAAGGCTGTAACACCCACATCAAAAATATTATACTTTATTGATTATTTTTTTGGAAGATATTGCATATTTTGCACATTTTGGGGTTTTCCCTTTAAAAAAATCAGGAGTTTTTGGACAAAATAGGCATTAAAACAGAAAAAAAAAAAAATATGAAAAACTTTATATCTGTGGATGGTCTGAAGTTGTTAAAAAGATTCAATGCAGTGAAAGTGAAAAAAAATGGAATTCTAATTACACTTTTAGAAGAGGTACCGTTTTGGGACCTGAGGTTTAAGAACGTTTTTTTTTTTTTTCTTTTAACTCTCATTGCTCCAAAAATAACAATGCATAAAAATCAATGTTGCTATGATTTTTTTTTTGACCTTATCAAGTCTGTAACACCCACATCCAAAATATTCCACTTTGTTTTTTATTTTTGGAAGATACTGAATATTTTGCACATTTTGGGTTTCTCCCCTTAAAAAAAATCAGGAGTTTTTGGACAAAACAGGCATGAAAACAGAGAAGATTTTTAAAAAATCAAAAAAACTTTATATCTACAGATAGGTCTGAAGTTGTTAAAAAGATTCAATACTGTGAAAGTGAAAAAAAATAAATATTGAATTTTTGTTACGGTTTTATAAGATGTACCATTTTGGTACCTAAAGATGCAAAGTGTACAGTCAATTTAAATGTGCCTCTAGGGACAAGAAAAAATCTGGTGGTCTCTGCCAGAAAACTCAATATCTTTCATGGCCATCTCTGACTGCAGAACAGTGCTGTGAAAATATATACTCCATCTTACAAACTTATTCCTTTTTTGCCTTTGTTCAAACTGACACGTTTGAGGTCATCAAACAAATTTCAATATCGGCAAAGATAACCTGAATAAATACCAAATGCAATTTTCAAATTATGATTTTATTTTAAGGGAAACGAGCTATTCAAACCAGCCAGGCCCCATGTTAAACAGATAACTGCCCCTTGAAGGTAATAACTGGTTGTTCCCCACCTTGGCAGCAATAGCATTTGCGATAACTAGCAATGAGTCAGTTTTCTGATTTTAAACAGCGTACAACTCCTCAAGATTGATTTACTACTAATGTATTTGACTTCCTATATGTCACCTAAGCAGAGTAACTACAGCATCCACTCACAAGATTTTTTACATTCTCTGTTTCTTCAGTACGAGCACACTTAGGAAAATGGCAGTTTTCTATAATGCTCCCCATACTTGGAACAAATTACAACAGGCTCCGAAGCTGTGTAGCTTAATTTAACCGAACGGTTTTAAACATCCTAAGGTCAGCGGAGAAAGCATCATTGGTTTCCTGCTCTTAATGCTTTAGTGGTATTGTTTTTATTTGTTCTTTTATTTTATTCTAGTTTTATCTTGTCAAGACAATTAGATGGATTTTAAATACTTAGTATGTTCTATCAGGCTGTAGTTTTGTGATTATAGTATATATATGTAAAACAGGTTACTCTTGAAACTTCAGGTCTCAGTGAGATTGATCTGTATAAATAAAAGCAAAATAATAATAATATATTAATAGTAATATATTTGATCCTGTTTTGTCTGGCCTTGTTTTTTATTGCCTCATTTCCACTAAGCAGTATGGCATGGGTTCGGTATGATATTTTGTCTATTACCGCACCATTCAAGTCAAACATCACAGCTTCTGACACATTTGTCGTCACACTGGTATGACGTCACATTGGCCTGTGACTCTAGTCAGAGTCCAACTGGTGGCAGAAACAGTCTCCTGAATACTCCAGATCATAAAGTAGTGTACCAAACTGCACCGACCCGTGCCAGTACTGCTCAGTGGAATTGAGGCATATGTGGAGTTACCTTGGTTGAGCCTGCAAGCTGTATCAATCCACTGCGACTTGTCAGTTCGCTCAGGCAGCTTCAAGAACAGAGAAAGCTTTTGGAATCTGTGTCAGTTGTGCAGCAGCACTGGAAATGAGATGTGTTCCTTCTTTTCAGGTCTAATAGTTTGAAGATTATCCAGATAGACTCATGATCAGTGGCTCTGCCAAATCACCTAATGAGGTGGATTGACACAACCAGCAGGCTCAACTACTCCAAGCAGAGAGACTGACATTGTTCAGCTGAACATATCATCAACTTAATGTCTTGTGAAATTGTAGACTGTTGATATCTGCAAATTTCATAT
Source organism: Anableps anableps (assembly GCA_014839685.1). Classification (NCBI taxonomy): domain Eukaryota; kingdom Metazoa; phylum Chordata; class Actinopteri; order Cyprinodontiformes; family Anablepidae; genus Anableps; species Anableps anableps. Next base: position 3,827,496 of record CM026071.1, on the reverse strand, counting down.
CCCACTGATATGAATATTTCAATTTTGAATTGTTTAAAACAGCCCAAATCAGCTAAAACAGATGCAGGTCTGGCAAGCTTTGATTTTGAATTTTCACCAATAGCTTTCACTCACAAAAAGCTAATGCCGAACTTCACTTCAAACAATCAGAACACCCCATTGGCAAAATGCTGAAAGTATGAATAACTGTGTTAATTATTTCTTAAAATGTTATTTCTTAATGTGGGATGTTTCCCCACTGAATAAATTCTCAAAGTAAAGATGGGATTTATTTAGGTTTGTCTTTCTCGTGGGACTATGTTAGGGGAATGAAAACTGAATCAGTTGAACTGAAAATGAAATGAACTGAATTGATGTAAATGACTGCAGTTACAGTCAACAACATTATTCAAAGTCTGACAGGAAGTGTTGCTTTCATGTAAAACACTATTCATGTAGCAACTATGGGGAAGTATAGACTAGGATACAGGTGAGTCAGGTGAAGTGCTTACCAGGACATTCCAACAACTCTACAGTAGCCGGTCCAATGTGTGGAGTAGCATTTACTCAAGATAAGATTCCTACAGCCCGGATGGAGGCCCTGCCTTTGTGTTTGTCTGCAAGGAGCTTTAGTCCTCACAGGTGTGGGTTGTTTTTCTGTGCTTTTTCACTTCATTTAAAAATGTGTATGTACAATTGGTCCAGCCCTCATTTCTTTATAGTTAGCTTCCAAGAAGTAAGGGTCACACCCACTTTGTTTAGTCCAGTTTAATCAAACTCCAATTCATTTGCCTAGAAAGTTTTTGTATGGGAAGTGCAATTGAACTCTGATGCAGACCAAAAAACCAAACTCTGGTCCACCTAAAACCTCAGTCTCGGTTCAGTTGAAGTGAACTCTTGTGCAGTTTGAAAGCACATGTGAATGCCAAGCAGACTGGAGACCGCTCCAAAAGCAGGAAGTATACTGCATACGTGGTCTTGCCACGACAAGACAAAAAGGGAAATCCTACAACCCCTAAAATCTCATGTCACTCCATTTTTGTTTACATTTCGTGAAGAAGGAAGTTCTGCTCAGTGTCTTCTTCAGAGGTTTTTGTGTTGTTTCCTTGAGTAGTTTTTGGTGCAACACCACCACGAGCAAGGGGGTAAACAAGTTTGACACAATACAATGTGAAAGTGAACCAAACCAGCTGAAAATGTAACGAATGTTGCAATTTTGGTCCAGACTATCAGGTGTGTAAACACCCTAAGACTTTCTTGGAACCTTTGAAAGTGGTCTGCTTCTCCAGCCAAGTTTTCCAACTTTGGTTGCCTCTTTACGTATTTTCAGTGGAGTACCCGACCATTTTCAGCAGATTATTCTGGGATGACCCAATTATATTTTTCTCCCCGGTTATCAATCAGAGTCATTTAAGAATCGGTACTTGCTGACATCGAGTCACAGTTCAATGACAAGAATATCCTGAATACTCATTAGCTTTGAAGTGCAGTAGCTTTAAAGCATTGTGTTTCATTAGTATTACAACATACTTAACTCACTCTTCAGTAATGTTCTGGACACAGCAGAATTAGATTTCCTGGACAGCAATTACAATTGTGTTTACCCATATAGCTACAGTCTTCATTAAACTCACACCTGCTCCTGTTGACAATGTTTTCATCCGGATCAGCTAGGCTAATGGTTCCTCACTGTTTTGATATGTTTTGATATGACTTGTTGTTAAAACAGCTGATACCATATTTCAAAGTGGTTACAGTTAACTGTTTTGTTAATAAAACTTACAGAAAAAGTTATTCTCCTGCTTTATTTCTGGGTAGTGGCTCAGAAGTTAGGAGGCTCGTCATGTAACTGGTGGGTTGCTGATTTGAACCCCCACCTAGTTCATAACATTCACTTTTGTTGTTGTGTCCTGGGGGGCAAGATATTTCACTCACTTTTGCCTGCTGGTTGCGGTCAGAGTGTCAGAGACTGAATGGCTGCCTCTCTTCTGTCAGTCTGCTTCAGTCTGCTGTGGGTATTATGTAAATTACCACCATCAGTTGGTTGGTTTGTGATTGGGTGAATGATTGTAGTGTAAAGCACTTTGGAGTCTTCAGACTAGATAAAGTGCTATACAAGTGCAGGTTGTTTACCATTTTACCATTTTATTAATCGGGGGAGTATCATGCAGAATCGACTTTTTTAAGCTTTATATTGTGTCTTATCAAACACATACATGATGTGTTATTTTGACTCATTCATGTATGTTAAAGAAATCCTTTAATATCCCTTGGCTGTCATTGGGGAGTGTCTTAATGCCTGCTCGTACAATGCACCTATTTACCTAAAGCTCCTCTTTGGAGCTTCAGCCTCAAGCCGAGCTCCTGCTCCACAGAACAACCCTCCCCTGCACCTCCCCTGCACAGCTTCACTAGATGAGTGGCAGCAGCAATTGGTAAGCACCTGGTGGAACTGCGTGTCTGCTGAGCTTATCATACAAACTACAACACTCCAAAGAATGGTTGTAAATGGCAACAATGAACGGCATGGAGAGGCATTGTTGTGATGTCATGCTGATTGGGGAGTGTTGGAAAGGGTTGGAGGTTCTTAAAGAGACAAAGGCCAGTTTCAAGATGCCAGATACAGCTATGATGCAAAGTCAAATTTATTTTCAGTTGCTTTTGGTAGATACAGTACTTTCATTAGAACTGAAGGTAACATAGTTACTTGATTGTGGGATAAAATGGCATTATGTGCCTAGAAAATACATAATACCCTCCTCTAAGTTAACCCATCTCGGATTGTCTTGCTCACTGAGGCCAAAATGTGAAACAGGTTTGTTTTCTGGCTACAGTTTATGGACCAGGTCATGTGACTCATATAGTTGCTCTGGGAAGAAGCAATTATTTAGTTATTTTAAAAGTCTAGCATATATCTGCATTCAGTCTCTGATTTAGTTTTGCTAAAATAAATAGGCCTTATGTTTACATGTTTACAGTTTAAATCAAAAATGTGTAAATCCTGATCAAACTGGATCCTTAAAAGGGTGCACAGTGGGCTATTGAACTTTGAAGTACAGTCCAAGCAACACATTATGCTGTTTCCTAAAGTTGACAACTAATGTCTATCAATGCACACCCTTACTGATGATGCACCATGAAGCTGTGACGATCATCAGCTTAATGGAATTTACTTTACAATAATAATCAAAAGAATAACTATAACAAAAAATGCATCTTTCATTTTCTTTCTTAGTATTAATTATTATTGTCTAATAATAATCAAATGAAACCCACAAATAAGATGTATATATATATATATATATATATATATATATATATATATATATATATATATATATATATATATATATATATATATATATATATATATATATATATGAAGATATCTCAAGAATGAATTCAGTCTTAAAACTGATCAAATCTGATATGTCTAAGAGTCATTTGCACAGGACATGGTTCGCAACTACTCATTGTTCGCACTTGTTATTCTGTAGCAGTCTAACCCCTGAGTGTGCTGAGCAGTGAATGAACTCTGACTTTGCTCTGTAACAATAGCAGCAGGTGCTGAACACAGTGTAAAAATCTCCAGGGAGTCAACAAACTGAGTCACTTTAGTCTGCCGCACTGGAACAAGTTCATGGGTTCTGTACAGACAGACCATACAAATTTGGGTTTCTCATTTTTTCATGTGAATTAGGTGGAGGGTTAACGTAGTAGGGGCATCTATCATTTTCCTTCTACTTTATGCACTACCTTTTGTTGGAAAATGACAAAAAACTTCACTAAAAAACAGTAAGGTTTGTTTTTGTAAGTTTGCAAAATGTGGAAAAAGTTCAAGAGATATAAAAAAAACCTTTGCAGTCTACTGTAGGTGTAAAAGTGGAATAGGGGTAGCACCAAAACTAGCAGAAGCAGTTAAATTTTCTATCAAAGAGCTGACAAAATAGTTTTCATTAGTCTATAAAATTAGCAAAGATTTACACACTGGTAACAACTTGTTTATTTGAAATTCACAGGAAAACATATTACGCTAGCTAATACCTTTTAGTTCAAGCTTGTACTCATGGCATGCTTTTAAACACTGTCCTGCTTATGTGAAGACATTTATGTTGTTCATTTACCCAAACAAATTTCCTATTTATTTATAAAATCCCTTCACATTACATTTTGCTATCAACCCTTTGATTCTAGGATTCATGTTGTACTTTCCCTTTTTCTTCCATTTTTCATTACTGAAAAATGTGGGCAAAGTTAAAGAACATTGAAAAGGAAGAATATTTTTTTCTGATTGATTTTGTGGATCTATATTTGTTTTAATTGTATTAATTTAGCCCTTTGGAAACAAATCTTGCATCTCATCTCAAGTGTCTTTTTATGTTTTTGAAGGTCTTCAGAAGGATTTTCGTTCTCCCCGTCATTCATCGGTAAACAAATCTTATGACAGCATTGTCAGGTGACTGATCGCATCCTAAATTGTCCACAGATATCACTCAATAGTCCTGCACTCTAACACATGCACAAACATAGGTTATCAGTCGTCTGTGTGTCTTCATTTTGTCTCTTGTGACCTGTATCAGTGTTTGGCTTTTCAAAGAAGCAAGCTCCAAATCAGACCACCATGGGCCAGTTGTTCTGGAGACCAACATGCAACAAAATAAGTAAAAATCATCACTGATACCAGAAGAAACAAGATTGGTTATGAAATACAAAGACATATATGCTCTGAAAGCACCTGTGGTGATGAGAATATCTGTTTGCAAGCAGTATAAGTGACAGCTGGCTGTGAGGCTCCATGTTGTGTGATTGAACCATAGTTAAATGATCTGTGTAAATTAGCCTTTTATGGTACGCTGGGGAAAGGAAGACATTTCACACCCTATTTAACTCTTCATCATTGTTTGGACAAAAGAAAAGGCTAAATCTGCAGCGGTTAAAATTGAGTAATGACAAGTAATTGCATTCAGTATTATCAGATACGACTGAACTCATGGGACAGGATCACTGCACAGGAAAGGTTGGTGTGGAATCCCAGTGTTTGATTAAATTTTTTCAATGAGAGAGGGAACTTCAACATGTTTATTTTAATGCTCTTAAAGCCATTTTTAGCACACCACCTTCATACTGAACATAAATGTAGAAAATGAGCCTTGAAGGTGGTCTGCATGAACTTGGTGAGCTCTTCTGGGGAGTATTAAAGCTACAATGGCTTGCAAAAGTATTTATACCCCTTGAACTTTTTCACATTTTGTCACATTACAACCACAAACATACATATATTTCTTTGGAATTCTATGAAAAACCAAAACAAAGTGATGTACAGTGGTGAAGTAGAACAAACATTATACATGATTCAAAATATTTTTACAAATAAAAAACTGAAAAGTGCAGTGTGCAAAACTATTCAGCCCCCTTTTCTCTGACTGCAGCCAGTTGCCTTCAGAAGTCCACCTGTGAGTAATCTAATCTCAGTACAAATCCAGTTGCTCTGTGACGGCCTCAGAGGCTGGTTAAGAGAATATTGGAGAGCAAACAGCATCATGAAATCCAAGAAACACAGCAGACAGGTCAAAGGTAAAGTTGTAGGGAAGTTTGAAGCAGGCTTAGACTATAAAAAGTTTTCCCAAGCTTTGAACATCTCACGGAGTACTGTTCAATCCATCATCCAGAAATGGAAAGAGTATCGCACAACTGTAACCCTACTAAGACAAGGCCGTCCACCTAAACTTACAGGCCGAACAAGGAGAGCAGTGATCAGAGATGTAGCCAAGAGGTCCATAGTGACTCTGGGCCAACTGCAGAGATCCACAGCTCAGGTGGGGGAATCTGTCCACAGGACAACTATTAGTTGTGCACTGCACAAATGTGCTCTTTATGGAAGAGTGGCAAGAAGAAAGCCATTGTTTCCAGAAAACCATAAGAAGTCCCGTTTGCAGTTTGCCAGAAGCCATGTTGGGGACACAGCAAACATGTGGAAGAAGGTGCTCTGGTCAGATGAGACCAAAATTAAACTTTTTGGCCAAAATGCAAAATACTATGTGTGGTGGAGAACTAACACTGCACATCACTCTGAATACACCATCCCCACTGTCAAATAGCATGATGGTAGTGGCAGCATCATGCTCTGGGGGAAGGGACAGGAAAGATGGTCAGAGTTGATGGGAAGATGAATGGAGTCAAATACAGGGCAACCCTGGAGGAAGTTCACCTCCCAGCAGGACAACGACCCTAAACATAAATCCAGGGCTACAATGGAACGATTTAAAACAAAACATATTCATGTGTTAGAATGGCCCAGTCAAAGTCCAGACCTAAACCCAATCAAGAATCTCTGGCAAGATCTGAAAACTGCTGTTCACAAACGCTCTCCATCTAATCTGACTGAGCTTGAGCTGTTTTGCAAAAAAGAATGGGCAAAAATTCCAGTCACTAGATCTGCAAAGCTGGTAGAGACCGACCCTATAAGACTTGCAGCTGGAATTACAGTAAAAGGTGGTTGCACAAAGTATTGACTCACGGGGGGATGAATACTTTTGCATACCACACCTTTCAGTTTTTCATTTTTAAAAAATGTTTTGAATCATGTGTAATTTTCTTTCTACTTCACAATTGTATACCACTTGGTGTTGGTCTTATAAAAATTCCAATGAAATATATTTATGTTTGTGGTGCCAAAATATGGAAAAGTTCAGGGGGTATGAATACTTTTGCAAGCCACTGTAATCCTGGTCTGTCTTGCTAAACTATTTTGTCTCTTTTGAGTTAGTCATTAGTTTGAGTAATTTGTAAAACATTCTATAATTTAATTTCACAACACTGAAAACTTTTGGAAAGCATTTTTTGTGTTTTTTGTTTGATTTTGTTTTTTGGTTGTTTTGGTTTTGGTTTTGGTTTTTTTTGCTTCCACCTTGTTTTCTTGCTCATAATCATAGTGTGTGATTTGAAAGAAAGAATATTTAGATGTATTTTGGTATATTTGAAGAATTTTTACTTTACAACAGTACATGTATTTAAGGTAATTTTTAATGCAAATATATTGTGTTTCTGTAAATGAGGAAATCGTAAGAAATAGTTAAAAAATAAATTTACAAAACACCCTTTCTTTGGGTCCAACATTATTAAATAGTCTCGATTCTCTGCCTACCATCAGGGGATCCTGAAGCCTGCAGAAGCAGTTTTCGGGGCGGCCAGATAGGGCCTGACAGGCTGAAATGAAACACAGATATGGACGTGGCAGTCAGGCAGACAGGAGCCAGTCTCTTATGGGTCCTGGAGATTAGGCTGACTCCTACTTTACATTCCCCACTGAGAAGAGCTTCACAAGCTTGGACCTTGTATGCCTTTAAATCCTTTCTTCCTCCCTCTCTATCTGCTGCTTGTGTACACTGTTTTTGGTGGAAGTCTGTGGCTGGGATAGCAACTGAGAAAGTTCACATGGTTGGGATAATCTGACTGTTGTATGGAGCAGAAACATGACATCAGTGGTAAAGGGTGAGCCCCACTAAAACTTGGTCATGCTGGTGGTCTGGAGAATGACAGAAAATGGTGATAATGGGAAAACAGTCACCTACCATGTAAGGACCGAATTAGTGAACAATTATGAGATTACATGATGGTCTCTCCCATCGTCTCCTAACAGCAAGTTGAATATTTGAAACACAGACCAGGAATTTAAGCATCAAGAAAGCCATTGTTAAAAGAAAACCATAAGAAGTCCCGTTTGCTTTGCCAGAAGCCATGTTGGGGACGTATATATATAGTCTAATTTTATTAACAAATATAAAGAAATATATATTTACACACATTTATTGATTAGAAATATGAGTTGTAAACCAAACGAACACAGATATAAGGTCAACAACGAAAAACAAAGTAAGTATACTGTTGATCTAAACACTTATTCTGTTTGTTGAATGAAAAGGGTCTTAAACAATCAGAATCATCTTTATTTGCCAAGTTTGTGCAAATAAACAAGGAATTTGACTTCAGTTCTGCTTTGTATCCAGTAAGAGCATTTAAAATATCAATATATAAAAAAAGGCAATAAGGGGATTTTGTCTTGCCTACAGACACACACACACACACACACACACACACACACACACACACAGATATATATATATATATATATATATATATATATATATATATATATATATATATATATATATATATATATATATATATATATATATATATATATATATATATATATCTGTGTGTGTGTGTGTGTGTGTGTGTGTGTAGAAATTTCAAAAATGGCTCTAGCAAAGAAGGTTGGTAAAACACACTAAGAAAGACAAATGTGTGTGTAATCCTGGCAAACTGTAGGGAATATAACAGAAAAGTAGGGGGAAAACCACTAAAACTCTGTTTCAGAAGAAGTACTGGTATGGGACCTTTATTTGGTCACACAGACGTTACAGTGGACACTCGCCTATTCAAGGATCAGTATTCGCACATTTTTCTGTGGCACATAGCCCTGAATTATTTGTGTAAATTTACCTATTCGCTGATTTGTTGTATAGTACATCTGAAGTATTTGAGACAAAAAATGCAAGTTGGGAAGCTGAAATACCCAGATTCAACGCTACTTGACTTGTTATTGCAGTGCTGCCAGTTTTTCACAATTCCAAGATTGCAGAAATTCATGCAAAATCAACATATGCCTGCATTTTTTTGTGTTAATGCATAATTTTAAGTTTATTACAGATTTTCCGCAAGAATGGTCTAAAACATTGGTTTCAAGTGAATGCTAACTCACACTTGCAGGTGGAAGTATTTCTTACTATACTGCTGCCTCAGCCTTACTTGATGTCAAGTTATTGTATGTGATCAATTTGGTGAGTAACAAACTTATACCATCATACACAAGCGCAATATCGCAAAATGTCTTTACAACAACTCTTTGAAGAACCTTGAATTAATATGACTTACAACAACATTTAATTTCCCTCTGGGATCAATAAAGTATTTTTGATTCTGAATCTGAATGAGCATTTTTGGAGAGGATTTAAGTATTCAAGGATTTCAGCTATTCGTGGGCGGTTGTGGTCCTTAAACTCTGTGATTACCAGGGGTCCACTGTACACTAGCCCAGTGTAGCACCAAATGCGTAAGTGAGTACGTAAGTAAGTACAACTTGTCATTCTGCGGCCTGTTGCAATAAGTCCAACACCTGCGTCTGGATGGTTGGCAAGGATGAAATGTTCTTTAAAAATGATCACCCTCTCTGACCATCCTTCTTAGGTAGCCAGCACCTTCACTGCTTGTGCGGATGCCCTCACTATAGCAGGAAATCAAGAACATTTTGGACAACTTGGACCATCCTTTTCATGAGACTGTCATAAAAAACAGTGTCTTCAGTCGGGGGCTTCTTCAAATTTGTTGTCTACAGGATATGTTTCCTGCCCACAGCCATCACCATCTAACTAATAACTAATTACTCTTTAATTAAATGACTTACAACATTTAATTTCCCTTTGGGATCAAAAAGTATTTCTGAATTGAATTGAATTTGAATTGACATAAGCACTCTACACATCAGGCAATTGAGCAATAACATCACCTGGCTTAATATCACCCAAATGCTGTTCTAAATATGTCAGCACTTACAATCTGGATTACTGACAATTGTACCTGAAGTTTCAACCCTTCAGTTGTTCCTCTATAGTGAAGTTGAAGGTGAAGGTCCTCCATCTTCATTTTTCCATCCAGTATGTAAAGTGGATTTGCTGCAAAACAGAGGATCATGTGTACCATGCTTGTCAGCTGGTACAAAGTTCTTGACTTTGAAAAGCTCCTTTTTTAATCTCACCAGAAAACCAGACTGTGGTTACTGGCACTGATGCCCTAGCATCTTCTAGTTTATAATCAGATTGAGCCTTGGGGGTACTTGTATAGTTACAGAACATTATCACCAATTTTCTTTGAATCTGAGTTTGACAGTTTAGGTCAGACGGTTGACACTTGGACACAGACAGTTGTTCAAACAGGACAAGGGTCCCAAATACACATCAGCACTGGTTCTGAGAGGCTTCCTGAGTAGTCTTGGCAAAGCTCTCGACCTCAACTCTATCAAGAATTTATGGACTAAAGGCAGGAAACCAACCAAATTATGAGCTTTACCATTTCAGACTAGAATAGTGGTGAAATATCCAACCAGATCTAGGCCTGAAGCTTGATGGCTCCAAGCACTATTTGGTTTATCTTCATGAATATTCAAAAGACCAAAATTAATATGACATTCATGCTGATGATGAGTGGATGTAAATTTATGACATCTGGCATTCACATGCATGCTGCATTATTACTTGACTTACGTAACAAACAGAAAATATAGCATGACCCTATTCACCAGACTTACACATCCTTTCTCTACATTTACACGTATACAAATGATTAAAAACATCCGTCTCTCATCAGTCTGAGCTGCTTACAGAAAACAAACAGCAACACCGTTGTCTGCTGTCTGCTCAGCTTGGATCTGAGTCCAGCAGACCCAGGATCAGCTGCTATCTGAGCTTCACTCCTGTCTCCTCTGTCGGTTGGCCTCAACATTCACCAATGATAAAACACAACTCTTCCAACTGCTCATTATGGTTTTGGGGTTGATAATGTGATGAATGAAGAGTGGATATGATCTTATCGGGAGTGATCAGCTTCAATTTGCACAGCTGACAAGAAATTAGAGGAAAAGCTTTAAAATAAGACACACAGACGGCACAAACTTCGTCTGCTCCCTCATCGACAATAAATACCTTTGGGAAATTCCTCACTTATCTTGCAGCCTTGTGTATGTAAAATGAAGATAGAGGCTGAAATTCCATTCCAGTTGAGAAGAATGCAGCCATAAAGGACAGTGGCGTTGCATTAGAGGGTGATCAAAGTTAAAAGACACTTCTCTCCACACACCATGCCTCCCTGGTGGATAGAGCTATCACCCAAACAGCAGAAACATGAGCAAAAACTGACATAAACAGCAGATATGCAGCCTGCAGAGGGAATGCTGAGTCCCCGTTTGTATTGACATAACCACAGTCTGACCGGGGGGAGCAGAATGAAGCAGAGTTGGAGCAGGCCCTCAGCGATCACCTCATCCATAAGGCTGCTATCAGGCTCCCAGCACTGCGAGACAATTACTGCATGTGCTAAACCTTCCTCACAGCTTTTCTTTCTCAAGGAGCAAAACGTTTTGTAATGGTTTTGAGAGCAAAGCTTAAGGAAGTAGAATATGGAAATAAAATCTACTGTTGAAGCTTCAAGTATTTAAAGAAAATTCTGTAGAAATTTTCTAATATAATTTTTGTTTTTCTTAGTTTTCTTTTAATATATATATTTAAACTGTTGTTTTTAGCCCTCAGAATGAACAGGATATGTGAAACACAACTTTTCTTCAAAAACATATTAGCAAAGATTTTGTACAACAAAATAGCCTATTTATTTCCGTCGTTACAGATCATTTGTTTCCTGTACTGTTTATTTTTGATTTTATTATCATATTTTCATTTGTTTCAAGGAGACAGAACTGATTCACCACTCAAGCCTCTAGATCAGGGGTCTGCAACTTTTGCAACCGAGGAGCCAAATTGGCCCCCAGTTAAATAAGACTTGTTCAAAGCAGCAAATGTCACATGACCTATTAAAAAAAAAAAAAAAAAAAAAAAAAAAAAAAAAAAAAACCCTTATAATTTTCAATAAACATCTACTTCAGGAAATTTGTCGTCATTTTTAAAGAACCCCATTTTATATCTGTTTTGTTTTTAGGTTTAAGTAAAGAAAAAACATAAAACTTGCAGAAAGGAAGAATGATATGTTTCCTTCTGTGAGGTGTTGAAATGTATCGAAAAGGAAAAAAAGCACATAGTTTCCAACTTCATGACAAAGAAAATAGATCTAAAACAATATCACAAGTATTTTTAGTGTCATTCTGTCATGGAAATTAATTTATTATATGAAAAAAAAACCCTGCTAAAACCAACACTTCTTATTAAATTTATATTTAAAAAAATTAGTTGATTCTTTATCATTTTAAGAGTTATTATGAGCCACAAGCTGTAGACCCCTGCTCCAGCTGCTTCTGCAATTGTTTATGCTCCCTTTGCTGTTTGTTATGTTATTATTGTGTTATTATTTTACAAAATAATGTAAAGTAAGAATAAAAATAAAAATATAGAATAAAAGCTAAAAATAGAAAATAGGTAAACAGAATTCTGTTACATTCTAAATTCTTTATTGTTATTGTGTAAAAGAAAACAAATACAGAAAAGAAGCAAAATAAAAAAAACTAAATCAAATAAAATAGGGTAAAAAAATAATTCAACTTATAATAATAATAATAATAATAATAATAATAATAATAATAATAATAATAATAATAATAATAATAATTAAATTACCCTGATTTGTAAATTTGTTTATATATTGTAAAATAGCAACATAAAATAAACAGAAATGAAAGAAATTTAAATATTTAAAATAAAATAAAGAAAATTATAAAATCAAATCAAATAAATTAAATTAAATGTAATTTAACTTTTCTTTAGATGTAGCTGCAGTATGAGACTAAAAACAGGATAACAATGTGCCTTTAAACTTCAGACATGTATTACTGTGTTTTAAATGTGATTGTACAATCTGTGCTGTTTGATATAGCAAGCTATTGACAAGGAGTATGGTCTTTAGTCTTTGCAACATAAAATAGTTGAAAGCTTCTTGCAAAAGGATTTTTAAAGTATAGAACAGAAATCCATACAAAAATAATTTCATACCAACTGATGAGCTTTGTGGTGTATTTCAAAATGATTTTCCATTTAATACGAAGAGCACAGATTTAAATGTAAATGTGAGCAGAGTCACAGTTAGCAGTTGTTTAGACACAATGCTTCTTTTTCTCAGACCCTCACATCAGTTTCAGCTGCGTTTCTCCTTGTTGGTTCTGAATTTTAGGAGCCTTCCTCTTAGACCTGGCTGGGGCCAAGCACACTGCCACATTTGCTTAATCCCATTTTCCCCTGGTAGAAGGCCATTTTCTTTCAATGCTTGAGAGAGGCATCTTCTTCCAACATAAAGAGTATTAAAGCTGTAGATGGGAAATTAATCGCCTCTTGCTTTTTACTGCTAAACCAGGAAATGTACTACAAAGAAAACAGCTAAAGAAAATGTGCTTTGAAGGTGTGACACTATCAAGTATTAAGGTCACTATTTTTTTCAAAGCAACCACTGGAGGGAGCTGTTATTTACCCATGGACGGAAAATGTGTTTTTTGATTTTGGATTTTCAGAAGAAAATATGGGATGGTTTTTCCTTTAGATCATTAACAGTAACTCCTATTGTGCTTCTACAGACATTAAACACAAGAGTCTCTTATTTCTTTCAATAATCTATAGTACTGTGCAACATTTTAAACCAACACCATTTCTTCATACTTCGCCTCCAAGCAGTCTTTCCTGGAATTTTTAAAGCACTCTGAAGGTCTTTCGCAGTTTTGCTTTGGCAGCTTTCCTCTCATTTTGCACCCATTTTGCTTGTCCGTGACTGCAGGCTGTGCAGTGTGTTATTATGAACAATGAAAGCGAGCAGACAAGTGGAGGGCAGAAAAGGGACCGGCCTAAAACCGGTGTCTCCATTAGATGAGCAGAGCCTGAAAGAAAGGGAAAAAAAGGATCTGATATACACGTGTCAGTTTCTCATCGGTTTCCCAAGTGAGCGCTTAGGGAAACATCTTGTTCGAGATAAAATCATATTACCTGCATGTCACACTGTAATCTGTAGAAATGTTCAGAAAGTCAACTAAAGTAACAGGATGAAATAGTTTCACTGTGACAAACTATCTATCTATCTATCTATCTATCTATCTATCTATCTATCTATCTATCTATCTATCTATGATTTTTTTTTTTTATATATAAAATTTGATTTCATGATGGCCGGACATTTTATAACCTTTATCCATGTGTGGATATATTCCAGACTGCCTGCTCCGTGTGTTTGCTGCTATGCGGGAATTAAAACGCTCCATTTTCCACCAATAGAATCCTCTCAGCCTCCGCAGTAAAAGACTCCTGGCGTTGCCGCTAAACGTCGGGCCGTCAGAAGCAGAGAAGACACTAACAGATCTAATAAAGCAGCATGCAGGAGGCTCTCCGGACAGGACACATTTGCAGAGTCGGGACTTAATGCCATTAGGCGAATCAAATGGGCCACTCATTCTCAGGGCCTTTCTGTGGAGAGGACAGAAGAAAAGAAGGGCCCTGAAAATAAAGTGGGCTGAGGGCTGTTCATCCTGGAGATTGGTCTGAAATATTTCTGTATAGTAGAACTGTCAATAATAATAATAATAATAATAATAATAATAATAATAATAATAATAATAATAATAATAATAATGGGCTTTTTCAATTTTTTAAGTTACCGGCCTAAAAACTTGCAAAAAGGTATATTATTATTATTATTATTATTATTATTATTATTATTATTATTATTATTATTATTATTGGTGTTGTTGTTGTTGTTGTTCTTGTTAAAGTCTTCATTTTTATATATGAAAAGTCTTAACTTTTCCCGATTAAATCTAACCATACCTGTTGGGTTTTTGCTCTTAAATAAGGTGAGAATGAAATGTTCACACCTTGACAGAATAAAATGACAGGATGCAAATAATAATAATAATAATAATAATAATAATAATAATAATAATAATAATAATAATAATAAAGACAAAAGGAAGCTAAACAGGTCATAGTCCGCTCATATCTGTGTTGTGCAGGAATTGTTCTGGATGTGGTTAGTTATTGTTCGGGCTCCTTATCGCTCTTAAAGAGAACTCGTTCACATTTATCTCCTTATATATATTTATAAAAAAAAAAAAACAGGAAGCCGAGCTTTTACTTTTCAGTCACTGCGCCAACTTTCAATTTCACAAACGTCAAGAAGTTTTTAAAAACGAGTGTAACTGTTCTGACTCGGTTTGATTTATGGGAAGGTTTGTAGAGACTGAAGTAAATCCCTTTAATAAAATTCATAATTAAAAGAAAATCCATAATATTTGTCTTAAAAATTAACCTTGGTGCTGGTGGAAGCAGGGACCCTTATTTGACGCCCATACCTCGGAGGGTTCTTCTGCTGTACCAGGGGTCCTCCCTCCCAACAAGCCTCCCCCTCCACCTCCTCCTCTCCTCCCCACCTTGGCCTACCTCGGAGCGGCTGCTTGAGTCACGTGTTTGTTTTTTTTCGTACAAATGTTCCAGTGGGAGAGCGCAGAGGAGCACACCCATATCAAAAATTATCAGCGACAGCAGCTATCTGCAGATACACAGAGAGGAAGAGGCACTCTGCAGCGATCAGAGGAGCCAAACAAGAAGAAAAGCCAAGAATCCCCAGCAGCAGCAACTTTGTTTCCATCATCTCCACCTTGTTTTACGCACTAACACTGAGCGCGGAGAGGTTCTGTGTCTGCGTGGAGTGGCCAGGTTTGCCCAGCGCGCTCCTCTCATAAGGCTGGGTCTCTGCTGAGGGGGGACCGGACCGCTTTATCACCGGACCGTCCTTATCTGGTGAGATAATACTCTGAGAGGCCTGAGAAAGGAGAGAAGAGCGTGCATGCAGAGCCACTATCAACTTTTTATGTGATTTGAGTTCCTATTCATAGAAGAAAAAATCTCAGGGAGATAAATGTGGACCGATCTTTGCTTCGGTTTCCTCTCGGGTCGGGATTTAATGAGACTGGAAGATCTCTGCGCTTCCCTGATTGGCTGTTCTATCTGTGCCTTCACAGATTGTAGCGACAATTACTGTCATTTTAATCCATTTTATGTCAGACAGGGTGGCGCTAGTAAAATATAACTGATGGATATGAATGATTATTGATAGTTATTATTCTAATGCCTTTTTTGTTGTTGTTTTGTGCACACAGAATTATTCGGCAACATTTACAGAAGACACATTTTTGCCCTCGATGTCATAAAATGGGGGAGAAATAATATACATGTTTTGTCTATAGAGATATGAAATTTTAAGTTGGTTAGATGTGAAATTACAAAAGAAGGAATGCATGAATACTTTTTGTCTATATTTAAAATGTGAAACAAAACAAGAAAAAATATATATACTTGTTTATGGACGATTTTCCATTTCTAAAAAAAGAATTGTACATACACGATAGGAAAGGAACTCTTGAAACCCTTAAGTGGTAGCCAAAAAAATGGATAGTAATGTACCGTTCAATAATGGTTACGTTAAAACAGCATCAACATCTGTAGTTATATTAAATCCTTAAGATTTTGGTCAGAAATGAAGTGAAAATGTTGGTTCAGTTCTCATGTGTTTGTGTGCAGTGCTCACTAGAGAAAAGCAGGATTCTGTCATTGGACTTGTGGTGGAGAAACTTTCTGTTTTGGGGCAATTTATTCAAGTTTAAATACAGTTTTAACTTGTTTAGCTTCAATGAAACTTAAATGAAACTCGATTTCTTATTTTCAGTTTCTTTTTAACATGTTGGAAAAACCAGAGGAGCAAATGATCTCAGTCATTAGAATTTAACGAACTTAGCTGAGCAAGTAGTTACATTTTAAATTGGTTTGGAATTTGACTAGTTTAGGCGCCTTCTGGCTGTTAAACTTATATAATTTCTGATCTGACATATTGATTAAAATTGGCCCAAATAAAAGTACGCAGGCTGATGACCAGTTTTATTGATAAATTGTGACAGTTTGTTTTTCCATGTAGTTTTCCACCTTAAAAGCGCTGAATCTAAAACAATCTTCCTTGGACTGTTGGTGATGAGCTGTTTCAGTAGAAGAACTGCTTTAAATATGACCTTTACTGGCTTCTGCGAGTCCTTTCCTGGTCTTTTTGAGAGTTAAAAATATTTCTCTGAATGTCTCCTTGGCAGAGTGGGTTTGGAGAACCAGCAGAAATTTGCTGAAAAGCCACTGGTTCAGAAACCCAGGAACGTTCTCCGGGCAGGACCGGCGACAGTCGGATCTGTGTTCCTCAGATTCGTCTGAAGGCTAGAAGTTGTCAGAATGTACCAGAGCCTGGCCCTGTCCTCCAACCAGTCTCCTTACCCCCACGACACCGGGAATTACATCCACCCCTCGGCCAGCTCCCCGGTTTACGTCCCCACCACCAGGGTCCCGGCCATGCTCCCCACTCTGCCCTATCTGCAGACCTGCGAGTCGACCCACCAGTCCCACGGCCTGGCCGGGCACCACGGCTGGGCTCAGAGCGCCGCGGACGGCTCCTCCTTCGCTCCCAGCAGCCCTCACCCTCCGCACGGCTTCTCCTACTCGCACAGCCCGCCGGTCAGCACCAACACCGGGCGGGACGGCGGCTACCAGAGCCAGTACGGAGGGGCGCTGGTGCGCTCCGTGGGGGGCTCATACTCCAGCCCGTACGCTTACATGAGCCCGGAGATGGCCACCTCCTCCTGGACGCCGGGACCCTTCGAGAGCGGGGTGATCAGTCTGCAGGGCCGGCAGGGAGCTCTGGGTGGACGGAGGTCCAGTTTGGGTCAGTATCAAACCGAATCTGTGTCAAATTATGTTCTGGGAGTTTAAAGGAATGACAGCGAGTCTAATTTGTAAAGCTTTCATTTTCTTCTGTTTAGTTCGAGAAGCACGAAGTTAAATACCAACTTTAATTTTGGGAGTATTTTAACGACTTATTATTCTTATTTTGACGTATCAACGATTTCCCCATTGCTTTAGTTAGAATTTACCTCTGAACCATGAGCCAACATTTTTCTCTTCATCTCAATTCTCTAAGAAGCTTCTGTTGTCAACTATATGATCCACTGTTTCTTTAAGAATGCTCTTATCAGGGGTCGCCGGGACCAGGTTATTTATTACAGGAGGTGATGGAGAGCCCTGCAGCTGTATAGCGCTTGTGTAATGCGTTCCGAGATTCAATCAGTCCCCTAAACAGTCCCAATCAGAGCGCTTCCACTGAACAATGCCTCATTAGACTGAGACAATCCACATTCTCCGAAGCAGAGCCCTCTGAATTCAATCAATTAAAGTGCTAATTTAATCCCCCAAACCTCAGGACCAGGTTCAATACACACCAGAACACTGAGCTGCTGACAGTTAGTGGAGTTCTCACCTTGATCCGCCTTAGCGTCTCCACCTAAGACAGGTATAGCAGCGTGGAGGGGTGGGGGGTTGGGGGCTGATTGGCACCTCTTAAATTCAACCTTATTTTCCCTCTGCTGGGAAATAAGGGCAGTTGTAAGGGCCTGTTTATTTTGGGAACATAATTATCTCTTAGAATAACATGTAAAAATGGTTAGTGAACTCAGTTTGATATAATTCAGGGGACACGTCACATCCTAACTCAGTAGTGTCAGAATTAAGGTGCTGCATATTTATTTCAAAGTTTCAAATAAATTTAGCTCGAATTAGGGCAAAATAGACTGGACTGAGTTTCTCTTCCTATGATTCCTTCATAGGGTGGGTTGGGGGTGGAGTGATTATGTATTTTTTACATTTTAACTCACCATATCGCTACATGTAGCACAGATACGTACGATTTAAAAATAAAACATGTTTAATTTTTCAAAGAAAATAATCTGATTCGTGTTTCCTTACAGTTTGTATCCTGATACATTCAAATCAGATAAAACAAATCAGATAAAAATGTGCATCTATTTTATTTAGACAGAATTTATTCGATAGAATTTGAGTCTAACTTCATCGAGCTCACCTGGTTTTGCCTCCATGTTACAAAGAAACAGTAAAAAAAAAAAAAAAAAAAAAAAAAAAAAAAGCTTTCCTGGGGATAAAGGCATAAAACTGAGCTGAGATATTAATATAGTAATGACAACTTTAAATGTGTTCTTACAAGCAGACATGTAACCCTGTCACCCTGACAGCCACAGTTAAAATGTGCTGCTCATTGGCCAAGACTGTTTAATTTGTTAAATAAATAAATAAATGTGCCCGGGCAGCATAAAGCGCACAAGGCCCCCAAAATAAGCTATAAGAAATAATTAACTAGCAAATTTTGTTTAAATTAAATGAAGAAAATATACTGTGTGTGGTGGTGGGGGTAATATATATTATTTTATTTTCAGAATCAAGCCTTTTTTCTTAAAGGTTTTTGTGGCCTCTATTCGCTGTATGGATATAGGGAATGGGCAGAGAAAGACCAAGAGGAGCGGTCCCAAGGCTGGGAATCGAACCCCAGACGGCTGCGTAGAAGACGAACAGCCGCCACACATGGGGAACCTGCTCCTCATCACGCACCGCCCGATAACCCCTGTCTTTTTGAGTCCTTCTTATAGGCCAAATAAATTATGAAGGCCATCGGCATTACTTCGGATTCCAAGCAACGACCCTCAGCGCATGCGCACGCTGTCCCCCTCTCACTTTACGATGAACTAAATCCACCAGCTAAAAGGAGGAGGCGAGAGCTTCGCTCTAAGCCCGCTCTGTCTGCGGCTCTAATAAGGAATTTGGCCGGTTAAAGGCCGGAGCCCGTTCTCTGTCAGAGCCGTGATGGATGGGGTGGATGGGGGGGTCCTGGATCCTCCTGATAACCCCCCTTCCCCCACCCCCATCCGCAGATCTCTCTCTCTCCTGTCTTACTAGCAGAAGGGTTTGATCTCCGCATCACGCAGAGAGGAGGAGAAGGAGTGTGGGGTTGCATTCCTCCGCTGGTTATTTATCACGCACTGGCCTGTAACCAGTGACCCGACGTCCACGCTTTCCTTTGTTTTCAGTGTGGAACTTAAATAGGAATATTGTGATTTTATCACGGATCCAATGAGCATCAGGGATCACTTGTGTTATCTGATGGATGTCTCTTTTCTTCTGTCAGAGCTGATGGACGACATGCCCACAGAGGGCAGAGAATGCGTAAACTGCGGCTCGGTGTCCACGCCTCTGTGGCGCAGAGACGGCACCGGTCACTACCTGTGCAACGCCTGCGGCCTCTACCACAAGATGAACGGCATCAACAGGCCGCTCATTAAGCCCCAGAAACGGCTGGTAAGACAGCGGTGCAACAAGCTGTTAATTCAACGGTTAATTCAAAAGGGTGAAGTGGCATCTGAAGTCATTTAAACGACACTGGGAAAAATATCAAGAAACAAATAAAACTATTCTCATTATTATTTCTTTGCACAAAGAACCCCACAGAAGGGGGTTTAGGAGAATTTATTTGTTTATTTATTTACCTATTCATTTGTTCTTTCATGGAGTTAGTATGTAAATGACTAGGAAATGATTACTTATGTAAAAAAAAAAAGTAAACTCTTATTAATCTCTTTCTTTGGACACCTCAAGAGATAAACAAAATACAATAAAAAACAATCAAAATCATATAATCATAACAACTTAGTTTTATTATTTTAGTTGGAAAAGTACTTTTTTAATTATATACAAATTGTAATTAGTCCTATTACCATTCAATCTTCCAGATATGTTTTCTATTTGTGCATTAACTGATTGAAAAATACAATTTTTGTCAAAAGCAGTTTTTTGAAAAAAAAAAAAAAAAAAAAAAAAAAAAAAAAGTTAGAATTTTTCCTGTTATACTCTTCAGTCAGATTTAGCCATCATTACCAGCAGCTTTGTTTTTATAACACCTGACATAATTTACTCCTCATGTCATTTCAACATGAACTTGTCAATTAATAAATGTTGATCGGGCTGTTCTAAAAAATCCTAATAAAGTAAAACTTGTAATAGGAATGGTTTTGTAAACGATGTCCAGTTTGTCTGGTTTGGTGCCAAGGTTCCACGGCTGTATTTTTTCCCAGGAACTCTCCTCTTCATAGCAGTTGTGCTTGTGAGCTGCCACAGTGGAGCATTTTTCTCCCTGTTTTTATTTGTCCTGCACTGACCTTGTCCTTGATATGAGCTGTTTTTAGACAAGGTTCTTTGCAGCCCCACAGCTTTTTGACTGCTGCCTGCAAAATGAGCTGAGCACTAAAAAAAAAAAAAAAAAAAAAAAAAAAAAACATTATTTATGTTTTTGGGACAAATTGTTGTTAGAGAGAAAAGTCTGAAGCATACAGTGCTGTTTTTGACTTCCCAGTTAACAGAACCTTTTTTTATTTGTCCTCTGCAGCAGACCACGACCCGGCGGGCCGGCCTGTGCTGCACCAACTGCCACACCAGCACCACCACGTTATGGAGACGTAATGCTGAAGGAGAACCCGTCTGCAACGCCTGCGGCCTCTACATGAAGCTGCACGGGGTAGGTCACACCAACAATGCTTCTCCTTTAATGAACTCACTGCTCCACCGGGGAATAGAGAATCACACAGGGAGCATGGAGGTCGCTGTTATCTGTGGGAGAAGGGGTTGTGTGGGTTGACATAACACACTGTGGCTCCTGTTGTGTTAGGCTTTGGGAGGGAAGCTCAGCTGATGTGTTGCTGTACTCCCTTCAGGTGCCCAGACCTCTGGCCATGAAGAAAGAAAGCATTCAGACGAGGAAGCGTAAACCCAAGATACCAAAGACGAAAACATCCACAGGTGGGCTCCATGCACAAGAAGAGCATTGGTTAAATGATGATCAATCTGAGGACATAAAAAAAACATTCATGAATAAATACAAGATAATTAGCATAAATGATTGTCCTGTTTTGTTTTTAGGCTCCATCACCTCTGACACTAGCTCCCCTTCCTCCATGTCAGTCTCTGAACATGCCTCCACCATTAAAAGTGAACCCAGCATGGCCCCGTCACCCTATGCAGGGCAGACTATCACATCTGGCTCTCAGGTAACCCTTCCTCCCATCTCATTCTTCTGACACTCCATACAGGATGGGGTATAGAAGGGATACTAAATCATTTCAATGACTTGGAGAACTGGTATGCTGAAAAAAATTGATAACTTTTAAAAATGAGAGATTCATCAGTCTTTCTTACTGTATTTGGTTGGGTAATATTTGGTGACCTTGCTTCATGATACAGAGGACCCCCAGAATTCGTGGGGGTTAGGGACCACAACCGCCCGTGAAAAACTAAGATCTACAACTGCTTTAGAGCTCCCTCTAAAAATGCTTACAACTGCCTCTTTTAATAATTGAAACACCAAGTATACCTTAATATGCATTAATATGCACAGTGGAAACCGTCTTGGCACTACCACAGAAGCTAACATCCATAGTCTTCCTTATCTCCACTCTCGAGGGGCCAGCCAATCTTTGCCAAGGAAAATAAATGGCGCTCCTGGATTGGCTCTTTTGTAAACACCAGCCAATAGTGTGTAAAGTAGCATTGCACCTTGGTATTTCAGCTTCCCAAACTGCATTTTCTTTTGAATATTTTAGATATGCTCTACAAAAAAATCAGTAAAAGGGAAATTTTCCACGAATAATTTGGAGTTACATTCCACAGAAAACTCTGTCAATAGGTGAATCCGCAAATACTGAGCCTTGAATAGGCGGGGTTCAACTGTAACACCTGCATGACCAAAAAAGGCTCTTGCTCCTTGGAGAACTGTATGATCTGAAGCAGTGTCTTTTTTCTTCTTTCCTGATGTATTTCATATTATTTGCAAAGATTATGCACACATTTGCCTCTCACGTGTGTGAGCAACTTTCTTTGCCAGAACCATTTTAGAAAATTGCACACAAAAAAATAGTTTGTCTACATCAGTTTAAATTTACATAAACTAGAAATTTGTCTCAGACTTCTTTGAGAAATTAGATTACAAAAAATAGTTCAAACACTAAACATATGTTAATACACATTAATACACACAGTGGAAACTGTTGTAGCACTACTGCAGAAGCTAACATTCATGGCTTTCCTTATCCTGGGAGTACAGTAAATCAGAACCAAGGAAAATGAATGTCTCTCCTGGATTGGCTGCTTTTGCAAACGATGGCCAATAGTATGTCGAGTAGCATTGTACCTTACGTATTTCACCTTCCCAAGCTGCATTTTCTTTTGAATATTTAAATTTATAGTATAGCACAATTCAGCAACAAGGCAGTTCAAAGTGTTTTACATCATGAAAACATAAAAACATCATAAACACATCAGTCACCGGTTGTGAAACCAGTAACAAACATTACATTTTATCAAGTGCCATCATTAAAAACATCATTACACATCAAATATGTTGGTCAATGTTATTATAGATCAAAAGAAACTCTATAAACAGGTAGGGTTTTAGCCTTGATTTGAAGGAACTTAGTGTTTCAGCAGTTTTGCAGTTTTCTGGAAGTTTGTTCCAGATTTGTGGGGCATAGAAACTGAATGCTGCTTCTCCATGTTTGGTTCTGGTTTTGGGGATCCAGAGTAGACCAGAAATGGAAGACCTGAGTGGTCTGGAAGGTTGATACCATGACAACAGCTCTTTAATGTAATTTGGTGCTAAGCCATTCAGTGATTTATAAACTACTAGAAGTATTTTAAAGTCTATTCTCTGAGCTACAGGGAGCCAGTGGAAGGACTTTAGAACTGGGGTGATGAGCCCTGCCTTCCTGGTTTTCGTGAGAATGCAAGCATCAGCGTTCTGGATCAACTGCAGATGTCTGACTTTTTAGGCAGACCTGTGAAGACACTGTTGCAGTAATGCGACTAAAGATAAATGCATGGACGAGTTTCTCTAGATCTTATTGAGACATTACTCCTTTGATCTTGGAAATGTTCTTCAGGTGATAGAAGGCTGAGTTTGTTGCTGTCTTTATGTGTCCTTGAAGGTTCAGGTCTGAGTCCATCGCTACAACCGGATTTTGGGCCTGATCACTAATTTAAAGTTGTAATAACTGAAGCTGTGTTCTGACTCTAGATCGTTCCTCTTTTGGTCCAAAGATACTAACTTCAGTTTTGTTTCTGTTCAGCTGGAGAAAGTTTTGGCACATCCATGAATTGATGTAGACCTGTGTATCATCTGTGTAGTTATGGTTGCTAGTCTTATTACTTGTTATAACCTTAGCTAGTGGGAGCTTATAGATATTGAATAGAAGGGGTCCCAGGATTGAACCTTGGGGTATCCCGCATGTGGCTTTTGTCTGCTTTGATAAGAACTTGCCTATTGACACAAAGAATTCCCTGTTCTTCAGGTAAATCAATGCAGAGCAGAGCGAAACCTTCCAAACTTCTAAAACTAAGTTGTTGAGGGTTTTTATCTTTGAATCCAAAAGTATTTTCTCCAGTTAATATAATTGGTCATAACCTTTAACAGAAGCCCACTTTTAAAAACACTGGACAACCTGATCAAAGTGAATTATTTTTATTTGCATGTGTTGTACATTTTAGAATTGCTAAAAAAACTGATATTTTCCAAACATCACTACAGAAAGTTTGAAATATCATCTGTTATCACAATTAATGAAATGATCATGAACTGAAATCAACTGTTTTGATGTAAGTTTACTTTTTTAAAGTAATTATTTTGATGAACTGGAAGCAAAAAAAAAAAACCATGCAATTCTCAGTCTGAAATCCCCAAATTTTAGACTGACAATTTCCAGTACCTTCAAAGTTGTGGTGATTCTAAATAAAAGAAGATTTTAATTTTAATGATTTTAATGATCATTTTTTGAATACTACAGCAAAAAATGTTTTGTTCATAGCAATAATTCACCATTTGAGTCAAATCAAACCATGACCTTCTTTATGCCTCTTCATTGTCTCAAAAGAAACTCCAGACTGATCTACTGCAAGACATTTTTACTTGCGTATCCAAACTCTTAAAAGATTACAGCCTCCTCTTCTTGTTGTAGTCATTCTAACGTAATACTTTTTCACTCATTATTTGTTGTAAATTTTGTAAATGTGACAGGCACATCCTCTTTCCATACCTTTTTGGGTCAGTTGCCAACCATTTCCAATCTACTGTCCAACAGGGGGTGTTAAAGTACAAGTTCTACTGTTGTACTGTCAAACTGAAATAACATTGCCAGCTTAGCAACTTTATCACTTTAATTTGTATTCAGACCCCTCCAGCTAGTCTTTTGCAAAAATGCTGCAAATTGTGACAAATGTAACTGTTTTTATTGCATCAAATCCCAAATTGTTCTTGGTCTTCTCAGCAAGTAGCAGTTGCTGTTTTGGGTCCCCTCTCTTCCTAAAGCACTCACAGTGGACCCAGTCCCTTTGCACCCGTCCCTCCCTGCAATCAGCAGGAAATGTTCACCCTGTGTCCAAGCTTTTCGTGAATCGTAATGTGTAAAGCCATGGCTAGCTGGATTGTAACTGATTGAGGATCCTAAGGGGACCATAAGGTCCAAATCAAACTTTAGAAAAATAAAGTGACCAAATAGAATAGAAAATAGCTAAAATCTGCGAATATGTGAGACACCCTCTTAAAAGACTTATAACTTTCTATTTTAATGGTTCAAACACCAAGTATATCGGGAGATCAGGGATGATTATAACACAAGGTGAGTTGTTATGCTATCATTTCCACTATTTAGAGAGCGGATAGAGCTCATGTGAGTCTTTCATTATTTAGCCATTCCCTCCCCAGCCCCACATGGTGAATTTTGACTGATGTATTCCAATTGTATTGAGAAAAACTGATTTAGAGGTAAGAAAGTAATTTTTTTTTGACCAAAGGTAAATTTTGTTTGGTACTTACTCAGTTACAGCTAGAATTATATGACTAATGTCAGTTGTAAATGTAGCTTTTCAGGCAAAATGTGGTGCATTTTACCTTGGCTACTTTCAAAGCACAATGCTAATACAGCCAGCTAAAAGATGGCTGACAGGTGTGGAGTGGGTTGTATTTAAAAATGCAAAAAAAATTGTACTTTTTCAAAAAGCGTAGCATTAGTCAAGAAAGTGATAGATGGCATTGTGGATCCATTGACTGCATTTTATCATTCACAACAGGATCATTTACACATCAAATGAAAATTACCAAAATTACTCCAATATTTAAAGTTTGGGACACACCCTTTTTCACAAATTACAATCTAGTATCATCACTTTTTTAGTTCTCTAGAATCCTGAAAAAACTGGTCACCCAACTTAATGCCTGCATCAATAAACAACATATTATCAGATTTTCAGTATGCTTTTTGAGAGAACCGATCCACATCAATGCCATTAATGCACATAACTTAAGAAATTATAAATAGCAAGGACAACAAAAACTTATGTCATTCATTTATTTTAAATAAGATCAATATGTTCATTTGTTGTTGTTTTATAGAGAATATGCAGTGAGTAATGATAATGTTAAAACTTGTTAATGTATAAATTCTTTCTCACACACACATAAGTTCAACAGAGGGTGTGTTTGAGTTATGGTCCATAATAAAGAGTGACAGACACTATTCTGGGTTGTTCTAGTCCTCAAATACACTTGTTGTAGAATGAGATCTACAATGTGCCCTCTATTTTTGCTTTTTTTTGGTCATATTGTAACAACTCACCCCAGCATGTGTTACAACCTACCCCAGTAGTGGGGCAGGTTGTACCAAAGGACATCTATGACCTTGACACTAACTCACAAAGTCTGTGATATAATAACAGGGTTTTCAGTCAGTACCACTTATAGTAAACACATGTGGGGATTTTGCATAACAGTTTGAGAAATCTATCTCCAAAAATGGTGGAGACAGATAAGCTGAAGCAAAAAGTGTAAAAGTGTAACAGTCATCCCTGGTCTCCCTACAATGGAAACTTTCTTAGCTCTACCACAGAAGCAAACATCCACACTCTTTTTTGTCTCCACTCCCAGGGGTGAAGCCAATCAGTGGCAAGAAAATGAATGGCGCTCCTGGATCGCCTGCTTTGCAATAGCCAACCAATAGCGTGTCATCTAACATTACACCTAGGTATTTCAGCTTACCAGGATGCATTTCCTTTTAAATATCTTAGATATGCTCTATGAAATAACCTCTGAATAGATTAATTTCATAATTTGAACATTAAATCATTTGGAATTATGTTCCACAGAAAAACCTGTAAATACTAAACCACAAATTAATGGGGGTCCACTGTATTAATAAAAAAAGGTCACTTTTACATGTCCCAAGCTTCTATGAAACATGAACTGTTGCTATGATTATTATAACTTTATGACAGGAAGTTAACATAAAGGTTTAACTCAATGGAAAGATGTGCTCCTATTTTCTATGAAATTAAAAGGAAAGCAGAAAGCTTGGTTATTAAAGGATAAATACTTTGTGTTGTATCTGACATTTTTATGGGAGGATTTTAATTTGTGGGTCATAGTTTTGTCCTAATTGAAAAAAGCTCTCCATCTGCATCAACCGCCTGCGCTGGTGGGAGAAATTTGTATCATTCAGGGGCCGGTAGGGCCCTGTTCTTGACAGATAGAAAGAAAGGGACAGAACCAGGATATCTTAGATACAACTGAAGTGCTCTATAGTGGAATGTCTCTTCTAAAATGCTCTTGGTAAATATTTGGTAAGAGTTGCTTTTTTAGATGATGAATCTTTACATTTGTCTCTTTCCTTTCAGCAGACTGCCTCTCAGCTAGACAGCACAGGATCTGGACATGTGGACATTAAATACGAGGATTATCCTTTTACCCCGACATCAATGGCTCCACAGAATTCCTGGTGTGCTCTGTCTCAAGCATGAGCATCCTCAGATAACAGGACTAGCTTACCGACAAAGTCTGACTTCACGGAAAAGACAATCCTCTTCATCCTGCAACAACTTCCACTGACTCTGGAGCT
Source organism: Anableps anableps (assembly GCA_014839685.1). Lineage (NCBI taxonomy): Eukaryota > Metazoa > Chordata > Actinopteri > Cyprinodontiformes > Anablepidae > Anableps > Anableps anableps. Next base: position 3,799,898 of record CM026071.1, on the reverse strand, counting down.
GTGGAGAAACTCTGTTCTATATGGATCGAAATGGGCTGAATGCAAAAAAAAAAAAAAAAAAAAAAAAAAAAATACCTACCTACTACCAAATAATCTTGGAATGTCATTGAAGACACTGGCTGTAAATGACAAGACCAGTCACACCAGGACTGAATTTTACCAGGACTTTCAAAATACAATCTTCAGCAAATTCATAAACAAGAGCTAAGAACTTGGACTGATGTCCATCCAGCAAACTGTATCTCCTCAGTACATCAACATTAACTACCTATTTCTTAAAAAAATGTTTTTGGAGAAACATTACACTAAACAAAGGACATCAATGCAAAGACATTCAAGTGGGATGCAAAGAGATAAGGATACAATAACCTAATTTTAGAGCTTCTAAATAATTTTATTGTCATTTGTTGTTGCTTTGTGTTTATCGTCTCTGCTTTTAAGAACAATTCCAATGAGTTTTTCAGAGCAATCTTAAAAAGAAAAAAATTGGACAGAAAATAACTCTTTATAGCTGTTAAACATGTCTCATTACCAGTGTGTAGATGATTAACGTTTACAGGCACATTATTTATGTTGAGATAAGGACAGTTAAAAGTCATTGTGGACACTAAAACCAGCCAGTTGTAAACCACTGCTCACTGTTCTCCTCATAGAGTGACTGTTTGTGTCTGAACTACAAGGTTCAGGCTGTTTTAGATTTGTTTTAACAGAACCGTAGGAAAACGTCTCGTAAATGTCAAATGAAAATGTCCAGCAACCAAAAGTTTTCCATTTTACTGATTCAGCAGTGATAAAAGTGCAATGAATTGATTTGTCTTTCAAACAAATTGAAGAGAAAATAATAAGGTTGTGAAATGATTGTAATCATAATGTAATTATCTGTGTTTTGTTGATAGGTAAGAGAATGTGTGAATTTTCTGAAGAGATTTCTGTTTCTGTTGCTATTTTATTTTTTGATGACCTTTGAAATCTGTTCAGGTTAATAAACATATTATATAATTTTATATAATTATTATAATGACCTCAGTTTTTGTTTCATTTCCCACATGTACACAGGTTTAAGTAAGTAAAACTTTATTTATGTGGCACCTTCAAGATGTAAAAATCACAAATTGATTCACAATAAACTGATACAACAACCCAAGAGCCAATAGAACATAAAAAACTAAAGAAATTAATGAAAAGATTGTTTTAAAAGATAAGTTTCACCAGTCCTATGTCCAAAGGATGAAAGTTTCAGAGTCTGGGGTCTTGTTATCAGTAGAACACCTTCAGCAGGCCCTGATCACAGAACATCAGGGATCTCCCTGGAGAAGTCCTTTGATAGAAAGTAAAAGTAAAGAATCTTAAATAGCACTCTGAAATAAACCAGAATCCAGTGTAGTTGCATCCAGACTGGAGTCCCATGTGAAAACTCATCGTTTTTGTGTCAGAAACCTGGCAGCAGTGTTCTGCACAACTTCCAACCATTTTAAAGAATCCTGCCTCTGAACAGCAATCTGTTTTATATCTATTTTAAACTGGACATTTTTTTATGTACAGCCCACAAAAAAAAATAAATAAATAAATAAATTAAAAAAAAAAAAAAATATATATATATATATATATATATATATATATATATATATATATATATATATATATATATATATATATATATATATATACACACACACACACACACACACACACACACACACACACACACACACACACACACACACACTCATAGATCCTTGACAAATTTAGCCCAAACATAGACAGTGAAAGTTAAGGGTATTTGGCCATTTTCATCAACCCTAGCAACCTTTCAGCCATATTTAGACATCAGTTGGTGTCTTTCTGTTACGGTTTAACTTTTCAATAATATTTTTACAATGATTAGATATTTTAATATGATTCAGTGTAATTTTATTTGTGAAGACAGTTTCAAAGCAACTATTTTTTTCTATCACACAGTTTCTAAGGTTTAGATATTTTCTAATGAGATGACTATCCTTAAGATGCTTCTACGTTTCTAGTGGGAGAAGGGTCTTAGTGAGGGAGGTGACCAAGAACCCAATGGTCATTCTGTCAGAGATCCAGCGTTCCTCTGTGGAGAGAAAAGAACCTTCCAGAAGGACAACTAACACTGCTCTAATCCAATCAGGCTTGTACGGTAGAGCGATCAGACAAAAGCCACTCCTTAATAAAAGGACCATGGGTTTGAGAAGACAGAGCAGAATGCACAAGAAGATATAGATGAACTGATGTAGGATTATTTTTTAAGTTCATGAAAGTAAAATGTTCATAGCCAAAGAGTGAGAACGATTAGTTGATGGCATCGTTATCTCAGCTGAAGCCCTCCTCCAGGAAGGCATCACAGCCAAACAGAACGCCAGACCAGGTGTAGCTTCTATGGAGAGAAAAATAACTGAGAGAAAACAAAAAGTTAGCAGTTGAAATAACAGCAAATAATGCAAATTGGAGAGTAGTAGAAGAAGAAAGTGAGAAAAAGTGGTCAGTTTGTCCTCCAGTAGCCTAAGCCTTTGGCAGCATAGCTACAGAAATATCTCAGGATAACCGAAGCCAGTTCAAGTATAAGCTTTATCAAAAAGGAACGTTTTACGCCTAGTCTTAAAAATAGACTGGGTGTCTGCCTCATGGACTAAAACTGGGAGCTGGTTCCACAGGAGAGGAACCTGATAACTAAAACATCTACCTCCCATTCTACCTTTAGAAATTCTAGGAACCACCAGTAAACCTGCAGTTTGAGAGCAAAGTGCTCTGTTAGGAGCTTATGGACCAATCAGAGCTCTGATGGATGATGGAGCTTGATTATTAAGGGCTTTATATGTGAGAAGGAAAATCTTAAATTCTATTCTGGATTTAACAGGGAGCCAATGAAGGGAAGCTAAAACAGGAGAACTATGAGCTCTCTTTTTAATTTTCATCAGAATTTTTTGCTGCAGCAATTTGGATCAGCTGAAGGCTTTTAACTACATTCTGTGGACTTCCTGATAGTAAAGAATAACAGTAGTCCAGGCTTGAAGTAACAAATTCATGGAGTAGTTTTTCAGCATTACTCGTGGACAAAATATTTCTAATTTTGGCAATATTCTGGAGATGAAAGAAGGAAATTCTAGAAACTTGTTTAATATGGGACTTAAATGACATATCCTGGTCAATCTGAGGTTCTTTACTTGATTATCTGAGGCCAATTTAATGCCATCCAGATCCAGTGATTGACTAAGCAGTATCTCTTTCAGAGGTTCTGGTCTAAAAACAACCACTTCTGCCTTGTCAGAATTTAAAACAAGAAGATTTAGTGCCATCCAGGTTTTAATGTCCTCTACCTAATGGATTGGATTCATCAGGATAAATGAATAGATATAGCTGAGTATCATCAGCAAAACAATGAAAATTTATCCCATGCTGTCTGATGATTTTTCCAAGTGTAAGCATGTCTTACACTTGGAAAAGCATGTCTTACACATAAAAAGAACTGGTCCAAGCACAGAGCCCCGTGGCACTCCACAAGTAATCCTAGAGTGAGAAGATGATTTATCGTTCACATGAACAAACTGGAATCTGTCTGACAGATAAGATTTAAACCAGCCTAACAGTGTTCCTTTGATAACCACATGTTCAAGCCCTCCTAAGAGAATATTGTGGTCCACTGTATCAATGGCAGCATTGAGATCAATCAAGACCAGAACAGACACAAGTCCATTATCTGAGGCCAGGAGAATGTCATTTGTAACTTTCAGAAGTGCTGTTTCAGTGCTATGATGAGCTCTGAAACCTGACTGAAACTCTTCAAACAGGCTATTACTTTTTAGATGCTCACACACTTGATTAGCAACTATTTTCTCAAGGATTTTAGATAAGAAAGGAAGATTAGATATAGGTCTGTAATTTATTAAGTCATCTTGATTGAGAGAAGGTTTCTTAAGTAAAGGTATAATTGCAGCAACCTTAAAAGCCTATGAAACATGTCCATTTACTAAGTACAGATTAATTATATCTGAAATGGAGGCAGTAATCAAAGGGATCACCTCTTTAAATAATTTGGTTGGGATGGGGTCCAACCTGCAAGTCGAAGGCCTGGAAGAAGCCAATACTTTTGATAATTCAGAAAGCTCAACTGACTCAAAACAGTCGAAACATATATCAGGTTCTAGAGTTACATTCAGTGCTGCCTCACTTACTGAGGATGAAGTAATCATCTTTGGGAGGATGCCAACAATTTTTCTAATAGAATCAATTTTATTTAAGAATTCCATAAAGTCATTACTGCTGAGAGCTGGGGAAATTGATGTCTCAGCAGAGCTATGACTGTCTAAGTTTGGCAACTGTACTAAAAAGAAACCTAGGATTATTCGTATTCTCCTCTATTAAAGATGAAAAGTACAATGTTCTAGCTTGGTGAAGGATCTTCTTGTTGTACAGCAGTAGACTATTTTTCCAAGGTAAGTAGGACTGCTCTAGATATGTAGAGCACCATTTTCTCTCAAATTTCTCAGTGTTCTGTTTCAAAGTACGCAGCTCTGAATTAAACCAAGGAGCCAACCTCCTATGGATAATTACCTTCTTTTTTAAGGGGGCTACATTATCTAATGCCACATGCAATGAGGAAGTAACTCTATGAACAAGAACATCAAATTGGGAAGGGCTGGAGATTAAACTGCTGCTTTCTACTGTGTTTATCTGAGATTCTGAGGAAATTAAACATGGAACAGATCCTTTAAACTTTTTTACAGCATTGTCTGATAAAGTTCTTTTATAATGAAATTTTATCTCAGGTTTGGAATACTCAGTTAAAATGAACTCAAAGGTTATTAAAAATGGTCAGACAGCACAGGGTTATGGGGAAGTACTGTTATTTCTTCACTCTTAGTGCGACATGTCAGCACAAGGTCTAAAGTATGACAGCATGATTGGGTAGGATGGTGAATTTTTTGAGGAAAGCCAATTGAGTCCAATATAGCATTAAAGGCTACATTAAGGCTATCACCCTCAGTGTCAATATGAATGTTAAAATCTTCCACTATAATGCTCTTATCAGTATTTAACACTAAATCAGATTAAAAAAAATATGAGAAATGATCTAAAAATTGAGAGAAAGGGCCTGGTGGATGATACAAAACAATAATCAAAAGTGGTTTTACTGCTTTGCTACTAGGATGAGGAACACTAAGGGTTAGATGTTCAAAAGAACTGTAGCTATTAATAGGCATAGGATTAATTAGTAAATCTGAATGAATAATAGTTGCTACACTTTCACCTTGCCCTGTACTTTGAGGAATGTGAAAATTTAAATAATTAGATGGGGTTGACTCATTTATACTAACATAATCCTCTTGCTGTAACCAAAAGGCATCTGAAAGACTTTCAGGTGAAACAAGATTCTCTGGTCTGATGAGACAAAGACTGAACTCTTTGGAGTGAATGCCTCCATGTTTGGGGGAAACCAGGTCAAAAATCAAACTTGTAGTGAAGCATGGTGATGACAGCATCATGTTATAGGGATGTTTTGCAGCAGCAAGAACTGGTAGACTAGTCAGGATGGAGGGAAAAATGAATGCACCGATGTACAGAGACATCCTGGACAAAAATCTGCTCCAGAACACACTTGACCTCAGACTGGGGTGACGGTTCATTTTTCAGCAGGACAATGACCCAAAGTACGTAGCCAAGATCTCAAAGGAGTGGCTTCAAAACCACTCTATGAATGTCCTGGAGTGTCCAAGTCAGGGTCCAGACTTGAATCTGATTGAACATCTCTAGAGAGATCTGAAAATGGCTGCACAGACATGTCCCATCCAACCTGATGAAGCTTTACTACAAAGAAGAATGGGCCAAACTGCCTAAAGACAGGTGAACTAAGCTGGTGGCATCATATTCAAAAAGACTTGATGCTGTAATTGCTGCCAAAGGTAGATCAACAATGTATTAAGTAAAGTATGTGAATACTGACATATATGTGATTTCTTGGTTTTCTAAAAACACTCAAAATCTTTTTTCCACATTGTCATAATAATGTATATGTGTGAAGAATTTTTAGGAAAGAGACTAATTCAACACAATTTGAAAAAAGATTATAACATAAAATGTGGAAAAGGTGAAGTGCTATGAATTCTTTCTGGATACACTGTACCTCCTACATAAACATCACTGCGGACCATGCACACCCTTTTATATAAATAGTATTTCCTATTGGCTGTGGCCTCTGTCAGCTGGGTAAGGTGCTGTGCCACAAAGCAGAAATGTTTCTGAAGTGGTTTAAGGAGCACAACAGAGAGATCAAGGTTTTTACTAGGAATTTTTCAGATCTCAGTCTAATCGAACATCTGTTGGATGGCCTAGACAAGGGGTCCTCAAGTCCACATCTCAAGGGCCATTTTCCTGCAACTTTTAGATGTGTCTCTACTTCAATACACCTGAGTCAAATAATGAGGTGATTATCAGGACTTTGGAGAACTTGACTGCATACTGAGGAGGCAATTCAGTCACTTGATATAGGGACAAATCTAAAAATTGCCATACATCGGCCCTCGAGGCTTGGATTTGAGGACCCCTGCCTTAGACCTAAAACTGCCGATACATTAAATGCATTTTTGGGTTTTTTGCCAATTTTCATGGGATCTGAGATCAAATGTTTGCCAACTCACAAGGTGACTATGAAAGAATTGACTGTGATGCTGATGGCACAAACAGCAAAAAGGTGAGTTGTTGTTAAAGAACACAAATTTTTCCATTCAACAGAAGCTTGAGCAGTTGATAAAATGTTGAGAACCTTTAATATGAGCTGAATCGGATATCACTGAACCAGGAACAAGAGCTGATGGCTGCTCATGCTGTGTTACATTTACCTTATAACTTCAGAAACAACTTGGAGCTGGGAATATCATAAAACACAATGTAACTATGCTCAGTTGCCTGCTGTAAAACCACTTAAATTTCCCAACTGTTTTATTCATTAACCAGGCTGACAACAGTGTTACAGCCATATTCCAAATTAAATTAAATTTTTCCCACAAAACTCTACACCCACCCTATTTTGACAACACAAAAACTTTTGTTATTGTGCATAAATATATAGATATACATAAAAAAAATTAAATATTTACAGCCTTTGTTCAAAAGTTTGTTGATGCATCTTTGACAGCAGTTACAGCCTCAAGGCTTCTTGAACATGATGCCACAAGCTTGACACCTATCTTTGGAACATATGGCCCATTATTTCACCAGAACCCCTCAAGTTCCATCAGGTTGGATAGGAAAAATTGGTGAAAAAACAATCCCTCAGTCTCTCAAGAGATGTTCAACTAGATTTAAAGGGGTGGTGGCATAAGTGTATAAACTATTTCAAATAGTTGATACTGCTGCATATGTCAATTCTCTGAAGAATTTCATTAAAAAAACAACTTCACCTTTTTGTAAGGGGTAATGACATGTGGCTCTAACTAGTTGACTTCACTCTGATTGGCTACAATCATATTTGAGAAATTCTTCAGTAAAATGCACTGAACATAGTCTCAAATTGGGGTTATAATTGTATGGTGCTTCCCCATAAATGAATTTCTCTGATTCTCTCATCCTTCAGGAGTGAGTGGAAACTTCCATCTGTTTCTGAGCACCCTCAGACATAACAGCCCCCCTTTTTAGTAGCCATCCTCTTCTCAAGTGGAATAGCCAGACATGGTAACGCGACTTAGTCCTTAAATTAGCCAGTATATCAGCTGAGAGGTAAGGGGAGGAGGAGGGCTATTTGCTTTATGGGGTACTCTAATTGGAGAATAGAAATTACATAGAAACCCCTAACCTTACATAGAAAGATATATTGGTCTTTGATATGTTGGTTTTTGAGCAAAGAAACAAAGCTGACCGCCTATGAGCAGGGCTTTTTATACCAACTCTTGACATTCACACGGCCTCATCAGTGCACAACAGATCATATTATGCCCCCAAAACCACAGAAAAATGAAATTTTTTGTCATGACATCTTTAAGTCTAGGTTGTGGCTATGTTAGCCTGGTAAAAACCATCCCCTTGTTTTACGCTTTGCTTCGTACAGAGGGGCTGGACCCTCGGCTATTGAGAAACAATTGCTTGCTGAACGCGTGAACTGAAATTTGAAATGATTGGATCTGATTTTAGCCAATCGCTCCCATGTGGCCATTAAGTATATAATGTGCCAGATCAATCGTGAGGGAAGCTCACTGGAAGCTAACTGGGAACAGCATGTGCCGTAAACAACTATCCCCCACTGAGAAAAGGGAACTGCTGAACAGAACGAGATGGCTGTTAATAACAGGGGCCACAACATCTTTGCCAACAAGAAAATGTCTTAAATATTTCTTTTGCTCTGACTTTAATTGCTCAATATTTGGAGGCGTAGCCAACATGGAGTGAATGGCTTCATTCGCTTCCTCTGCTGCTGTTGCCAAACTACAACCCTATGCCGATAATATGGTCTATCTGATTTTTTCCAAATTATCAAAAATTATTTCCAAAACTCTAAAACAATCACTCTGTTGCAAACATTTCCCATATAAATACATTTTCTTTTATTTGTAAAAAACTTTATCTTCATTTTCTCAGATGGAAATTGAGAGTCCCACTCTACCATTTTTCCACTTTATCAATTCCCTCTCATAAATATTTTTCCCTTATATCCATAATGCATCGTCATCAGCAAAAAGCCCAACATGGAGTGTATCTGAAAACACTTGAATCCAAACACCATTTAGATTCAGGTGTTTTAAATGCCCCACTGCATAATAATAACTGATATGGGATTCCTCACATTATCTGTTTCAATTTCTAGTTCAATAGTCACAACTAGGTCTGACTTGTAGAATCAAGAAATTTCTGAAAAAGAACCTGACAACATGAAGTAAGCAAAATAAATCTCAAAAAGTAAAACATCATGCCCTGATGTACAACAATTAAAGAACAAATGAGAAACAAAGTGTGAGGCTTTGAGACTTCAGGGAGTCAAAGTGTCATGTCCTCTGGAGTGGCCTGCCTACCGAAGTTACTAAACGACTGACTCAGGAGGTTACCAAACAACCCTGGACATCTAAGGTGCTGCAGACCTCACTTGCTTTAGTTGAGGTCAGAGTTCATAATTCAACAATAAATAAGAGAATGTGCAAAAATGGCATCCAAGGAAGAGTTCCAAGGTGAAAATCACTGCTGACTGAATTTTTTATTTGGTGATCTAAAAAATTTGTGAGTGTGACAAAATATAAAAAAATGCAGGTGGCAAACACATTTAAAGGAAGGTTTATTTTTTTTTTGTTATGTTTGTAACCTATTTACCATAAGTTCCATGCACTGCATAATCAACGCTACACAGGAGGTTTTGCATCTTTAATTACCATTGATATACATACATATATTTGGCTACAGTGATTGAAGCTCTGGTGTTCACTGTCATGCATACACATTTGTAAACTCACACGTGTTTGTGTGTACAAGCAGGGCGTGTTCTCCAGCCGGTTGCTAAAGTGGGCAGTGTCGACCAAAGGTTGACTTTCAACTCTCCTTTATGGCAGCCAGGTCCAAACTGGCCACACTACTGAGAGAAATACAGGCCTGTCAGCAACACAGCCGCCAGTTTACTGCCTCCATGGCGACATCGAGGCACCGCTCCACCAACAACACTGCTCAGGTTTATGGCTGTTGGGAAAGATGTTGCTGTCTTATCTTTCGCTGGCTAAGACCCACTGCACCTCACAGTGCAGCAGGTCACAGAGAGGTGCACATTTAGAGGGCGAGGAATAAGACAGAACTTAAAATTTTACAAGAACCAAATAGTTTTAAAATAAATTTTCTGTTAGCTCATCGCATTATTGATACATTACCAGAGCTGTTATTTCTGACACAAGCTGTCAGATGAAGCATTTGGAAACCTTTGTCAAACACAAAAGCTTATCATTAGTTCAATCAGAAGGAACATGCAATGAAAATGCTACAAAGAATAGGGTCTGCATTCTCAGTAGCAAAAGCAGAAACCCACTCAACACTAGGTAACACTTACTCATTGACTGAACATGCATAAAGGCAATAAAAAAATGTATACAGCTCTAGACAAATATATTACTTTTTTTTCGTGCTTGTGCACCCCTCTTTCTTGCATTAGAACCCACATGACCCATAACAAAAAAACACCGCTGAGTAGAGTTAAAGATTTATTCCAAATGTTTAGATTTGAGTAAGAGAGTTGAAAATGACTGTTCCATCTGAACCTGAAAAATGTTGACTTATGGCTCAAACTCCACAAACATTTTTTTTGAATTTCCCATAATGCCCCAAACTGCATAACTTCTTCAGACCATTTCTGAAAATACCTGCTTTTTGTTTCTGATAACAGTTCAATTTTACTTAAGCAGACTATATTTTTGATTTTATATTCAGAAAATACATCCCAATACGCCCCTATTACTAAAACTACAACTGTACTTGATAAAGTTTTAAAGTAAATTGGATAGCAAACATCATGAAATTAGCTTTCCAATAAACTGCTGCTCTCCCTCTAGATGATTTTCAGAGTTCATCAATATGCTTCCAACTGGACCATCGACATCCATGCAGGGACTGCCACTGGCTGAAACTCCCATTTCTTTTGCAAGATGTGAAAAATCCATGGTTTAGAAAAGGTTTTTCAAGAAAATCTTTAAATGTGATGACTGTAGGGGAACATTTTGCAATTTCTGATGTGGGGTTAGTAAGGTAGAAAAATAGAAAAAAACATACTGAGGAAATGTTAAAGATATAATAAGGATTTTTTTTAAGTGAGGTTCTGTAAAGGTAAACACTAGTTCTCTTTCCTGTATCAGACAGGTGTGAGTTTGTTGAAAAATCAATCTTCAGAACGCCAGTAAGCTAAACTGATCAGACTTTTCCTCTAGTGCCCGCTCAGTATGGCTCAATCCAGTTCTACATGGTTATAAGGGTTTTCCAACAGTAACAGTTGCACTTTTTTAGAACCTACTTTGCTGGGGTTCCAAGCATACCGAGTCAGGCTGAAAACGCAACATCAGAAGACTGTCAGTCAATGATTGGCTAGAGGATGGAGTCATTGATTGCATAACAAGATCAACTCCCTTGCAATAATTTAACACACCATTTGTAAAAACTCACAAGCATGACCAAGTGTATTTGGAGCATAAAAAGGATAATGACAGACTGTGTAGAATGTTCAATATCACTTCCATGTCCTCCATTGTTGCTTTGTCTTGTGTTTGTGTTGCATATAGATCATGTTGCAATGCTTTTCAGACCCTAGTACCACACAACAATATGATGACCCCGCCCACATGAGCTGGTACTCACTTGTAATGGAAAACCACCCAAACCGAAATCTGGGTGTAGTGATGGACTCAGACCTGAATCTACAGTGGCACATAAAGACAATTACAAAGTAGGCTTTTCCAGGATCAAAGAACGAATGTCTCAACAAGATCTAGAGAAACTTGTTTATCTTTAGTTGCATTGATTAATGCAACAGTGTCTTAACAGGTCTGCCTAAAAAGTCAATCAGACAGCTGCAGCTTGAGTTAGTGCTTTACTGCCCCTCCACCATCCCAGTATCCACCTATGAGCTCCAGGCTCAGAGACCTCATTCCTTGGCATGCTTGAAAGACATGTTCAGGGGCCGTAGAGTCACATCACTCCATGGAATGTTGAGGAACATGAACATGGTTTGTCTAGGTTAAAGCCAACGCACCATATTCAAACTTTGAGAAGGCATGTAACCAAGAGGGACATGAAGACACTTACGCGTCAAGGTCATCTCAGTTTTTCCAGGATGTTCTCTTTCATTAATATCACAGATGGGACATTTATGGGTGCACAAATGACTGTTCAATTTGTAAAATTATGTATCTATTTTGTAGTTAATATATCCTATGTATGCTGATTTTATTGGTTTGCTTCAGTTGTATGTCAGTTCTCCCTGACCGATCTGCTGTGCTCCCTGGTCTTCATGTTGCTGTTAATTCACCAATGTTCTCTAACAAACCTCTGAAGCCTTCATAGAACAGTGGTATGAATAACTAATTAACTTCTGATGGAAACTGGTTGTAATGAATTTAATTACGGATAAAAGATTAAAAGGACAAGAATACAAATGCATGCCACAATTGTAAGATTTGTGTTTTTAAAAATTCAGCAAACTTATGCCTCATTTTGCTTTCACTTAACAACTGTGCACTTTTATTACAATGTAGTTAATGAATAAATCGATCTTATGTACTTTGCAATATTTAAACAATCTACTTAGAAGTCTGATATGAATTGTTTTCCTTTCCTACTGAATGATCAGTTGTTACACACAATGATATATATTATTACAATATAATATATAATAAATATCAATGGTTACACATCTTCTCAGCACTAGGACTTCTTTTCAGCCAGAGTTAAGAACACATCATCCAAAGACCAGGGGGATATCACTCTGAAACATAAACTGAATTAAAGTCTAATTTTATTAACAAATATAAATAAATATATATTTACACACATTTATTTATTAGAAGTATAAGTAATAAACCAAATTCACACAAATATAAGGTCAACAGTAAAAAAAACAAAGTAAGTGTACTGTTAATCTCAACACTTACACTGTTTTTTGAATGAAAAGGATCTTAAATTATCAGAATCAGCCTTATTCGCCAAGTTTGTGCGAATAAACAAGGAATTTGACTTCAGTCCTTCTTTGTTCCCAATAAGGACATTTAAAATATAAATATATAACAAAGGCAAACTAAAAGATAAGGGTTTTTTTCTTGCCTACACACACACAAAGGGCACTCTGGGAAATTTTAGTTATAGAGCCCACTTGATAGCACTGTAGCCTTGCAGCAACAAAGTCCTGGGTTTGAATCCCAGCCTGGGGTCTTTCTCCAGGGCATTTGCAGGTTCTACACACCACTTCCCTCGCAACCCCTACAAGGATAAGTGGGTACAGACGATGGATGGATGTTCATGAAAACATCAGCTCTGATTTTACAGGTCTCAGGCCCTCATGCTTCAGGTAGGACAGCAGACCAACCCTTTACTTCTCTCTCTTCTTTAGTCAAAGGAGTCATTAACCTTATTCTGGTTGTCCTGAGGAATAAGTGGAAGCAACAGGTATCTGTCCAACAGACTTGGATGTTTCTTTGTCCCAACTGGGGACAATGAGGTACAAATCTCGTTATAACGAAACATGAAGTTGTGTTGAATAATAATAATAATAATGAGAATCTTTCTTGGTTTCTCCATATAAAACTGGTTATGATGGATTTTATGTGGAGAAAACAAAACATTTCTCGTGATAACCAGATTCTGCTGCTGTATTTATTTCCTAGCTCAGGCAGTTAAACACTTCCATATATCTATGTGTGCTTCAGTAAAACAAAAATTCACTCTATGCAAGCAAGAGTTGGAAGTGGCAGTCTGAAAAGACCTGGGGGCATAAAGGGGAGCTGAAGGCGTCACATCTGTAGGTAGCCTACTGCTACAAGCTACTTCGTGTTTGTTTATCACATAAAACCCCAAAGACATAGCTTTCAGTTTGTAACTCTATGTAAATGAGGAAATTTTGTTTTTACAATGTGCTAATAACAAGATTAATTGAACTTTTCTTTCCATTCACATATTTTTTTTCAGTCTCATAATGTAGCCATACATTTGTCACCTCTGAAGCGGGGTTTCCTGCTGCACACATGTACTTTAATTTACTATTGTTAGGTTAAGTAAGCTAATATATTCATTTGAAGCGACAGTCAGTGCTGACAGAGAAACCTTGGATTTGATTTAGACCTGCGGCATCAAGGCCGAGGTCAGACCAGTGTCAAGGCCATGATGGCTGCGTTTCTGTAGCACTTTTTAAAATTGCTGTGTCAACCCCCCCTCTCCCTCAACACTACCACCACCACCATCCCCCAACCCCCAATAGCTTGACTCATCTGTCAAACGCCAGGCTTCCCTTTCACTGTTCTCTGTGTTTCTGAGAACTCCATATTCCCCCTTCCTTCATGTTTTCAGCTGCCCTCTGTGTAAATGATATTGAAATGTTAGCTTGTGCAGTGTTACACCTCAGTTCCTGGATAGACATGAAGGCTAAAGGCCACATCAGTCCAGCGATATTATCAGCCGACCAGATTGAGAAATGGGCTTTTTATTCTTTGTCTTACAGGCTCTAGCGAAAACAGGACATTTCCTTATAGGCTGTGGTTATTTAGGGTTGCTGTGTGTATGGTCTCACACACACATATTATTCAACAAAATTTCAGCCTTTAAATCAGAACTTCCTCCTGCTGTCTTCTCTGTGATTTGCCCAGAGGTTCTATTTTTCCCTTTGTATAACAGGAACAAAACTGGACTCTTGTATCCTGTATCTTTCAAAAATAAAGACTTATACCTCCCATGGGTGGCATGTTGTTGTAAATAACCAGGGAAATAATAGTTTGATCTCCTGTTAAATTTATAAGAAATGAACAATGTGTCACAATGTGTGTTGTTTCGATGTGATGGAGAAGGAAAAGACAGTTACATCAACTATCCATAACTGAGTGAAATAAGTCGTACAGTGCATTGTAGACAGATCACAATTATATAGCCAATAACAAGACACCCCTGATTACGACTCATTATGTATGCTGTGTGTAATGTCCCAGTGTCTTCCTATTCAACTTCTCTATTACCATAAATAAGACCAAACATCTGACAAGAAATGACAGGGACAAGATCACTGATCTGCAGAAATCTGGATTGAGCTACAAGACCAACAGGGAATGTGGTGAGAAGTTGACCACGCTTGCTGCAGTTTTTCAGAAATGGAAGAAATGACTATCAAACACCCTTATTCTGCATGATCTCCATGCACGGTCGCCCCCAATAGGATTACCATGCGAAGGCAGTTGGAACACAGTTAATTCATTCATTTCTCCATAATGGATCAAAATCGTACAGCCCTCTGCCATATAATGTAGATATACCGACCTGTCTTAAGTTTACCAGTGAACATAAGGTTTGGGAAAATGTGCTTTGGTTAAAGACAAAAGCCATGCACTCTGCCATTAACTTGAACAAGTCTGTTCTGCAGAAATGAAATGTTGACACGTCTTCATTTAGTCAGAACACTGCAGTTGGGTCATGTATGGGTCTTGCATGATGACACCAACCCAAACATACTGCCAAGGCAACAGATGTCTGGCGAAAGACGATGCCCATCATTGTCATGATGTGGCCTTGCCGAACTCAATAGACCTCAGTTTCACAGACAATCTGTAAAGGACACTGAAGGTTTGAGTTACTAAGCAGCATCCAAGTTTGTGTAAAGAGCAGTGGACCATAATCACCTCCCCCACCATAGTACTAATCAGTTGTTGTGTCATGATTTCCTGAAGCTAATGAAATAAAATAAACAAGAAGGCATTTCATCTGCCCAGCATTTTACTCTTTGGTCTAATATACAGAAATCTAATCATATTTCAAATCAACCTCCTGGTTAAAGTTAAGTACTAACGGCTTAATTTTAGCAAGTGAACATACCAGCTGGAAAAAGCTTCTTTAGTTAATGAATAAGCAAAAAGCAGAAACTGTTTAAGCCTGTTTATCAATTTTAGCCTGTTTATCACCACCATAACGGTAGTGTTTTGTATTTTTGTACTAATTTATTAATTTTGAGCAGGTAATGTAGTTTTTGTTTGTTTTAGGCTAGCATATGTGTCACATGATAGGGACTTTGACCCACAGATGTAAAATGAATTTAAAAAAATAAAAAAAATAAAAACATTAAAAGTATTCACAAGCAAATTCACATAGATAAAAATTCCCAATTTTATTAGGATCATTCTTTGCTTAAAGGTCTAAATCTGTAAAATTGACCTCTGACCCCTCCCAGAGTCTAACTATTCAATCTCCATGAGTACACACATATATGTTATGTTGTCAGGAAGGGATAGCGGCAGACATTTGGGGGGATTTGATTTGTTTCACCTTAGAACCTCCTGATACACTTGTGATTTACTGCACTGGTAACTGATGAGATCTGTTGCAGAGGCACATCTGGTTCTAGTAATCAATGACTATTTAACAACTAAACATCATCTTACCTACAACTCTGATCTAAGTCGTATTGGCATATAACCCTGAAATTAAATCAACTAAAAGTGTGTGAGTATGAGTCATCAACAGTTTGAAAGTCAAAGAATAAGCAGGGTAAAGGTTGCAATACAGCAACACATCCATAAACCAAAGTACATCCAACTGCAGCAGAGGTGAACAGGTGGAAAACACAGCAGCTCTCTTGATCAAAGCTATAATTGTAATCTAAGAAGAAGCCTGTCTATGATGAGGGATGTGTATGACATCGTTCTGCTATCTGACAAAGGTTTCACTCATTGACAACACTTCAAAAATAATTAATAGATCGACATCTTAAAGTACAAATATCACAGCATTTGTTATTACATCTTACCATTACTGGGAATATTCACTAATTCCACAGTGAATATAACCAGTTGCTGTTTTATATGATGTCTAATTAGTGCTTTGGAGAGGTGAAGGTGTCTGTTTTACCACCATTGTTCTCTGCTCTGAGGTGACAGATGCATTGTTTCTCAGCATACTTCTCATTCCTCACCTCTGTGTGTCTTCCTCCCCCTTCATTAATCTTGGGGTCAAGAAAAGCACAGTTTGGCAAAATTCAGCTATTTTTCGACGTGATTTAATACATCGAAAAACAGCATTAATAACAGTTAATAGCGGTGAGATTATGTTATTTAAGTTCTCTGATGATTTTAGAGTCATGTGAAAAAAAACTTTGTATTTTTAACTTCAATTTTGCAAATTAAAAGCAAAACTTGCTCAAAAATAATAAACATGCCAGTCACAATGTTTTCAGTGCTTGTTGGTCTCTATGAGCCCACCTCCTGGTAAAAGGAGTTCTCTGGTGCAGCTAAGAGTTGGTGTCGAGATAACACCATTTGTTTTTTGTTGTTTTTTTAATCTTGTGTTGGTGAAAACAGAACATGCAATCTGTGAGAATATAAATGAAGGAAAAACTAACAAAGAGACTGGACCCGGTACCAGTTGCCACACAAGCATGTATCTATCTTCAGTGTCAAAACAGAGAGAAAAGTAGTTCAGAATGTATCATGTATCCCTTAGTTCATAGGAAACCTGTAAACGTCTCATCGAAACATAAAGCATAAAGAGGTGTCATTTACTATAACTTTTACATCTAAAAGTTAACTTTGGCCGGATACATTTAACATGTGCAAGTTTTGCAGAACATGTTTCACATTAAAAGGTCAAAACCCATGTTTCCATTAATCTTTTTTATGTGCATTTTGATGTATCGCATTAGAAAAAGTTGATGTTGCTTTACATTTCAAACTGCCTTTTACATTTTATATTAGTCATTGGAATGTTTAGCTCAGTTTGCATTACTAACTGTACACATCAGTTTCATGGTGTATTCATTAGATCCTTACCTTAACTCGGAGATTTTCAAAATTCTGCTAACATTTTCAAATTCATATCTTCTTCTACAATAGACAGAGGTTGAAACTCAGAGCAACCTTTACTGTAAAATGTTCACATTTCCTGGTATCTAATAAAGTCAGCTGCAGGTCAGTTTGCTCTTTCTAAAAAAAAAGGGAACGGTGAAGGAGTCACAGTGTGCAGTAGCTAGCTTTTGTAGCACGTTAATTACAGTGGACCCCCGCCTATTTGCAGTTCAGTATTCATAGATTTTTCTGTGGAACATAATTAGCAGAGTATTCACTTGTTCACAGTTTATTTTTCATAGAGCATATCTAAAATATTCAAAAGAAAATGCAGGTTTTGAAGCTGGAATACCTGGCTGCAATGCTACTTTAGACGCTATTGGCTAGCATTTGCAAAGCAGCCAATCCAGGAGTGGCATTCATTTTCCTTAGTTTACTTAGTTTCCTTAGTGCTGATTGGTTGTACACCCAGGAGCGGCAATAAGGAAGACTATAGAAATTAGCTTCTGTGGTTGTTTTAAGGCAGCTTCCACTGTGTGTATTAATGCATATTAAGGTATATTTCCAGTTTGAACTATTAAAATAAGCAGTTTGGTGTTTTTAGAGGTTCTAAGTATTTGCCAATTTTAACTATTCCTGGGCAGTTGTGGTCTCTTGCCCCTACAAATACCCCTGTAAACAGCTATATGAATCTGCAGAAAATACAGTTTTCTTTTAAACAGTTTCCTGCAGTGTTTTGTTTATCATGACCTGCAGCGTTTAGCTAATGTGCATTCACGGATCAGGAAAACATCAGATTTTTTTACGACCAGCCAGTCACCAATCAGCATGGATCAGCCTGAAAATCTTTCTATTTGAATGATTTTCTATTTGATCAATTTGAACGATTTATATGTGCACAAACTTGGCGAATAAAGCTGATTCTGATTTTTGTCACCTGTCAGTTTCTTGGTGCATCTCTGCTTTAAAATTCCTGTTTGATACTGCATTGCAAGTTTGTTCAGACTGATCAATGATGATACCAGGCAAAAGTAGACACAATGAAGGTTGTTGGGACATCTAAACTACCTACATTTATACATTTATTTGTGTGAATATTTCCTTACCCATTTGTTTTAAGCATTTACCTCAGAAATCTGTATTTTTAAAGCCAAATTGCCCTCCACTTCACTCCCACTACATCATAAAAGTGACGAGAACACCCATCATCATGAAGGCTTATAACATAGGGGGATGGCTAAATAGTAACCATAAGGGGTTAAATAAGGTTAGGATGTCTAGTGACAACAACATAGCTAAAAAACACAAAGACTAAGACAGATTTCTAAAAACAATGTACACGTGGTTCTGTTTTGAATTCCTGTAAATATCAGATGCCCTCACCAGTTCAATGTTCTGTTTGCAGTCTGCCTTGTTACCTAGATCGAAACAAATTCCTTGAAAGAACAAGTAAACATAGGATAGAATCAGAGCAGGAAAGCGCTTCCTTTAATTTCATCAGCATATACAAAGGCTGATTTGACCCAGTGAAGCCAAATGCAAACAATAATAATATAGGTTGGCCTAGCCTAAAAATAACTGAATAGCCCAACCCTACTAGAACGACAGGTTATTTGAGGGACAAACCACTTGAACCTACATGCTTCATTCATGCTTTTATCTAGAGTCAACAACACTCACCCTGCACAACAGCAATGCAGCAGAAAGTCAGCAGCAGAGAGCTTACACTCTGGTAAATATTTTATCATACGTCTGTAACCGTGTTCCTTGGATATCTGAGGAGAGTGGCAAATACTGGACTCTGAGCAGGCAGTATTTATTTTCTCCAAACAAAGAGTTTGATTCGCACAATCTATTGATATTATTAGCTCCCAGCCATGAGTGAAATCTATTCCCAGAATTATTCTTCCATTTTTAGGTGGAAAAGACACAAAATACCACAACAGGACAGAGGCAGAGCAGGGCCTAAAATAAGACGGAAAACAACGGAGTGATGGATTACACGGAGACAAATAAGAACGATGACTTCCGCGACCGTGAGTTTGATTGTTTCCTAGGGAGAAAAGGGTAACAGGATGTTGGAGGTTGGGGGTTACAAAATTTAGCCCTGAAAGGGAATTAATAGAGAATGCCTTCACTAGGAATGCTATACACACAAGTTTCGTGTTGTTTTACTTGTGCTAATCTATATTGTGCCTTTAAAAAATATTCAAACCCCTTAAACTTTCGCACTTTCTTAACTAACATTTTGATAATGACACTTTTTTTTGTTTGTTTGTTTTAAAATCTGAAAAGTGTTGTATTCATTTGTATTCAACCACCTTTACTTGGACACTCCTAAGTAAAATCCACTCCAACCAACTATCTTTAGGAGACATCAAAATTAGATGTTTGCAATTCAATCTCTGTGTGAATCCAGATGCTCTGTGAAGGCTTCAGAGGTTTGTTAGAGAACATTAGTGAACAAACAGTATCATGGAGACCAAGGTACACAGCAGACAGGTCAGGGAGAAAGCTGGAAGACGTTTAAACTTGAGTTCAGTTATAAAACAATATACCAAACTCGAAACACCTCAAAGAGTAATGTTCAATCCATCATCTGAACATCAAAACCATACAGCAAAACTGCAAATCTAACAAGACATAGCCCTCTGCCTAAACTAGCAGGCTAGGTTGAAAGTGCTTTAATAAGTACCATGTCCAAAGAGCAAACTGTAACTCTGAGGTACAGAAGAAATCCACAGCTCTGTTGGGAGAATTGTTCAACAGGGAGACTCTTATGGAATGCCCACTCAGCAGGTTGTGAAGCCCAGTTCAGTTTTTTTTTTGTTTTGTTTTGTTTTTTGTTTTTTTGTTTTTTTGTTTTTTTTTTTCGGGGGGGGGAGGTTTGTGTGGTTGTTTATACTACTTAATGATGCGATTGCAGTCAGACTTCTGTGTGAACGGTTTACAACCCCAAAGTGACCCACATTTCCAGAAGAAGAACATAGAGGTCTCACAGCAGGGCACTGTTTATGGAAGTAATAATTGATGCCGCCATCTTTGGATCAAATTTAAATTCAGTTAGAGCTGACAGTATTGTCACAAGATCATGACAAGATGAAGGAAGGTAATAACAAGAAAGCACAGCTAATAGCAATGGCCTTTTGTGGAGCATTGACTGCAACTTCTGTAGAGGTAGTCAGTTTGGATGCGTAGATGGACCAGGAGTGGTGGGACTGTGATGTGATGAGCTTCACTGACACAGATTTCTTTCATAATTTTAGAAATATAATTTTCAGCCATTGTTTACGTCCAGCTTTATAGCGTTTGGTTTCTACTGGTGCAGAATTATAACACATCAGTAGCATAAAAGTTGGATGAAATGTGACATGACCATTTAGACTGCAGATATGTTGAAAACAATAAAATACATGTCCAATTTAGTACCACATATGGAAGTGGCACAAATCAGATTTTTTTTAGGTGTAAAGATTGGAAGTAGGACATTAAGACTGGAATGAAAAAGTTTGCTATGGGGGGGGGGCAGATTTAAGTCACATTGGCCTGCTGTGTGAACATAGTCTTAGTCATGCTCTCCACAACTGTGCCCTTTGTGGAAGAAAGGCAACAGAACTTTTGGTCCAACATAAATATGTTATATATGGAGAAAATCCAACACTGTTCATCATCTGAGTAGTGGCAGCATCATGTTTCGGGAATGCTTTTTCCAGGACAGAAAGCTGGTCAGAGTTGATGGGAAGATGTATGTATCCACATAAAGGGAAAACCTGGAAAAAACTTGATGGAGGCTTTAAATGACTTCAGAGTGAGGTGGATGTTCACTTCCCAATAGGACAACTCTAAATGTACAGCCAGAGCTACAGTGGAATGGTTTATATCAAAGTATATTCATGTGTTGAAATGGCCCAGTTAAAGTCCAGACCTAAATCCAATTGAAATCGGTGTCTTTAGATGTGTAAAGCTGGTGGAGGGATAACCCAAAACATACACAACTATACTATACTTGTAGTAAAAGGTGGTTCTAAAAAAGTATTGAGTCAAGGAGGGGTGACTAAAAATGCACATTAGAATTTTATTTTTTTAAAAATCAGAATCCTTGCTAATTGAGTTGGTCTTGTTTGTGGTTGTGACATGACAAAATGAAAATAAGTTCAAGCAGTATGAATGAAGACATATTACAAGGATTTTAATTTTTTTACAGTTTTACAGCTTGTTATTATCGCACCAACAAACTGACAGGAGATTTGGTTTGCTTTTTTTTAACTAACAAAGGAGACGTGGATATTGACCCTTTGCATGTGATGTCACACTCTTCAAAAAGCGACCCATGATGGACGTCAAAACAACCTCTGCGCAAGTTAACTCCTGTAAAGCTATCCAAAAAGCAGACAATTGGTAGCGTAAAATCACTTATATTTAGTTGATTTCACTGTAAAAATGGTCATAGGGTGCTGTGTGGTTGACTGCACAAACAGACAAGGATGCAAATCAAACTTTACATTTTATTGTATAACTTTTAATAATGAAAGATGACGGCGATATATAGCAGCCATCAGTCATAACTGGCAACCCTCAGTGTATTCACGGATTTGCAGCTAACACATTTTACAAGGTAAGAAGATTAATGTTCATATTCTTTATAAGTAAGGTTAGTAAGATGCAATCAAATATTGGATGATGGGGAAGGTACGCGTCTAACAATTAGTAACCATGAAGAAAATGCCCTGCTCTGCTCTGGTTTAAGGGGAAACCTTGAATATGACATAATGGTATCATCATGTGATGTGAATTCAGTTAAAGTTGGCAATTTGATCATATCAACACATCAGGAGGGAGGAGATATGGGTCAGTTTCTCACCTAGCTATTTCCATGTTTTGTAAATACCACTTTCTATGAGCCCCAACTAGGTGTGCTATTTCAACAGACAAATTAATTTGAACTTTTTTGTTGCTATTATATCAAATTAGAAAAAAATATAATTCAAATTCATCTCACAGATGTAGTTATTACATTTGCTATAAAAGTATCTGATGACTTATATTTGACTCATGCCTTTTTTTTTTTTTTTTTTTTTGCAACTACAGTAGACACGTTTGCCAAAGGAGTTGAGTAACATTACAATTCTTATGGTAATAAAAAATAACTTTAATAAAGTATGTTTTGTAAAGGTGGGACATGTAGATTAAGTTTTATTTATTTTCTATTTCTGTGTATGTAAAAATTATGTCATGATCAGAGTATTTTCATATGTGAACAATATCAGTGGACAAGTTATCAATTCTCAGGGTTTGTAGTTAAGCTCATTAATCTTAACTTTCTAAGAATAATTTCTGTCATATTTCACTCTGGCTACATGCAGAAGTGTAGATGATTCTTCTTATGGCCATGTTCAGTGCTGTTGATTTAATTTTGAAGCTGCGCGGAGTTTTGTACATGTGAACCCTGTAAGATATAGGAAGACTTCACTGCTTTGTTATTAGAAGGTAGATGTAGTTTAGTAATAGTACTAGTAACAAGTTTCTCAATCATCCTTTGTTCATTTTGGTCAGCACTTATAGATTTATGTTGCACTCAAGTACATTGGACTATAAAGATTTTCTAACTCTTTTTCTGGGTATAGTTGATTTAAGCTGTAGAAAAGTCACTGGTTACTCAGGTTTCTGAAGATAACTTGTTAGTCCTTGTTAACAGACTTCTCCTGCTTCCTATAGAGAAAAACTTTCAGATCAAGCATTGTAAGGTCATCAGAATCTTCAAAGACATGCCTCCAAGGAGGATGCTCCTTTATGGCAGGAGGAAGAGAACGATAATGTTCACTTAAGTCTTTGATCAAAAGACTAAATCAAGTCTCTGGTCTTTGAACTAGTCATTTTTCAAGTTTGTTTATAAATTTGGATTTCAAATGTACTATACTTTGTTCTGTTGTTTCCAATGTGATTGTTAGAGAAACCAACCTGTAGTTGTTGAACATTATTAAAAACCTGCATCAGACATATGGCTATTGATTTGAAATAGGTACTTATACATGATGTTCAAGCTGTGCCTGTAAAAATCTCACACTACTAAGGCAGGCAGTAGCTTTATGTGCCACATAAGGTGGCCTTTTATTCCACTTGAGCACCCGCCCAAGTGGAATGTCTGTGTACACCACTGCTGTCCATACATTTGAAAATAAAACAGGTGTAAATCCCTTTGGAGTGGTTTTGATATTTACACAGTCCAGTGCACCAGATGTACTTACATGCACCACAAAAGTGCAGCTATTGGGAAATCCCCTCTGGTCAGTGAGACTTTGACAATATCAGTGTGTTGTCACATCTTATATGCTGTGGAGCGTTTTTGACCAGTTGAATGCTACAGGCAGCTGAATTTGGTGTTTAGCTAATTTTTCTCCTGTATCAGTGATGCTTACATTCAGCTTGGTGTTGTTTCAGGTGAGTAAATCAGTTAAGCGCAGAGCAAGCTACAAACCTTATTGTTGTTGAAAAATGCATATGCAGACAAAGTTGTGGTTTGGTCCATTTTCCACTCTAGCTGCATTAGAAGTCTTAATGTTCCAAATTTGTAAATGTGAAGCTGTAAAGCTTTACATTGTTTGTAAAGATGCGAAGCTCAAAAAAGTCAATTTTACATAATACTGCACCTTTAAAGTTGTGCTACAGAACATTGCATTGCAGAACTAGGTT
This sequence comes from Anableps anableps, assembly GCA_014839685.1. Lineage (NCBI taxonomy): Eukaryota > Metazoa > Chordata > Actinopteri > Cyprinodontiformes > Anablepidae > Anableps > Anableps anableps. The sequence goes on along the minus strand of CM026071.1, from coordinate 3,775,713 downwards.
AGTGCACTTATTGCTGTACATAAGCATTCTTGATATGTTCAGGTTTAAAACAGTGTATTTGTTTCATAGATGTTCATACTGAACAGACAGGGCTTTACTGGATATTTTAGATATGAACACGTAACACCCCTAATGACCTATGGCAACACATTTTTGTGGCAATTTGGCTATTTTGTAATTTTATTTTCTGTACATGTTTACAGTGGTTCACAATGGATTTACAGCTTTCCACATACATAGTTGGGGATGCAAGGTTATGCAAAGCCAGGTTTCGAAGCAGTTGCCCCAACTTACAGCCATCACTGCTTTTCATATCTTCCACGTTTAAGTCTGAAATTCTGTGAGTAAGTGGAGTTGTGTGTTTTGAACCTAACAAATGCTTTTACTTGTAGGAGTACAACAAAAAGAGATCACTCTCACTCCATATGTGTGAACTTGTAATGCAGGGTGAGTGTGTGTGCATGCATATGTGTGTGTGTGTGTGGAGTTGCTTCTCCATTCGTCACTGGCCCAGGGTGGAGAGGAGACTCATCGGAGCCCAGAAAGCAGGGGTCAAGTCCGGGCTTACACAACCCCCGCAGATCCTCCACTCTTCCTTCTCCCCCCGCCCCTCTCACCATCAGCTTTCAGATGAATGTGTGTAGGGGAGAAGGGGGAGAATGTAAGGAGCAGGCATGGAATGAAATTGGTGAAGGGGACAGATGATGAGATATATGAACTGAAAGAGGGCAAAAAAAAAACCTTGGCCAGTGGAGGATTGAGTAATGAAAGGTTAAAGGACAATTCTTGGTGAAAGGAGCTGATAAATGGAAAAAAGATGTACTGACTGATTGATAGAAAATCAGAAATTAGGAGAAAAAATGGTAACAGCCAGGTGAATGTGACAACTGCAACATAATTTGGGATATTGTTATAGGACAGGGGTCCTCAAATCCAGGCCTCGAGGGCCGGGGGCCTGCAACTTTTTGATGTGTCCCTGGTCCAACACACCTGAATCAAAAGGCTGAATTACCTCCTCAGCATGGAATCAAGTTCTCCAGACTGACCTGATAATTTGACTCAAGTGTGTTGAAGCAGAGACACATCTAAACGTTGCAGGACACCGGTCCTTGAAACATGGATTTGAAAATCTCTGTTATAAGATTTGATTGGAGCAAAGTCAACAAATTAATGCAAGCTGCAGTCTACTGTTGCTACATGCTCATCCAGTAGTCAAAGCTGCAAGTTAGTGACTTGATGCAATCAGTTGGATTTCCTTAGATTTGATCAATTTGAATAATAAACTTGATTGCATTGTGTGAGAACTAGGATCAAATCGGAATGTAAGATTGGACTAAATTGACTTTGGTTTGTAAAGTACCTTGAGATTACACCCGTTGTGAATTGTTGCTAAATAAACTGAACTGAATTATACCCAGCACCAGTTTGCTTGATCTTCTTCAAACAAATTTGTCATTTGTTCTTGCCCACCAGTAACCACCAGGTCCAATTACAGAAAATCTGGTGCCCATGTTTTTGTAACTGTGTGCACTGACAGATGACTATTGATTAAAAGGTGGCACCACACACATGGCTCTGCAGTAAAACAACAATAGCAATATATGTTTTTAGGAAATACCATGTGAGGAGATTTTCTGTTATCCACATTTGGATAAATTATTCCTTCAGGACCACAAGGAAACACAAACTAGTACTATCACAACCTAGTATTTGCTTAAGTGAAAACTGTGTACCACCAAGAGAAACGATGTGGTCAAGCTGGGAAAAAAAACATAGGAATATAGATATTTGGGCATCAGCAAATTCAGTTACGTATGGATGTGAGTACTGAGGGTATTTTGAGGCTCTTAGAGGATTTGTTCAATTTCATTGTGGTGGAGTATCCCTCAGATAATGTGATAATTGGTGGTGGGGGAGGAGAAGAAAACTGTGACCTGAGTTGTCACATTGACAGCTAGCCAGATCACTTAAAAGTTACTGTGCTATTAAAAGTAAATGGTCTGTACTTGTATAGTGCTTTACCTAGTCCAGATGACTCCGAAGTACTTCACACTACGATTAGTCATTCATACACACATTCACACACTAATGGTGGTGAGCTATATTGTAACCACAGTTGCCCTGGGACAGACTGAGGTTGGCTACCATTCAGTCGGTGCTACTGGTTGCTCTGACCACCACCAGCAGGCAGGGCGGGTGAAGCGTCTTAAGGACACAACGACTGAGATGAAAGAGCGAGCGGTTCGAACTGGCAACCCACTGGATACTGGACGAACTCCTACCACCTGAGCCACCTATCTCCTGCCTCTCGTTTTTCTCAGAAACAGTACAAAAGAGAGTAGCAGAATAATTTATCCATTTTTTAGAAAGCAGGAAGAATTTTGATAGGTTTCTGTTTGGTTTCCATACCAACTACTCCAAAAAAATCCTTAATTTAAATATCTAATCACATCATAATAGCAACTGTTTACAGTTCTGGATTTGATCAATATAAAATATGTATTTGGCATTGTTGTTCATTATTTCAAAAGCAGAGAAGTAGATGTTTAATAGAGGTCAGTTCTGAGCTGTTCTCATCCACTAGTTATGCTGCATGAGTCTGTCTCCAAGCACACCTCATTCTCTGTGTCCTCACTCATTCAACTCAGTCACTTTTTCCTGGAAGAAAGAGGCAGCTACAAAAGTGCACAGTCATTCTCAAATTTGATTAATTTAGGAATTTTACACCTTAGTCTTTAACGAACCAAAGCTTTTCAATGGTTGGACTCACCATAATGAGTTTTGCTCTTAGAACTTTACATTTATATGTATTCGATATTTTTATATTTGCTTTTTATATAAATGTTGATGGGTATAACATGAAAATAAAAGCAAAGATTAAAACTAATCCCAAACTGGATCCTCTGTGACTTACAGATCTAATTGTTTGTTTCCCAGGTTGACTGTAGTTTGGTTCAGTGGACTTGGTTTTCCCGAGTAGGTAAAAGACATATGAGCTGGAGAAAACAGTGACAGTCAAACAGCTTGTGTCTGTCTGCGAGAGAGCATGAAGTGTAGAGTGATGGGTGCCAGGTATGGCCATCCAGAGCAGGCATTACCGCTGTTCTCAGAGCACCACCTCGGAGTCGATGTCAGGGTGGCGTCGGCAATGGCCAGCGGAGACTCCAGAGGTCTGCTGGTATTTTTAACACACGAACACACACAATGCACACACACATGAAGTTTCTCTATCTTTACCAGGACTTTGCGTTGACGTCCATTCATTTCTAGAACCTGACCTTTACCGTAAACCTAAGCATTACCAGTACATACCTAAACCTAGTCACACCTCAGTCCTAAAAATAACACCTAACCCAAAAACAGCACTTCTCCTCATGGGGAACAGGCTTTGGATCCCCTCAACGTAGGATGTGTTTGGAAAATGGTCCTCACAATATCAAATATAAGCCCATGCCTCACACACACACACACACACACACACACACACACACACACACACACACACACACACACACACACACGATCACCTCCTGCTTGCCCTGCAGGTCAGACTCATCAGACAGCTTTGCCTGAACTGCAGTTTTGTTTTTTTTTTTTTTTTTCACTGATAACACATGAAAAATGCTGCAACTCTTCATTCCAAAAAACAGTAAAATATACAGTCTAATTACTGTTTTGTGTTTCTTCAATTTACAGCAAATAAGTTTACCAACCAACTGAGGTGCATCAGGGTAGCTAATATGTATCTTCACCATAGCTCATCGGTCCTTAGAAGGAAAAAATTCAAATAGTTTTAAGTCAAATATTTCACAAGATCTTAAAAAAGTTTTACTTTTAATTTAGAGAACACCTTCCCTCTGTCTGTGTTGACACTCAGTGTGACGGTAGGAGGAGAGGAGCAGGTAAAATTCAGCTTTGATGTAAAAGTTGTCAAAAAGCAACGTGACTGTTTGGTTTAAAAGGGTGGTGACATCACTGTATAAACTATTTCATGTAGCTGATATTGCTGCATATGTCAATTTCTAAAGAATCTCATTTTTAAAAAAAATAACATCACCTCTTTGTAGAAGGTTGTTTTGGCAGGCCAGATTTCCCTCCTCAGTAAAAGGGTTGGGCACGGTAATGATATGTGGCTCTATCTAGTTGACTTCACTCTGATTGGTTACAACCATATTTGGGAAACTCTTCAGTAAAATGCATTGAACATCATCTTAAACTGAGGTTATAATTCCGTGGTACTTCTCAATAAATTAACTTTAGCCACTCTTCTCTGATTCTCTCATCCTTCAGGAGTAAGTGGAAACTTCAATCCATTTTTGAGCTCCCTCGGACATAACAGCCTCCCTTTTTTGTAGCCATCTACTACTCCTCTTCCCAAGTGGAGTAGTAAGACATGGTTGCGCAACTTAACCCTTAAATTAGCCGGTGTATCAGCTGAAGGGGAAAGGGATCGGGAGGGCTGTGTACTTGATGGTGTGCTCTAATAGGAGAATATGAATTACATAGAAAGATAATCTACGTAGAAAGATAAACTGTTCCTTGATTCGTCCATTTTTGAGCAAAGAAACAAAGCACACCGCCTATGAGCAGGGTTTTGATACCAACTCTTGACATTCACAATGCCTAATCAGTGCACAACAGATCGTGTTATACCCCCAAAACCACAGAAAAATAAAATTTGTTGTCATGACCCCTTTAACTTGGGTGCTTGCCGTTTCTGGATGTAACAACATAAATGATTTATGACATGGACAAAAGACATGCAGAATGTTATGCATGGTGGAAAACTTAATACTGCACATTATCCTGAAAAAAATTTCCAACATGTTTTCATTAGCAGTGCTGTTCACATTCAGCCAAAACAGTGAGTGAAGATCATCAGAGGATGCTTTGTAGAGACATTAATATGAATTTGGAGTAGTGGATGGTGTTTGATAGGGATCAGAATGCATAAAGCCATGTATTTAACAGTGAATATTCTTGGGTTCTCTGAAGCTTTGAAGATACATCAGCGGAATTAAGCTGTTCTGCAAGTCAGCACCCTTGACAGGCGCTGTTTTTGATCTTCTGACCAAACTCCAGTTAGTGAAGTCATTCCTTCTGCCACCACCCCTTTTCTTTAAGCACCACACTAAACAAACAGTCATCATGGCCATCATAAAGCTCACTCTCATCATTCTCTATTATCTCTGACCGAGTTTTGTCTTTGTACTGTTTGCTGTCAGAGCAGCTTTATTTATGCTACTACTTAAGGTAGACATCAGTCATTTTATTGGTCTCATTTGATTACTCTGCTTCTCAACCTGTTCATATATCATCCTCTTCATTTGTCTCCACCATACTCTCAGGAATAAACCCGTTTTGTCATTCTAATATGATTCCCCCAGAGTCTGTTCTCTCTTCCCCACCTTTCGCTGACTGCCTCGTTCCGTACATCTGTCTCCCTCATTCGGGGCTGTCCATCTTTGCTTTCTGTTTCATCTGTTTCTACATGAGCTTCTGAAAAGTGCACTCTGGATAACCCACCGAAACACCTCCCCTCCGTTTCCTGTGGTGGGATGCACCCTATTTATTTCGTTGATTTTCATTTGCGAAAGAATGCGCAGACCAAAGACTGACTGTCTGCAGAGGATTTATCTGAGTCGAGCCGCTGCGTCACTCCAAGAGGGAGTGAAACACACTCCATAAACTCATAGCCTGGTCAGAGTCATCAGACATTTTCAGCATGGTTTTGGTTCTTTCTGTTCAAAATTAAAGAAAGAAATAGAATTTTTTAAAAAAAGATAAATTTAAAAAGTGTTTTATTAAATATTATTTCTGGAGAATCTTCTCATTTAAAGGTATAGTTTTTTTTTAAGTGATGTTCTGTTAAGTTATTATAAGTAATACTTTTCTTACCAGGAGCAGAAAGACGTCACATTGCTGAGTTTGTAGGAAGATGAAGAAATGATCAGAGCGGTGAAAGGTTCACATCTAGTAAGACGGACTCCCCCATTTTAGCTGATTGTAGCAACTGAAAACATCTTAAATGAAAAATGTTTATATCTACAAGATATAACACCATATTAGCAAATTTATTAAACCCTTACAAACAACCATTAAATTTGATGCTGCTTTCTCAGCAAGACATCTATCTTACTTCTCTGCAGTTAAGCTGGATGATGCTTCAGGTAGTATTGTGCTACTGGATCAGCCTGGTTCCTGTTTAAAGATTTTTTTCTGGTGTAATTGGAGGCTCACATGAAAGCACCTTTTATTCTTATTATTTTTTATTAAGCGGCAGGTGCTGCCATGGGTTCTTTCCCTACCCATAAACACTCACAGGCAGCCCAGTCATCTTTCAACAGTCCCTCCCAGCTGCAGTCAGCATCACTGTCCAGACTGCTTATGAACAATGTATGCACAAAGCCACTGCTAAATGATCCTGTTACAGAGTGGGTTATAAATGTAAAATATTCTTTGCATGGGATAAATCACTGCACTACCAATTATAACATTTCTATTGGCTTTTCTCAGCTATTATAGATTGTTAATATAGACTGCATCCATCCATCCATCCATCCTTTATCTTCTGCTTAATCGTGTCACTGTGGCAGCAACCTAAGCAGAGAGGTCCAGACCTCCCTCTCCCCAGCCACTTGAGCCAGCTCCTCTGGCAGAATCCCAAGGTGTTCCCAGGCCAGCTGAGAAACAACATCCTTCCAGCGTGTCCTCTGTTTTCCTCTGGGTCTCCTCCTGGTGGGACGTGCCTGGAGCATGTCACCAGGGAGGTGTTCAGGAGGCATCCTAATCAGATGCCCGAGCCACCTCAACTGGCTCCTCTCAATATGGTGAAGCAACAGCTCTACACTGAGCCCCTCCCGGATGACTGAACTTCTCACCCTATCTCTAAGGAAGAGCCCAGACACCCTAAGGGAGGAAAATCATTTTGGCCTCTTGTATTTATGATCTCATTCTTTCCTTCTCCAAGTCCACACATGTAGACTGCTAAGGAAAACTTCCCTGAAAAGGGTGTAGAGCTGTTCTGGTGTTCCACAGCCAGGATGAAAACTACACAGTTCCTCCTAAATCACACTGTTTCTCCTGAATTCGAGGCTCGGCTATCTGGCAGACCCTCCTCTCCAGGACCCCTGAATAGACCTTACCAGGGATGTAATGAGGAAATATTTTTGCCTTGTCTGCTTCACACCTCAAAATGACCTGATATATGTAATTCAGAAACACTTTAGTTTTTAAGAGATATCTCAAGTTGTATAAAAGTACATATTTTATTCAGAGAGGGCGGGGTTAGATGACCTCAGCATATGACCACATAGGATCATTGGGCATCTAAAATGGATGACTCATACCAAGTTTGGTGCAAACTGACCTTTTTATGTGAAAGTTATAGGGTTTCGAAATTCATGGCGAATAGGTGAACTTTGAGGCCTGGCCCCGCCCCTTTAACATGCACAAAAACTCAAGATTTTGATAACTTTTAATCCCCGATGCCTTAAGGGTTTAGTGACCAAGTTTGAAGCCAATAGCTCAAATCCCTAGGAGGAATTTGTTAAAGTTTGACAATAATGAAAATTGGAAAACAACCAAAATTGACCCTTTGACCCAAAATGGTCGACTTGTTGTTGGGTTTAGGGCATACCTCCAAGAGACTTTTTTTCTTGTTTGAGAATCTATGTATGTACCGAGTTTCAGCTCTCTAGGATTTACCAGTTGGTCTTTCTCACGTTAGGGGGCGCTGTAAAGCTGCTTGGCCACACTCACTTTTGATTCCATTAAAATACTAACATTTCAGTTGGGGGATAATTTTGGGTGAAGTTTGGTGAATTTTCATATATGGTTAGGCCTCCAAATTAGCGCTTCTTTTGTGTCAGGAATCATAATAATAATAAATGCTATGATAACAATAGGCCTTCACAGCGCTTCTTCTCAATAACTTGATAGAATGCTGTGTTAGATCTAAGGATTCTGGGATATTGAGTTAGGCCCGAGCTTAGCTGCTCAGGCCTAATAAAAGACACCAAAAAAGGTAAAAGAAGGAGCAGAAACCCTCCATCAGACCATCTGTCTGCTTCCTGAATAAATCCTTAATTCAGATTTACTCAGCTGTGCCTTTGTACCAAGCCCACAAATACAGAGTCACAGTGGATAATGATCCACTCAGTGACATGGTAGCTGGGGTTAAGGGTCATAAAACAAACTCAAAGGAACCCATAGATATCACCTTGTTTTAAAAGTCATTCTCACCTGCTTACTTTTTCTTTAAGCTAAAGAACTCTACAGAACCGTAACAGACTGAACATTGAATACTAAAACAGAACTGTACACAATGTCCTCACATTTATAAAAATTATCTTATATAGTCTTTAGTGCTCTTATAGGCACATCCCCCTCCACTCAGCCAGCAGAGAAACAAAGCTGATTACTGCATTCTTCTCATACATCAGCTCAGCCTTCAGATAACTGTCTTTACAACAGAAGTGGCCTGAATGCAAAGACGAAATAAATACTTACAACCAGCTCAGCCAGAACAGGCAATCAAACCAGTGGTCCAGTTAGGTGAGGAGGCATCTTACAATCATGGCAATGTGAGAAAAGAGCAGGCATGAAGAAACATGGTCCTCTAAGGAGGCAGATATTTGCTTTATGTCTTTAAGTTTTCTTAGCTGCCACTCTTTTCCAATAAATCATAGCAAATTAGGCAAAGAAACTGATGAGAGTGAGATCTAACAGCAGAACTGGTTGAAAAAACTCACACCATATCTCTACCAGTCTAGGAATCTCATTAATGCACAGTTAACAGGCTGGACATACGGTCCCATTCAGAAGCTTGACTTGGACAGAGAGGCAGTTTGGTCATGTTTGGTCATCACTCATCTTTTTCATTAGAAAATGAAAAAGATGAGTGATGAACTTTTTCACAAATAAGTTTGTTAAAATAATTTGTCATGACCTGGATTTAGAGAAGAAGTGGACCAATAACCCAAATTTTGATTAGGGTATCAAATAATTGTTAAAGTGTTTAATAATTTATGAACTATATTAAAATAAAGTTGTACTGTAGAAAAGCTAAATCTATATACTAAGCTTATGAATGCTAAGGAAAAAGCAAAACACTCAATAAGGGACAAATGAGTATGGAGTGAAGAAAACTAGGACCAACATACTATAACCAGAGCAACTGCTAAGAAACAAACAGATGAGTTGAGAAACCAAACTCAGGTGTGAAGTGAGCACAAAGAGTGAAGGTGAAAGCTCCAAACAAGACTGTGGATGTTTTCAGACCACAGCTGTTTGGTCCACTTTAAACAGACTAAAGTTCACTTCACTGGATAGTCTTCATCGTTTGGGGAGGTGTAAAAGCTCATTCGAGGTCTGGTCCAGAACAAATAAATTAACTCTTCTCCACCTAAAAATGTGGATAGCTTTACCTGCTGCTCATTTGGGCCCAATTTGGTCCGCTTTCAAAAGTGTGGTGTAAAAGTGAACCAGACCAAATGAAGGTGTTTAATTTTTTGGCATTTGTTGCCCAATCAAAGCCCTGACTGTCATAAAACGGAAGTGTTAACCAGTGGTGAATCGTAATGAACTCTACAGTGAGTAGTGTAACTGAGGTCTAATTGGAGTTGCCATTATGACAACCATGTAAAGGAACAGAATGCTTGGCAACAACAAAGAAAAATTAAATGTTCATAGGCCTACCCACAAAATGCAGCAATATGCAGCAGTCTCCAGTCAAGTCCCAAGTGAAGACATTGAAGTCCTGAGTAAAATCCCAAGTCCTAAACTTTGAATTTCTTAAACAGGTAATTTGACCAAATGTATCAGATAATAATAGAGTAATATTCGTTTCCAAAACTTATTATTGAACAACTTTCATAAATTTGTAATAGTAAAACTACAGTTGCTGCTGATTAAACTAGCAACCAAGAAAATGTGCTTAAACTAACATGAACTCTTCATTAGTCTCTCCTTGACCAATATCATCATTCTTTGTATAACTTTTTCAAATTAACCAGTTTTTCAAACTGACCACTTCATCCCTTGTTTAAGCAAATGAAATGACGTGAGGTGAGGTTTTGTTTTCTCTAACTGGTGTTCAGTAACGTCATTCTGCCTTTCACACTTCTTCTTCATAACTTGATAGAATGCTGTGTCAGATCTAACAATTCTGGGATACTGAACAAGTGATTTAGTTAAATTAGCTATATTTAAGAAATCAATAAGCAGAACACATACAAGTGGGGGAAAAACTCACTGGTGTTGAAGTCCAAGTTGAGTTCCAAGTCTTTTTTGAGTACATCATGTTCAGTCCAGAGTCCATTTGTGACTTCAAACTTCATTTGAGTCCAAGTCATTGGACTTGAGTCAAAACTCCTGGTCTACATGCAATCAACAGACCATACAGAGAAGAACCAACATCAAAGAAATTAAAACTACATAATCGTTACATTAGTACGCACCCACAAAACCTAATGTTTCTCATATATTTTGTAATAAATTTTATGGCTAATGATGGTTCTTGTTACATTGGTACATCCTACAGCCACCAAAGGGGTGGCAGCAGAGCAATGTTGTCTGAATGTTTGCAGTTTATCACTGACTGTTAAAAGCTTCTAACTGACATCAAATGGTAAATGGCCTGTACTTGTATTGCACTTGTATAGCACTTTTGCTTGAACTGACAACCCACCGGTTACGAGACTCCATCGCCACCATCGCCCTAAGTGGCTGTATCCAGATTCAGCGTATGGGATGATGTCAGTGATCTCAAAGCAAGATGTGTGCAGGGCATGGTGGAAACAACATGGTGAAATTTAGAGTGGTGGGTATCAAAAATCAGGCAGTCTGTCCACCTCAAGGCAAGGCAAGACAAAAGTATTTATATGACACCATTCATACACAGGACAATTGTAAGTGCTTTGCAGGACACCAAAGGACAGACAAAAATAAAAACCTTAAATATTTGTTTAAAAATATACTTTAAATGCATTGCATTAGAAAAGGTAAAATGTAGATTTAAAAGGCAAATATGTTTCTATCTTAATTCAAATCTAAACAAAATCTTTAATTTTACAATCAAAGCTGTGTGAACATTAAAGTTTTCAGTCCTGATTAAAAGGTGTTTACAGTTTCTAAACTTCTATGGTTTACAAGGAGTTTATTTCAGAGCTGATGAGCATAAAAACTAATAGCTGGCTTCATTTGGTTTAATTTGGCTGTTGCTTGCACAGTGCTGCTGCCAGCTGCTTGACTGATTCATATATATATATATATATATATATATATATATATATATATATATATATATATATATATTTTTTTTTTTTTTTTTTTTTTTTTTTTTTTTTTTTTTTTTTTTTTTTTTTTTTTTTTTTTTTTTTTTTTTTTTTTACATTGACCAGGAAAGGCAACATTACAATAATCTAACCCACAGAATATAAAAGCATGCACCAGTTTTTCTGTGTCTTGTTTTGGCAGGAAATCCTTTATATGAGCAATGTTTTCATAATGATAATAAGCTAATTTAATAAGAGCCTTATGTTGTTGGTAAGTTGAGTTGGAAATGACACCCTGGTTTCTTGCATGTTCTGCTGCCTTAAGCCCTATTAAGTCTTTCTGAGTCAAAATACAGTTACTTCTGTCTTATTTGACCAATCCACTCAAAAATATCATAGTCACTAACATTAGAAACACATTGACTCAATAGCCCATCATGTCTGTCATGAAGTGATACAGAGATATGAAGTGGTGTGTCCTTCCAATACATATGGTGAGATATTTTAAAGTGTTCTATAATCTGAGCTAAGAAGATCATATAGAAAATAAACAAAAGTGATCTAAAACAGACCTTTGAGGAAACCCACAACTGATTTTTTTTAATCCAGATTTAGACTGAACCAGTCTGAACCAGTTTAGCCTAGTTTATCCAGATGTTATGTTCAGCTGTGTCAGATGCAGCATTGAGAGCCACTCATACCAAGTTCTAGCCCCTTGATATACAACCCTGCAAGGTTGTATATCACTAAATGCCTTTACCAATGCAGTCTTATTGCTTTGGTGTGGCACACACAAACACCCTTACATGTAGAGTGTGAGCATGCATGTGTGTGCACATGCTGAGATTCCTCGTGGCTAGCTCATTGTCCTGGCCCTGTAAGACAAAGGGTTAAGTAAATGTTTGGGGAAGATAAGACCACTCACCCTGACAGGCAGCAGCCCCTGCTACCCAGGGGGATCCAGCCCAAATATATCAGACACTCATGGACATGCTTATGCACTCACTGTATGCAAATCCACACAGTGGCTTTCTATTAAAATCATCTTTCCCTCCTTTCTCATTGAGTTTGTGGGGGGGGTTCAAGCAGTGAACCACTGAAGGGTTGTCAGCTGGTGTTAGCATCAGGTTTGAACTTGGTGAAAGAGTTAGGCAGATAGTAGAGACTAGTTAGTCTGCGTCTTTAACAACCACAGCACTTTAATTTCCTTCTTTCTATGTTTCACTGTGAGGGGATTTTGTGTTCTCAGAGAGAGCTTAGACCCACGTCACAATTAGAAGAAAAGTTCTACATGGATGGTTTGGACTTGCAATACTATTTAGTGTTATGTTATGGGGTTTTAAATGAGTTTTAGAAGATCTACTCAATTTGCCTTTTCTGTGCTACCAAAGTGTGTGCTTTGGTCAAATGAGACAAAGAAAGTGCTTTTCTGCAAGAAAGGTGTGTCTGGAGAAAAGCAAAGAATGAATATGTGGAAAAAAATACCTCATTCCCTCTGTTACATACCATAGTGTAGGCCTAATGCCCTCCAAAGCTCTGGGAACATGTTTTGCATTCATTGAATTATAAACTGAGAAAACTGGTCTTTTCAAATACAAAAATGGGGTTGTAAAGTATTGACTGCAGGGGTACTGATAATTGTGGCACTGGTTATATTGTAACAACAATAATTTCATACAACGTTTTTGTCTAACTAAATTAATATACCTTAATTAAATATTGAAGTTGATGAAAAATTCCAGTGTAAGATTTTGCTTTTAATAAATATAGAGCCATTGTACTGTTCAAGTCATTAACTTGCAGCATTCACTCCTCCTGGACAACCGTGTAGCAAAAGTAGACAATTGCTTGCATTGTGTCGCTGACGTTACAGCAATCCCTCACACCGAGCATGCATGTAGCAACAGTAGAACTTCCCTTTAACAGGAAGAAACCTCCAGCAGAACCAGAACCTGGTTCAGTATGAGTGGCAATCGACCAAGACCGACAGGGGATTTAAGAAGACAGAGCAGAATACATAAAAAAAGAAACAGAACTGACATAAGAGTACTTTCTAAGTTAAAAAAAATATAGCATTATCTCAGCCCTCCTCCAGGAAGGTACAACTAAACAGAATGCCAGACCAGATGTAGCTTCTATGGAGAGAAAAAAAGCTGAAAGAAAACATAAACATTAGCATTAACATTAGGAACATATGGAACGATCAGATCTCTGATATATGATGGAGCTTGATTATTAAGGGCTTTATATGTGAGAAGGAGAATCTTTAATTCTATTCTGGATTTAACAGGGAGCCAATGAAGGGAAGCTAAAATAGGAGAAATATGATCTCTCTTTTTAATTTTCATCAGAATTCTCGTTGCAGTGTTTTGGATCAGTTGAAGGCTTTTAACTGCATTCTGTGGACTTCCTGATAGTAAAGAAGTAGTAGTCCAGCCTTGAAGTAACAAATGCATGAACTAGTTTTTCAGCATCACTCCTGGACAGGATATTTCTAAATTTGGCAATATTCCAGAGATGGAAGAGCGAAATCCTAGAAACCTGTGATTAACCGCATTTTTTCCTTTATTTCACTAGTTTCCCCAAGGCCCAATAAATATCTGACCTTGAGAATCAGGAAATCACTTAAACAGAACCTGTAAACCACAATGAATCCCATTATCCAAGAAGAGAGAAAATATCAAACATTGTTAAACCTTCCCAGGTGGCTGTCGGCCTACTAAAGTTATTCGAAGATGTAGTCTTGTATGGAGAAATCATCCAGGAGGTCACAAAAGAACCCAGAACAACATCTAAGGCATTGATGACCTCATTTGTCTCAGTTAATGTCAATGTTCATGATTTAACTATGAAAAAGAAACTAAGCAAAAATGGCATCCAAGGTGGGGTTTAAAGGCCAAAACACTTGCTAACCAAAAAGAACACAGTGATTTTTTCACCTGGTGCCAGAATTGTCTGGATATATTTTTTTTCCTCAATAAATGAAATCATCATTTGTAAACTGCATCATGCATTTACCCAATTTATCTTTTGCTCATATTAAAATTGGTTTGATGATCAGAAATATTCAGAAAGTGTGACAAAACAGCAGAAACAGAAGAAATCTGTAAGTGGCACAAACACTTTTTCATCAGTAGATTATGGATTCAAATAATATCTCAGTGTTAGATATTTGCTTGTCCTTCCATATTAGCACTGACAACTGCATTGAAGTGCAGAACATGAATAATTCCTTTGGGTACTTTGAAAGCCAAATCGAAACTTTTGGGACTCTTCACAAAAATGTGAAGTGATTCATAAGGATGGGTCACTGAGCTATGTACTACTGGAGATGATAGTCAACAAAAAACTTAAGAAAGCAGTGATTATTTTACTGTCGATAAAAATCCAAAGAGTGATTGAAATCTGTGGCAACAGACCTTTGAATTCCCATGATGAGAGTGGCTTTGCAAAAGGCTTTCCACATTTCAGGCTTTATCAGTTACCAGCAGGCTTAACAAAAGCTGACATAACTCTATGTAAAAACTTAGCTACGTCCATATTTGACTAATGTTCTTTAAATTGAACTGAAACTAAAGACGTGTCAGTTCTCCACAATGACATCAGTCAACACCCATCAGACCAGATCTAAAAGTCACATCGCAGATGCCGTTAATCACCAGAATATGAACAGCTTGGTGATTTGGCACTTCGTTCTAATAATGAAAGGAGTGCACCAGAGGAAGGAATCTTCTGGGTTTTCTGAAATGGTACCACCCACTCACTATAGAAGCCCAACAGACTCACTCATTAGTGGCCACTGATCGCTGGAGATGGGAAGTTTGCAGGGGTAATAATAACCTGAAAGGGTTTCTCCTCCCTCTCCTCTTCTGCTTTTTACATTGCTCTTTCTGTCTTTCCCTCCCTGCTGGGCTTTATCAGTGGTCCTGGTCAATGTCCTACTGTCAGATCTTGATGTGATTTATGTCGCGGGCTGTGAAGTTGACTTATCTCCCTCCACTCTGCGGTTCTCTTTCCCTATCCCTCCCCCGCGATCCCCACCTCCTCTGCAACTCCACAGAGGTTTTGCTCACTGCATCTCAGCCAGCCTGGCTCCTCCAGCTCCTCCGGTATGAGTAAGGAGGGGAGGTTTGGGTGGGAGGAGGTTTGAGGCAGTGAAGGTGTGAAAGGAAGATTTCTTTCTCAGATCTAAAATAAGTAACTTAGTTGGTTACTTACTCTGGATGACCTTAAATCGGCCTTTGGTAATAAAGAAAAGAGCTGAGGTGTCATCTCTGACCATTATACAGAGCATCCAGTGGCCACAGTGCTTCACTTTTACTATTTTTGTTATGTCACAGCCTTATTCCAAATTGTTTTAAATTAATGTCTTTCTTCAAAATTGTACACACAAATGTCCCATTATGCCAATGCCAATGTGGATTTTTTTTGGACATTTTTTGCAAATTCATTAAAAATAGAAAATCAAGAAATCACATTTATTTAAATATTCACAGCCTTGACCATGAAGCTATTTCTAATGATCATCTTTGAGATGTTTCTACAGGTTAAACTGAGTCCACTTTTGGTAAAATAAGTTGATTTGACTTGATTTGGAAAGGCACACACCTGTCCATGAAAGGTCCCACAGTTGACAGTGCAGGTCAGCGGTCAAACACCAAGCATAAAATCAAAGGAATTGTCCATAGATCTCTGAGTCAGGATTGTCTTGAGACACAAATCTGGGGATAGCTACTGAATTTTTTTTACTGCTTTAAAGGTCCTAATGAGCTCAGTGGCCTCCATCATTGGTAAACACATTTCTTATACTGAAATATAGTCTAAATAAAAAGTATGTTTAATACCTGCTTAAAGGTTGTTTTTTGTTTTCAATAGCTACTTTTAATCTGACAATTGAGCCTCATCGGAACATAATCTAATTTGTGAAATATGAATGTAGTCATTTTATGATCTCACAGAGTAATGTCAGAAGTTACTCAATGATTCTGAAATATTTTTTTTCATTTAAATTTGAATGAATCAGTGCTTTTTATCTCAGAGTGAATGAGGTGAAGGGATGAATCCATCATCTTTCACAATTTGCACCTCTGCACCGAGAGCATCACCACTTCATTGATCTACAAATACCATTCCAGAAGTGATTCCTACCCGGAATCACTTCTGAATGTTGTCCCCGTTTCTAGGAGAGCCCTTCATTTTGTGAGGACCCTGGACCTGTTCGGAAGGATTTTTCTTTTCCTTGTCACTTCTCTTCTGTGCAGAAGACAGTTACGGCCTAACACAAAAAGAGGTGCTTCCCTCGGCTGGACTTGGTCAGCATGTGTGTCAGCATGTGTGCATCAGCATGTAGCTGCAGCAGTCTGCTCTGGGAATCCAGTACAGAAATGAAGCTGAAAAGTTTAGCTAATAGTAATGCTTTGTGAATATAGATGACAACACATCATTATACTTACTTATCATTCTTTTTTTATTATCTAACATAAAACAGTGGAGTAAAGTTAAAGCTCCTCACATTGTCCTCTTTTTTTTTGTTGCTTCAGGGTGCTCTTCTCTCAGCTTCACCAAGCATCATAGCCTCTTAAAGCGTTTTCTTGTAGTTGCACACATTTTCTTCCCAAGCTGATATAATCGTTCCATCCTCAACAGACATCAGACGTGCTATAGTTCCAGGTCTGTAATCCAAGTTGTTTTAGTGAATGCCACATAAATAAAAGCAATGACTCTAGCAGCCAGCGGTTGAGCAACCACAATGTTCACCTGGCGATGCAGATACAAGAAAACAAAAACAAAGCTTATTCAAAGTTGTTTCTATAACAACTTCATACAGGAGCAAGCAATTCTTATAAAGAAATGTTAGAAAAGCATAGTAACTGCAATTACAATCAAACTTTACTATATATGGCCCCCAGGCTGCATCCCAAAGATCTGTGGTTAACAGAAAATCCTAAATTAAACATGTACAACATGGTAGCTCATTCTGTTTTGGTAGCTTTATCTGCACCCTAAATGTGCCCTGGGCCATGGCTGGCCTGCAGCTTAGGCAGTATAGGCAAATGCCAAGGGTGCCAGGAGTCCAGGGGGTGCCATAAGAAGGGGCAAAAAAAAGAAAAAACTTTCACAATTAAAAAAAAAACTAATAGGTAATAACATAATTTCCTAATATTCTGCACTATTTTAGCTGAATAACAAAAAATAATAAATACTACATCTAAAAATAATGATACTTTGCTTAGCTCCCCCACTCCTTCTTTAGTAGTTGGTTCATTCCAGTAGCCCGCTATGCATGCCCCTCCCCTCACTGCGTCCTTGCAGTTCACTGACAGTAACGCAAGTAACTTCAGAAAGCATCATGTCAAAACGTCCCAAGTTGTCTGATGACATTACCTGTTGCCTTTGTTATTTAGCAGAGTGTAGTGTGGTAGCTAGGCTAGCTAGCCAAACATGGAGCTTATTTAGTTTTCCTTGATTGCTTTCATTCATCTGTCAACTCAAACTCCACATTTCCATGACACATAGGCCTAAACAGCAGCACTCATGGTCAAAGTGACACATTTTGTTTGCATTAGGCGATAACTGTGCCAAAATATTTAAAATATGAAACAAAAGCAAATATTGTCTTCAAACAACACAACTTGCAAATAATGGACAACAAAATACAACTCTCATTGCACCCTTTCTTATCATCATTGTTATCTGTCTAGGCTGTGTCAGATTTTCCTTCTTCCAAAAAATGGGATATGGAATCAAAAATGCTTTGATGAAAATTTTGATTCCATGGCATATTTTAAACTGTGGCTGAAAACTGAAATACTGTAAATATTACAGAAAATACTGTAGGCTAAATGTAAACTCAAAATCTATTAGAGAATAAGAAATAAAGAAAATAAAGGCAAAATGATTTCTGTTTGCTTACCATGGTTAAAACAACGGAGTTTGGACTACTGGAATGACATCTGTGTTACCTGTTTCACAAAAGGGTGAGGAAGATGTGTCAAACCAATAAGAAATGGTTCATACATTTGGAAGGGATGTCGTCTTCTCTACTGAGATAGTGATGATGAAAACTGAGAGGATCCCAGTTTCATTAATAGGTCAAAGCAACCAAGAAAAACTGTACACTAGCAAAAACAAGTCAATTGTGTGAGCTCATTACAAAACGGTACACATTACTGTCAACGTAGCATTATTGCATTCCTATATATTACTGAGGTGTATTGTTTCATTGAATTCTGCATTTCACTGTAACAATTTCAGTCTGATTGAAATTCCATCTCAGAAAATTCATTGTGTATTTTATATGTACAGTTTAGTGAACATAACACATTTCTTATGTTTTCACTTTTATTTCTGGAATCTTACTCCTCTTTTTCTCTTCAGATGCATTGTTGAGATATTTAAACCCCACCCCTGGGCCTTCTGCAACACCGCCAAGCACTCCTCCTGTTGCCTCTTCACCTCACAGGATCTAAGTGGTCCAGTTGCTGCATCAAGCATTGCTCCTGTTGCCTGCACCTCACAGGAGCTCATCCATGCATCAGAAATAAAGAGTGCACCAATAAATCCTGCTGATTGGCCATATCCTTGAACTGATCTGGCCAAATGACTTTCAATATTTTCAGTTTAGATAATTTGTGTTTTGGTGGGTATTTTTTTCTAAATAAAAAAAATCAAAGTGTTGAGTGTATTTGATTTAAATCAGTGGAATGACGGGACACACACACACACACACACACACACACACACACACACACACACACACACACAAAATCTTGCCTAGGGCGCCAAAGTAGCTAGGGCCGGTCCTGCCCTGGGCTCATGCTTAAAACAGAAAAACTGATATAGAATGTAGAGTTTTAATAACACATGAGCTTGCAATCGTTGTGAGTTGTTATTTCTAACTTTCAGAAAGTTAGATGTCCACACCTGAAACAGGTCATAGTGCCCCATATGCTAAAGATCACAAGAGCATTTTAAGCAATAGTATCACATTCCAGTTTCCTAATACAATGCAGCCCTAATCTGAAGTATTATTTACAGAAGTACAGAAGTCAAAGGTAGTGTCTCTTTTTGTGTAGAACCAGTGACTGATCTCAGGGGTTACAGCCTGAATTAACATCATCAGACAAAACATAAAGTGAAAAGCATAAAACAGATTTTGCTTTTTTGACATTTATCTAAAGAGAATAATTAACAGTAAAATCAGTTTCAGGGATCAGTATAGCATGTTACATTTTGCTGCTCAAGTAGAATGCCTTCGGTTAGCAGCAGCTGATAAAAGTCATATTTAGAGTTTATTATCAAATCGTTTTTGTCACTCGAGTTCAACCAATGATTTGATGCTAACAAGTTAAGCACTGTAATAATTTCAGTCTGATGACACATGATGTGTCTTTCCCAAAGAGACATCATGTGTCTCTTTGGGAAACTGAATTGCTCATTTCAGGATTAGTCTAATGTATTAAATTTAAATGTTGTTGTTCTTTATAAACAACCACTTAAAAATACAGTAGTATTCTGCTGTCAGGTTCAGGTTACTGGTGTATTGCCATAAGAAATTGGTTACCAGCAGCCTGTCCTACAAACACAACTTGTTCTCACTTCTATTGCTGAACTTGAAAAACTTCAAAGATAACAGATTTACAGACAGAAAATTGAATTTAGCTCCAACAACATGATTCCCAAAAAGCAGTACAGTATAATCAACAGTAGGATGATGGATTTCTCAGGTCCTGTGTCAGGTTTTCTTATTTAATGTTACAATATTTTTAAGAACATGACTACACAGTACTGTAAATACTGTACTTTACTGCCGTTTTTAACTAAGTCTGATGCTTCTTCTTTATCTACCACTTTCTATTTTCCTTACTTTTTAAAACCACACACACCACACTACAAGGACTGGATTAAACAAGCAGCCAAAACCACTTTGAAAGAAATTCTGGCAGCTTGAAAAGAAAAGCTCTACACACTTGGCTGCTTTAAACCGTTTTCATGCTGCTGTAAAATATGGGATCATCAAGGCAAAGCTAGTAAATATCTATTGACCAAAAAGTGTGTAATCTTTTGCTCAGAATATTACGCATCCAAAGAATTCTTTCTTGAGATTGTTTCGCTTGTTCTTGTATATAATCTGAAGGCCAAAGAGATTTTTTTCTGCATGCATGTGTGTCCTCATTCATTCATCTTCCCTATCCTCATGCCTCACCGTCCTCTGGCCTTTGATGTGCTTTTAAAGTGCTTGCTCTGCTTTCCCTCTCTCCTGACAATTATTTATTAGTTTTGAAATAGTCTTTGAGGACCGTATGTGTCTCCCCGTGGTGTACTTAAGAGGGGACAGCTGGCTTCAAAACAAAGAGAATCAAATGGCAGGAAGAAGTGGGGAGGCAGCAAATGAAGAACACTGTTTAGAACTTTTATCTGGGTTGTTGCAGTCAGGTTTAGTCTTCTAGCTGGAAAGTTCCTCAAAGTAACAGTTAAATGTGAACAGGATGAAGAGGGGAAGAACTGAGAAGATAGAGAAAGAAAACCAAGTGCGAAAGAGAAAAATAGCAATTGGTAGCAGAGGAGGAAAAGAAAGGAAGGACATACATGGAGGGATGGAGAGAGATGCCTGCAGACCACCCAGGTGTGCCACTGTAGCAAGAGGAATGACTCCTGCTGTATAGCCACCTTCAGGTTTGATGCTGAGAATGTCTATGCACAGCAGCATGACTTCAGATTAATCTGCAAGCTGCTTCAAACAGAGAAATAATGGCTTCATCATCATACGGCCTTAAACAACAGTCTTCCAATAAGATTTGTACAGATGTCACAGAATTGGAATGTATGTGTCTTCGAGTTTGACAAATGAGAAAAAGTTATGAGAATATTTATTTATTTGTTTGTTTGTTTGTTTGTCATCTACATTAATAAAAAATAATACCATAACATTTAAATGTACAAATTAATGCAAATACTTTAAAACAACTTTTTAATACTGCTTTCCTTGACCTAGTGTGTGAAAATAACAATAACTCCATGTTCCAAACAGTGCTGATATTTTTTTATTTTCACTTGCAAGGAAATGCTTCTTCTAGTTGTCAGTGACTGACTTCAGATTACAGTGTTTAAAGCTGTCTAAAGCTGGAATTCTTTTATTCAAGTCTTACTTTTTATTTTTGCTACTTGATTTAAAGCAAAGGTGAAGAAAGCAAAATACATGCAACTTCTTATACACTAGACTTTAATTTTATTATTAATATTATCTTTGTTTTTATTACTGTCTTCTTTTTAAAAAAATTTTCTATAGTGATATATAAAATGTTTTAAAACACACCTAAAGCTTAAA
This sequence comes from Anableps anableps, assembly GCA_014839685.1. Lineage (NCBI taxonomy): Eukaryota > Metazoa > Chordata > Actinopteri > Cyprinodontiformes > Anablepidae > Anableps > Anableps anableps. The sequence goes on along the minus strand of CM026071.1, from coordinate 3,754,110 downwards.
AACTGAATGCAAGCCATTGGCTGGGAATAAAATACAAAATTCAATGAAACATAATTTCTGGAATTTATTAAAATTTATATTTTGGTTATGTATATATTAAATCTATATTAAATACACATAGAATGAAGGTAAAACAACAAATAATGTATGTTGTTAAAAAAAAAGCTAAGTAGTGACATGTTTTTTGATTGTTTAGAGTTGCCTTCGAAATAATATTAACTGGAACATCATTGATTTAGTCTGAAGTCCAACTTGTCATTACTGTCCTTTATTTTGTCAATGCAATATAATGTTCTGTGCTTGTTTGGTGTTTAGGTTTTCATCATATAACGCACTTTAAATTGTCCTGTGACTGAAGTGTGCTACACAAATAAACGTGCCTCACCTAGCCTAACCTAGCTAATTAATACAAAATGCCAATATCTTAACAGGAAACGAAGCACATTGCCTTGGAGATGACAAACTCATTAAAATGAAATGACATTTTAAAAAAAGAAATATTTTTAGTGTTTGAACTGTTCATACCCACAATTGGTAGCCTTTTAATTGGATTGGACAAAGACCACAACAATACCAAAAAGTACAGATTAAACCAAAACCACTCTTGTCCCTGTTTAGCTTGTTTTACTAATACAGCACAGCTAGCTGCAACAGAATGTTAGCAAAGGAGCAGTTTAAAAATTGCATGAGTCAATACTTCAAACTGAATAATAAATGGGTATGTTTATCATGTCTTTGTTCAATAGATGTAGAAAGTAGGGCTGGAACTTTAACTTGTTCATTTTGATTAACTAAATACAAAAAAGTAACTTGTTAAAAAAATGTACACATTTTATCACAGTGTAGAATCTAAACATATACTGCCTAAACTAGTGTTTAAATACGTAAATGACAGCTGTCCAAGCATTAGAGAATGCAGCAAAAAATGATCTGCAACCCACGTAGTGCTTTCCTTCCCTTTTGTGTTTGGGTGAGCAGCTGATGAGAGCAGTGGCCAACATTGTTGTAGAATATTTCATTGGAACACAATAGTGATGATGCTATTTGGTTACACAGTGCTGGATAATAATAGTGTAAGTAAACTTGAACACTGCTTGAGACTAAACTTCAAAGACGATTATTACTACAAAATACCAACATTCAAAATCAGAAGCCTGAAAAAATCAATGCAGCTATGAGACATTCTGATGAGGGAAAACATGTTGCTGGTTCTATGCTAGCATGCTTTTAATCCAGAAAGTTCATTATTTTTGTACTTTTGGTGTTAATTGTGCAACATTCAGATTGGGTGGTGAGATACAGTATTTGATGTTGAGAGCAAAAGAAAAAAAAAAAATCACATTTTCACTAAAATGCGGTGACTGTAAAGAGAGACACAGAGAGAGGTTGAACACTTTTAAAAATAGGACATGACAGAAATGCTATTCTGTAAAATATAGAAATATTTAGCTTTTTCTCCAGAATAATAGTGTGATATAGAAGAGTACAAAGTTTAAAACTGCTGGTTTAACAACAGTAAAACATTTTCTATGTAATTGCCTCTGGATCTTTATGGTTGGAAGAACCAATGCATAAAAGCCACAACTTTTCAATTTTCTGTAGTTTGGAGTAGAAATTATTGTACATAATCACAATACAAATTGTATATCTCTAATTATTGATTCAGTCACCTGCATTGCCGAACAGCTTTGTTGTTAGCTCATCATTATTGTCTTTCCATTTGATTTTGGTTTATTTAACTAAAAAAAGAACCAGACTTTTTAAATCTCATTTACAAGGGTGACCTGTCCAAGATGGCAGCAGTTCAAGACAATAACAAAACGCAACACACATAAAAATATACACATTACAAAACATCAAAGAGCAGTAAAAGAATAAGCAAAGTTGATCTTTTAATCTGATATTCTAATATTTTAATCATTTATACTAGCGATTAGCACAGCTAGCTACTACTAAAAAAGTCTCCATTTTTATTCCCAGGAGAATGTAGGACATCAATGTAACTCTAAACCTTCTGATAAATTATTAAACAGAGCACTGTTGCTGTACTCCATTCACCCAAAGTTTTACTCTCTCGCACCCATTGAACAGCAGATATGTCTTAACCTGTTGTAGAAAATATATTTTTTAATTCTTACATCTCTGTGTTTACTTTGACTTAAGTTTGAAGCACCCAACTGACAATGACTGCAGCTGAGCCTTCTTTCCTCACTAACATTGTCCACATCAGTGTCATCGCAACATGACCTGGGACTCAGGTATAGTGTGTTCACTGATCAGAAAAAGGTATGATTTTTGAGTTCTTGAGTCAGTCAGTTCAGGGCTGATCAAACTGAAAACTGTATGATTCTGTTCAGCAGTCAATTTCTCTGTGCATCTCTACTCATAGCTAATTTTGCTGATCCCATTTGATATTTTAAATTATTTTAGAATAATTTTAGGAAGACAGTCCAACTAAGGTTGAATGGAGTTTAATAGCTAGTAAAACAGTCTGACCCGTTATTTCCATTTTTGTTGTAATATTTTCCCATCTCTGAACCTTATCATTCACTTTCCCACCCTCTTTTTTACCCTTCCCCACTCTGATCATTTCTGTACCTCTCTTCCACCTTTCCACATTTAATTTCCAGCCTTTCCCCATGTGTCTTCCTCCCATTCTTCTTTCCTGCCATCCTCACTTCCCTGGCAGCGGCTATTTCTTATCAGTCTCCAAAGAGGCTAAGAAAACAGTGTGATGTGAGACCCTTAAAGTACTAGATGGTGTAATTGCCTAATTGCTATTTTTTCCCCTCCATCAGATGGTTCTGCTTTCTGTCAGCCAGACAGAAGCCCATAAACACTGCCGAGCTATTCCCAAATTTCGCTCAATGTCATCATTTTGTGCAGTTTGATTGGTTTAATTCCAAGCCAGGGTCCATTGCTCATTGGCTCCTTCTGGGATGAATGGCCTCTCTGACAGCCAATGGGGCCATGGCAAGGTGAGAGGAGCTAACAAGAGAGTAAACAGCATTTTTCTGAAGTCAGGGACATGGAGGGACTTTTTGTTGAGCATTCCAAGTAATCTTTCCAGATTTACTTCCTGGTATAATAATACATGGCCATAACTGTAACTCTGTAACCACAGATAGCAAGTAAATCTCAAGCTGTTTGCATGTACACAGAACAGTTGAGAGACTAGATCGGCAGAATATGTTTAGGGGGGAAACCTAAGTCACAATTGCCTGAACTTTACTTTGGAAGTTGGAGGGTGTTAAATGAAGGCCTTGACCTGCAAACAGAAAATAAATCAGGGCAAACTCTCCCTCCTGCAACCTCTACTCCAACACACTCACTCAATCCAAGGCTAAGCAATCCATTTCTTTGGGCAGTGAAGGCCCTGTGAGAAAGGACCTTGCTCTATCAAGTAAAAATCATTTGACAACAGCATGACTAAAGTTCGCCGTGTCAAAACCTTTTACCATTCCCTCTCAGAACAACTCCACAGTTCACACATGTGGATATTAACCCAAGTGATGAATGTTCTCTGTGCCGCTCAGACCCTCTGTCCACTGTCCATCCCTATCTGCCTGGATGAAGATTGATACAGACATTGCATAGTTTCATGGTCATCAGTTTAAGCCTTTCCATTCCTTGTGTGTAAGACTAAATATTGGAGTCAGGTAAGGAGAAAAGTCTTAAACAGAAATAGACTAAGAGAACAAAAAAACAAGTTTTTATCAGCAGCGCCACACACTAATCCAGGAGAGGAAGCATGTGGGCGTCCTGTCATGGAGGCATACAGGAAACAGACTGGTAAGGACAGGAAGTCACCGGCAACACAACAACAAGGTTCACACAGTCTTTGTCAAAATTACTGCTTAATTATAACTTACTGGTGCATAAACAGCTAAGGTACAGTTTGGTTCAATTAAATTCAAACAAATGTTTCTCAGAAAGTTAGCTGAGTAGAATCTTATAATGTTCATTCACTAAATTCTGCAATGAAGATGAAGTTACTTTTGACAATTTTGACAATTCAAGTAAGTAAATTAAAATTTTATATAAATGAAAAAAAGTGCATTGAAGTGCATTTTAGCCTTGCTAAAACAAGTTCCTCTAAGAGTTACCAAGGTCTATTTACATGGCACAGGTTTATATTAAACAATACATACATTACTACAGTGCATACTACAAAAGCCTGAACCTCGTAGAATCAGCAACCTTAAAAGTTTAAATATATAAACATATACATATGCATTTAAATGGCATTATAAACTGAAATATAATCTCTTTATTTATCTGTTTATTTAATGTGGATACTACTCGTTTTGCAAAGTGCTGTATTCTTGCAGATTGTGTGACAGACAATGCTTAATGAAATCTGGTGTGTAACTCTGGTGCCTGATTATATTTTAGGACAGGACATCAAAGTGGGAAAGACAATAAGGGATGCACTGACATGAAAATTTGGACCAATATCAATATCCTATATCCTCATTTTGCTGTCATTGCCGATAACCGATATGTACCAATATTATTTATAGGATATATGTTTCCCTACCTGTGAACAAAAGACCACACCGCTGAGATTACTTCTCTGTTTCAGTTAAATATCCCTTTGAAGTTTATTTTTCACAGACTAGAATGAGGCAAACAGGGTGAGCTGGGATGAACCAGATCAGACATGTTTTTTTTGTTTTTTTTTTAATACCTTAATTAGTTATGCTAATTAGTGATTACATTTCCAGTACAGGCAGACAGGTGTCTGAGGATGCAGCTATCTTGGGAGGTGCTGCCCTTTAGGCAAGGTGGGTAAAATGTCTTGCCCAAGGACACAACAATAGAGATGGACGGAGCGGGACCTGAACCAGCCGATTATGGGATGAACTCCTACCACCGTTGCCACCATCACCTCAATGAATAAAATGAAGCAATCATTTTTAATATTCATTTTTACTTAGCAAATTTTTTAAAAAGTGCAATAGGAATTAACAGAGACTTTATACATTTGTCAGACTGCAGGAGATGGTCAGATTATTTTGAGTCAAAAATGGGGGAGCAACCATTGGTCTGTGTGTGTGTGCACATCAAGAGACCTTGAGGCATCCTCCAACTGTTCGGTTCTTTCCTGTATTTCTACTGTACACAGACTATAATTTGATAGCTATACCCAGTGAAAACAAAAATCCGACACACGTAATCAAACACATACTAGATATATGAGATAACATGTAAAGATCAGGGGTAAAAAATAAGCAGTGTTTTACAGACTGTTTCTTCCTGTCCTTCAAAGGTTCTTCTCATTGTCACAGAAATGTCCTCTAACTAGAGCTTGTTCTGTTCACCAAACAGAGCATGAGGACATCTCTTGTCCTCCACCATCTTCAGCTCCAGGTATTCTTTTGTTGATATGGATTATGTCTGTTGTAAACATTTATTTTAGTAATTGAGTAATTTATCAATTATTCTGACGATTAATCAATCATAAAAAATTTGTTAAAATAAAATATTGGTAAATTCTGCCATAACAGCATATCAATATCGGCAAAAAATTTTATATCTGTGCATCCCTATCAATTATTTTTCTGTAGCTTAGAAAACTAACCTGTAGCAATAATAGTTCATTTTTTAAGTCAACCTGGACAAAAATTACCCAAAAATCTGAAATTATACTCAATTTAATAATAATAAAAAAGAAGCAGGCTGATAAAGACACTCAAAAAAAAGAAGAATACTCCAGTCTTCAGTTTATGTATTCACCTTCAGTTAGTTTAATAGATGAATTCTCAGTTTGCACAACCATTTGTAGCTTTTGTGTCCATGTGAGTAACAGATTTTTGGCACCTTTGTCATACACAGAAAAACATATGCCAGTTACTCCACGGTGCACTCCGCCACCCATTTGTTGAGACCGGGATGGTATGAAATTTATTTTCTGGTTTGATTGTAAAGCTACTCTTGCGCTGCTCTTACTCATGTGGTTCGAACCACCCACTAGGCAGCAGCTCTGGGAGGACGTCCAATAAAAGAAAGGCTGTTGTATTCCATGCATCGCGCCAGTCAATTTATGGATGCCTATTGGTCCCTTGAAAACCATTGAGAACCCAGACATGTCTGGGGAAAAGAGGATATTTGGTCACCCTATGTTGTGCTAATAACGCTTAGCATTTGTCAACAACTCATTGACGGAAGTGAGAGTGTTGCGCATCACAAATAATTATCCAGCCAAAACACATGGCGCTAAATAGTAAAACAGAGTTTAACGAAGCTTCGAGGCAGATAATTTGCCTTGAAGATTTTAATAATCAAGGTGCTCAAATCATTCAATGAATTGTTACGGCCCTAATATGGATGGATGGTATGGCTCACTGTGATGCAGGAAATTAAAATCCCTTTTTAACTTCAGCTTTCTATAAAACAACTTATCATTTGGGCCACATGTGTCTGGAAGGTCCATTTATTGGTTAATCAATATTCCTGGCTACCATTACAGCATGAAGATAAAGAACACTCCATGCAAATCATACAAGAGGTTATTGAAAAGTCTAAGTCAGGGGATGGATACAAAAAAAATCTTGGAGGCATTGAACATCCCCTGGAGTTCAGCTAAGTTCATCATCCAGAAATGGAAGGAAAATGTCCCATGTGCAAATCTGCCCAGATCAGACCATCCCCATGCACTGAGTGACCTTGCAAGAAGAAGACGAGTAAGAGAGACCACCAGGACATCTATAACTATGCTAAAGGAGTTGCAAGCTTCAGCAGCTGAGATGGAAGAGACTCTGCAAACAACAAGTGTTGCCCTGGTTCTTCACCCATCAAAGCTTTATGGGAGAGAGGCGATGAGAAAACCACTGTTGAAGAAAACTCATATCGAAGCTTCACTAGAGTTTGTCAGAAGGCATGTAGGAGACTCCATGGTCAAGTGGAAGGGAAGAAAGTTCTTTGGTCTGATGGGACCAAAATGGAGCTTTTTGGCCATCAGACACGATCCTATAATGATTTTGGGCATCAAACACTGCACCTCAGCACAAACACACCATCCCAACTGTGAAGCATGGTGGTGGCAGCATCATGCTGTGAGGATACTTCCCAGCAGCAGGCCCTGGAGGCTTGTAAAGGTAGAAAGTAAAACATAGCGAAATCCTGGAAGACAATTTGTTTCCATCTGCAGGGGAACTACGGCTTCGGAGAACATTTATTTTTTCAGCAAGACAACGACCTGAAGCATCCAGCTAAAGCTACACAGAAATGATTTGAAGACAACAAGGTGGATGTTCTGGAGTGGAGTCAAAGCCCAGAACTCAATTCAATAGAGAATTTGTGGCAGGACTTGAAAAGGGCTGTTGGTAGCAGATCCTCATTCAGCCTGACAGAGCTTGAGCTGTTTTACAAGGAAGAATGAAGGAAAACTGCAGCGTCCAGATGTGTAGCCTGACTGAGACTTATTCCAAAGGTGCATCTACTTAATACTGACTTGAAGAGGTTGCATATTTATGCAATCGCTTATTTTATGATAGCTTTATTTAATTGTCATAATTTTTGCGGAAATCAGCTTTCATTTTGACATGAAAAAGTTTTTTTTTTGTCAAAAAGCCACATTTTGTTGATCATGACTGAAGCATTAAAAAGATTAAAGCATCCAAAGAGCTGAATACTTTTTAAAGGTACTGTATTATTGGACTTGGACAATTTCTTTAAAACAAACGGCTTCTGTTTTACAATCCCACTCCTTAGGTCACAGATATGGAGAATGCAGGAAACTGTTGTCTCATATAGAAATCAACTAATACTTTTTGAGAATTCCTGCAGCTCCTTCAGCATTGTTGTGGTCCTTCTAACCTTTCTCCAAATTATTAGTTTAGGTAAAAGATCCAAACTTGAAAAAAATCTAAAAAATCATTTTAGGATAGCTGAACCTTATTTCAAGTCAGTTAGATTCACTGTAACTCATGGCAGGTGTGAACTCAAGTAGACTGAATGCTGAAACTGAATGCAAAATGGCTTCAACAAAATCTTAGTTTTACTGAATGCAGCCAGGTTCAAGTCAAAAAAAATCTGATAAAAAAGGAAACGTTCCTTTGAATTCATCAGCTAATAGACTGGAAAATGAATTTAAAAATCATAGAGAATCAATGGTGATGCAGATTGAAGAGTTAACTAACCTTAATACCTCCATCACACTATCGTTCATCTGCTGTAGGAGGATACATACCATCATCTTGATGCTCTGGCATACAGAAGTTGATCACTAGCTTAACCAGGCAACCGTGGCTGTGTGGACATGTCAAAAACAAAACAAAACAAAAAAAGAAACACAGAAACATCACAACTATGAGATAACATACTGTGTCAATGGTGTCATTGCTACAGAATTTACAAACATTCTACACAACATTAACAGCAAAGACCCAATAATACAGTGGCCTGTGCAGGTTTTTTTTTAAAAGAGAATATCTAAAAATGTTGTTTGGAAGCTGAAATACCAAGGTACAATGCTACTTGACACACTATTTGCTGGCAGCCAGTGTAGGAGCACCAATTATTTTTACTTGCCACTGATGGGCTTTACCCCCAAAAGCAGAGACACGGAAGACTGTAGACTTTAGCTTCTGCAGTAGTGCCAAGACGGTTTCCAATGTGCGTATCAATGCATATTAAGGTATATTTGGTGTTTGAACTATTAAAATAGGCTGTTTTAACCATTTTTAGAGAAGATCTCCAGTGTTTGTGGATTTTAGCTATTTGTGGGCAGCTGTGGTCCCTAAACCCTGTGAAACACAGGGGTTAACTGAACCATTATCTAATTCCATGCTATCTTTGCTGATGCTCAGTATGCACTGAGGCAGATTCCCTCACCACTGCTTGATGAATGCTTGGAGCGGCCCCGATTAACAGCAGTACGACCTGCTTTAAGGTAATTTCAGCTGGTAATTATTTGACCACTTGGGGGCATCCAAAGACCTCATTAAAAGCATTGAACTTCCATCCCAAAAATAAAATGAGGTAGTGACATCACAGGAAAAGCATTACATACATACATCGTTCATTCACATCTGCCCACAATGTACCAGCAAGTAATATCAACATAAAAGAACTGACTGATTTTTGATACATGATAGGAGTTGATGTTTCAGACCCATGTGATGCATTTTAGATGTAGAGATAAGAAAACTGTAAGAATAAAATTAACAGTTCTGAAGAGTAAGCAACATTACTAAACACGAACCCTTCAAACGCTTTTCTCTATTGTACATCATTGTTTTAATTTGAGCAGAGGTGGGTAGTAACTAGTTATATTTATTTGGGTAACTTCATGCAAAAATTTACCTCTAGGAGAGGTTTTACAGCACAGTACTTTTTACTTTTACTTGAGTAATATCATTAGGAAGTATTCCTACTCTTACTAGAGTAGAATTTCTGGCTACTCTACCCATTGCGAGTTACTTCACTATGAGAACAAACATGTTTGAACCAAAAATGCATGAGAAACAGACACACACCTACAGTTAATGTTAAAGTGAGACTTCATGTTGGTACTCAAGCTTGGTTGTTCCAACATTATTTTCTATCTACCAAGGCTGCTGAGCCATTTGGAGGTCAGAAGGATACGTTAAACAATATACTGTCACTGGAAGTACTTTACCCTGTTATAACCTATACTGTATATACATCACCTACTGTAAGTATTGGTTTCATGAGTTTTATGATGAAAGAAATTATTTGGAAAAGTGTTTCTTCTCCCTGAATTTGATATTTTATAATGATGTTATTTATTTGTATTACGTTTTTCATTTTAGTCTTTAAAATACCTAATTTTGCATATAAGTTTATATTTTTGTCTTTCTGATGACCATTTTAAAATATTAAATCAGATGATCGGATCAGTTACTTGGTACTCAAGTAGCATTTTTGCCAAAATACTTCTTTACTCATGTTTCCATTTTTTTGTCCACAAATTGAATTTGGTTGGCAGAATTTCTCAGCAAGCAAAAATTTGAGGTTTTCATTATTTTTAGCTTTTATTGTGAGGTCTAAGTTTTGTTATGACAACTTAAAAGAAATTACTGACACAAAAGATTGTTGCTTTTTGTTTGTTAGAAAGTCATAAAGAACTTATTTTGTGATTGGTTTCAGTGTCACATTAACAGCTTGTTTTCACTGCCCCCAAGTGGCTTTTTTATTACACATTTAATTAGGTCCAGGAAATCATTCAGATTTGTTCAAAAAAGGAAATCAGATACATCAGCAGGAAGGAAATCAAACTTAGTGTCTTTCTATTATTGCACCTGATCAGTATATTCCAATACAAGTCCTGTATCACTGTTCAAAGGTGAACTGTTGCATCTTTACTTCACATTGTGCACTCTGTATGTGTGTGTGTGTGTGTGTGTGTGTGTGTGTGTGTGTGTGTGTGTGTGTGTGTGTGTGTGTGTGTGTGTGTGTGTGTTTCCTGGGCTACCCCACACAGTGTGTCTAAACATGGGCATGCTTCCAGCAGGCAAACTGAAGTAACTTCAGGGCCCAAACACTCCACCCTCTCATCAAACTGTTCCATGCCCTGTTGGAGTCCAACGGCCAAGATTTAGTGACACAAGCATACGTAGAACAGCTCACTCACACAGCAGCTGATAAATTCAGACACACACCCATGCACACACACACAAACAAACACACAGACAGGCTCTTATCTGAAGATCAGCAGGAGGACTGGATGAGCAGCCGTCTTTGATGAGGTCAACCACCACCGTGAGAGATGGAGTTGGCTGTTGTTGGTGTTGGGATGCAAAGCCACATATAATCGAGGAAGAGTTGATTTGCTGGTGTTTGCAGTGCTTGTGACGTTACAAGCTATGCATGTCTCTGTATCTCACTCAGAATCTATGGCTAACCCTGCCACCAACAGAGAATAAGTCTGTAATGATAGAAGGTGTTCGAGGATTCTACCATGAAACCCTATACAGTCTGCTGTATCTATTTAGGATAAATGCATTATTATCACATTGAAGCTATGTTTATTATTTCTCTGTGTATACCCGGAGTGATACCCTGTAACACTATTGTTTAATCTGTCTTCCATTTTAGTGGTATAGGTTGAAAGGAAAGACTGTCAGGCATCACATTACCCCGCACTTAAACAATCAGATCACCAGATAAGCCAGGCTGTCACTGATTTTTCAGGCATTCCAAAAACACTCCATATAGTACACATGTGCACCACTGCTACACAGTTTACACAACCACAACTCAAATATTGCAGCAATGGCCCAATAATAACAAAACTAAACCTTGTATAATTACATGCAGGTGCTTTACGCACCTCTGTGTGCTGGATGCTTGAAACTGAAAGTAACAGCGTTAATAACTGTCCACTAACCACTCCTTAAGCAGTGATATTTAATTTCATATTTAGTGACAGTTGGTCCTTAAATATCCAAAACAGGAAACAAGCCAAACAAGAAGAACACAAGGAATGAAGGATGGACACAATGAAGGATGGAAGAAAAGAAAGGAAGGACATAATTAATAAAGAAATGGTACAACTAATGTCGGAAAGACAAAGAGGGATGATTAGCATCATTCACAGTCTGCATGTCTAAACTGAACAAAATGCTGTTCTGTTGTACTGTTCACATCACAGTACATCAGATATGCAGATTGTTAATAGTTAAAAATGTGAACCCTAAATGGAGCAGCTCATGTTTTTCATCAATATCTCCTCAATAAGCTAAAATATCTCACCTGGCTGACCTCACTAAGCAGCACCAATTTATGCGGTCAAACATTGCCGTCCCTCCCTCCCAGATACACTAGTAGTTCGTCAGATTTACAGGCAGCCATTAATTTCCAATGTGTCTGTCTGTGTGCTGCACACGTGTTTCTCCCGCTAGTGACTGGCATGGGGAAAGCTGCACAAACATTTATACAGCAGTATTTTTTAAAGGCCCTCAGCAGTGTCTTATAAATCTGCCCACAGCCTTGATGTCTTATCAGCTCCATGAGTGGTTGCATGTGCGTGTGTGTGTGTGTTTGTGTATGTGTGATTTGTTTAGGCATTTGCAGCTTTTCTCCATGTAGCCTAATCACTCTGGATATATGAAATATTTTTATGCAAAATAGAGTATATCTAACTAATACGGTATCTTATAAAAAATATCTTAAAATATTTGAAAAGCTATTTTTAAACTACTTTTGTGCAATTTTTTTTTTTTCGGGTTCAACAGAAACATGTTTCAACATGTTTCTGTTGAAACACATGTTGTGACAGTATGTTATGAGACAGATAACCTGTGTAAAGTTCGAGCTCCTCCCTGAGCCTCTTTTACTATCTGAATAAATGTACCGCTCCCGACCAAAATCAACCAAACAGAGCCAGGAAGAGTGTCTTAGCACTGTCACTCAACCTGATTTACTCACTGCTAAATGTGCTAATGGCGGAAAAACAACTTAGCATTCCAGGATAACTGTTCGTCCACGGTCATTGGTGGCCATGCTAGCTTAGCTTCTGCGAGCGAGGAGAACCCAGCAGAAAACGTTAGTAAACCACTGTACTAATGAGTCTTTCTCAGGAAAATAAAACTTATGACTATATGGGTCAGTTTCCCCTGTAAAGTCAGACTTTTTTGTTGTTTTGGGGGGGTTGCATCAAACACATAAAATATATGAAAACAGCAAAAAAAAACAAGGGTGCATTCACACCAGCCCTGTTTAGTCCTCTTTAATTGAACTCTAGTTTGTTTGTCTAGAAAGTCCGAGTCATTTGGGGAGGTGTGAATACGTAATCGAACTCTGATGTAGACCAAAACATTGAACTCTGGTCTACCGACTAACCTAGTTCTAAGGTCGGTTGAAGTGAACTCTGGTGTGGTCCGTATGCATAATATAAATGTCAAGCAGACTGGAGACTGCTCCAGAAGCAGGAAGCGGACTACATCACAGGGCATTCTGGGTAAATACAACCAAAACAAACGTGTATATGTAGCACTAGTGGGAGAAATGGGTCAGACATAGAGTGAAGAGAATGTAAAGCCCCTCATCCAAATATGATCAGACAAAAATATAGCGCTAAAATCTGATGCCACTCCATTTTTGCTTATAATTTGTGAAAAAGGAAGTTGCAGTCAGTGTCTTACTCAGAGGGTTTCCCCGTCATTTCCTTCAGTGGTTCTTGGTCCACCACAGGTTACTCAAAGGATTTGGTTCATTTGACACACTGCAGTGTGAAAGCGAACCTCACCAGCTGAAAATGTAGCAAATGTTGTAATTTTGATCTCCAATTGAACCGAGTCTACCAGACTATCAAGTGTGAAAACACCCTTATTCTAACAGCAGTTTCTAGGAGAAGTTCTAGTTCTGTATTACAATCCGCGTTGTTACAGTTCATTCATTGTGCTCTCTCTGCTCTTTGGTTTTCCTTTCCAACTTCTCTGGGATTTGGGGTCATTCAGTTAATATTTAAACTTTTAGGATGCTCATCAGCTGTTCCTGGTTGTAAACAAAAACACCTTGTTGCATCATAACAACTATCTCAAAGTAAATAAGAGCAAAAATCCTTCTAGCTGCACAGCATCCAAAACCAGAGAGAATAATCGTCCAAAAACATCAATGCCTCAAGCAAAAAAATGAACAAAAGTCTTTAATAAGAACAAATCATATTAATGTAATAGAGCTACTCCAACATACTGCCACCATGAGCAGCGCAATTCCATAGATTATGTGAAAACGTCTGGCAACAAAGACAGTAATAAAAATAATTCTGGAAATATTTGATGTAAAACAGCAAATAGAAGATTTTATGTGTGGTTTTATACAGTGAATGTAAATTTGAATCCAATCTGGCATCCTTCACATCATGGGTGAAGTAGCAGTCAGTCAATCCAAACAGTGGGTGAAAGTCAGCAGAAACAGAGGATGCCTTGTCGACTAATTAGACAGTATTACCAGCACTGGGTGGACTTAAACAGGCTGCGTTATTGGCTTGAATAACGCGTGATGGTATTATTAAACCATGACACATCACACCTTTTTTGTATGTAAAGCTCCCACACACATCATGGCATCAGTGATGTAAAAACTTACCTGCAACTACACACTTAACAGCAACAAGGGCAAATTTGACCTAATGAGCATGACAGTATATCCTATTATAAATCATTTACAGGCAGATGCCGATGAGATTTTAACAATATTCTGTGTCACTGTTAAATCCACATGTAGTTCAAAGAGAATTTTGAGTTTTCCTATTGGTTTAGAAATTAAAACTGATATAGAGAATGTGATCCTGACTGGCTCAGGCAGAAGCCGGTCACCTCTGCAGCAGGTATGTGAAATCCTGTTTATGTCTAGAGAGAGTGAAAAACTTCAGTGATTTACAGGCCTGTGAGTGCTTTGGTGGTGGCTGGTTCAGGTCAAGGTAATGATCATAAGTAAGAGGTGAAGGAGAGAAGATTAGGATGAAAAGGATGTACAGTTTTTACACATAAAAATCTGAAAAATGTGGCATGCATCTGTATTCAGCCTCCTGTGTCAGTACTTTTACAGCCAAAGGTTGTTCCCTATTACTACTGCAAATCTTTTAGGGAATGTCTCTACCAGCTTCTAAATCCAGTGACAGATATTTTTGCTCATTCTTCTTTTTAGAATAGCTCAGGTGAACTTAGTTACAATGAATGGATAGTGGCTGTGAACAGCGATTTTTCAAATGTTGCCAGAGATTCTCCATTGGATTTAAGGTCATGGACTTTGATTAGGGCATTCTAATACTATGACTATGCTTAAACCATCTGGATCTCAGTGATATGGTGGTGCAGTTGGCACTGTTACCTTGCAGCAAAAAAGGTTCTGGGTTTGTTTCCCAGCCTGGGGTCTTTCTGCATGGAATTTCCATGTTCTCCCTGTGCATGGATGGGGTCTCTCCAAGTACTCCAGCTCCAAAAACATGACTGTGAGGCTAATTGATCTCTAAATTGTCCTTCGGGATAAGTGAGTATGTGAGTGCATGGCTGTTTGGATGTGTCTTAAGGTTGTCCTGTAATGGACTCGAAAACATTCTAGGGTGTACCCGAACTCTCACCCAATGACTGCTGGCGATAGGCACTAGCTCTCCCACAACCCTGGACAAACAAGTGGGTATGGATGGATGGATGGATGGATGGATGGATGGATGGATGGATGGAATGGTGGCACCATGCTGTTTCCATCATGCTTCACAGCAGAACAAGATGTGTTCAGGGTTAAATGGGTTAAATAGGGTTAAATACAGTTAAATGAGGAGCTGCTGTTTCAAGAAAATGACAATAGTTGAAGGGAAAGAACTAAAGAAGTTTAATAAGAAGGAAGACAGAGCAGCTCTGCAGAGGATGAAGAGTAAGAAGGCAGTGAGTGAGCGATGGCAGTGGACTTTTTAGCCAGATTATTGAAAACAATCAACTGTGAGACAATGCCTAAGGAAAAGGATGTTCCAGATTGTTTTGCTCAAGAGTGGCAATCAGGTTCTCTACTTCTGGTATCTAAAAGCTCCTCTAGATTCTCATACTCACCTTTGCTGCTCTCTTCCACAGAAAGTTCTGTTATCTCGTTCCTGAACTCCAGTGGTCCGCTTCCTTATTCCCTGTGCCTATTTGAAGAACTCTTCACAGGACTCCCTCCTAGAACCACTTACCTGGATTTCCCATCACTCACCTGTATGTCCACCCTCCAATGCTCACCACTCTGCAACTCAAACCTGGGAATAGAGCAAAGAGAAAATCATCAATAAACCCACTGATCAATCCCTTGCCAACCTCAGCTTCTGTGGATATAAACACCATCTCTTCCTCCACCATGTTGACCTGGATTGCTGTCGTTTTCCTGGAAGACTCATTTTGCTGTACACAATTACCAATAAACTTCTCAAACTATTTATTGGTGTCCGTGATTGTTGCCTGCACTAGAGTCTCACTTTCACCAAACATGACAGATAGTGCAAAAAGAAATGAGAGAGCAAACAGGGCAGAAACAATGGAAACAAGTGTCAGGGGACATTTGTAACACAAGAATAGTTTGTTAAGTGTAAAAGGAACACTTTCCATGATCACATTGAGACCTGCTGTGATGAATGGTTTGAGATGGAGTCTCTAACAAAAAGAGTAAAGGCAAAGCCAGAGGCTAATATGGACAGGAGAAGAAATGAGCGTATCAGAGGGACAGCTCAGGCTGAGGAGTTTTCAAACAAAGTTAAAGAAGCAAGACCAAGAGGGTTTGAACATGTGCAGAGGAGGGATGGTGGATATATTGCAAAAAGGATGTTGAAAATTGAGCTGCTAAGGAAGCACAGACGATAAAGGCCAAAAAGAGGGTTACGTTTATTTGTATAGCACATTTCAGCAGAAAGGCAGTTCGAAGTGCTTCGCGTCATAAAAACATCAATCAAGTATCAATCAAGTCAAAGCAGTTTGTCATTGTTAAGAAGCTATTGATCTGTTGAAACACAGCTTTTTCAATAATTTTACTGAAGAATGGAAGGTCAGAGATTAGCCTGTAATTCTGCAATAGTGATTTATCTAAACTGTTCTTTTTTTAACAGTGGTTTGATAACTGCTGTTTTTAAAGCCTGGGGGAAAACACCTGATGAGAGGGATGAGTTCACCATTTGAATCAGATCAGATGCAATTACAAGTAGAACTTTCTTAAGGAAGGTTGTAGGTAGGATATCGAGACAGCAGGAGGATGAGCTTAATTGTTTTTAATTCTCTTCTAAGTTTTCATGGTTGAGTTGGTGAAATTCAGCCATTTCCTCTGCATTTGTTATGGTTGGGCATAGCATCGTTATTGAATATGGTGTGGTTGTGCAGATTAACTCTCTAATTTTTTTTAAATTTTCTCTGTAAAAAAGTTGGCAAATTCATTGCAGGCCCTGGTAGGGTTTGTCAATGTAGGTAAGGAGGATTTGCAGAAGGCATGTGTGATGCATGCTGAGGATGGAGAACATGGAGGCAGATAACATGCTGTGTAGATCCCCAAAGAGAGCAGATGATTTCCCTGGAGATATATGTTTAAAGGTGAAATACACTAGCCTCATTTAAACTGTTCACACACACTTAGCAACGGTTTGAGTCTCTCTGTATCCAGGAGGCCTTCAGATACATTCACCCTTTTAAAAATATATACGTTTGTACTAATATGTACTAATAAGATTGTGCAGGTTTTTTGCTCATGTTTCTCATATTCTTGAGTTGACTTTGCACTGAACTCCGTTACACTTGTCTTCAGAGAGTTCAGACTGAACAATCTAAAACTGAAATATAGGTCCATAGCCTATATTATTGAACCACTGTCCATGAAAAAAATATATTTAATTAGACTTCTGAGTGATATTAAAGAAAAAAATGAAGCTATCCAGTGGAAAGAAATCTGAAAGCAAAAAAAAAAAAAAATGCAGATTTGAACAACTGATGACCCGGTATAAACTCATTGCCACCCGCTCATCTTTCCACAAAAGCAGTTCAACAACTTTGTTCAACAGCTTTCCTCTTCTGCATCTAACTTCAGTCACCCATTATTCTTCAGAATCGAATCAGGAAGTCTTTTAGCAGAAACTGACATGTCAAGAACAATGTAATGTTTTATTAGAACTGTTAACCTTTCCTGTTTCCTGTTACAGGTCCTGGTGTGCCCTCTTGTGGATTCAAATTATTATTACAACAGTGAGGAGGCACTGAAAACAACTTTAGCTTTTACAGTCGTTGGAAATATAAAGCACCTCACCAGGTTCTAAACTTGTGGTTGGGTTCAGGTGTATGTTACCACGCTGCAGGTTGCACCGCATCATCTATTAAAGAAAGAAGAAGTGATATTGAAATAGTTCAAAATGCTGAAAAGTGGAAAAGTGTGAACTTGGATTTCTTTGGATTTCAAGGAGAAAATTCATAAAAACTGGATCTGACAAAGGAGTGACTGAACTGATACACTTCACTCCTGGGGAGGATGATTACTGGAATGCAAAACAGGTAAGGCTAATGAGAAACAGGCTGCAGCTGTCGGGAAAGCAGAGAGATTGTGAGAAGTGAGGGGAAAGTATGTGAGGGATGATTAATAAACACCAAAAGAGAAATAGGTTAACAACTAAACAGATCATGACTGTTTACAACAGTGATTCATCAGATTAAACAGTGAAAATGAAACTCAGAAGCAGGAGTGAGAACTCTGCCACAGCCACTTGGTTGGGGGGGGTCATCCTTATCCCAACTTGAAGTAGCAGGTTGTCCCTGTGCCCCTCAAGAAATACAGGAGCCTTAGCAGGAGAGCCATCTTCAAACCCTCAGAAAACTCTTGAACAGTAAATCCCATCTGAGAACTGAGACAATTGAGGAGGCAATACTTAGAACCCTTTGATCTAGAGGTGAGACAAATGCTACCTCAGGTAAGAGTTGGGGGTCTAAAGACTTTAAAAGCATCCAGACTCACTAGACTGTGTACTGTACTGATGTTGTCATCAGATGAGAAGAGGAAGTCTTTGACAAGGTATGCTCTGAATGAATAAACTATAGATGATGAAGATGGTAGAGAAGAAGGTGCTAGTACTGATGATAATGCAGATGACAGCTCTGGAAACATCAATGCAAGCAACAAGGACATAAACGCATCATCAACAACCTGAAACGAAAACTGAAGTTGGGACTCTAGGTGAAGTTGCTGCAGATGATAGGGTTAGTATGAATGGAGACCATGGTTGAAGTGTGAAAATGAGAGGTCAATGTTTTGCTGACCAAAAACTGTGTAATAATTTCCTGATCCGTATAAGAGTAGCTCATGATCACCTCTACTTTTTGGCTTTCAAATTAAATAGAGCTTGATATCTCAACTATTTCTATTTTTTACATTATTTGTATTTCTTTTTAAAATGATCGGTTACTTCATTGATGCCTTTTGTGTGTGTGTTCATGTTTTTTTTTCTTTTTTAACTAATAGTATTATTAGTTAAAAATTATTAAATTGTCCTTTATTTTAATTATTTTATTGTCCTTGCAGTGCAGCACTTTGGTGCCAGCGTGTTTGTTGTAAAATGCTTTATAAGGAATGTTGACTTTGACATTAGCATTGAGATGGCTATGGTAGTATGGATGAAGATGATGGTTCTAGCTGGTGAGGTGAAATTGACTGTAAACAAAGGAAATGTAGTAGAGGTTGAGGCTGAGATGTTTCTGTTCCTCCAACAGGCCTTTCAGCCCAAGTGAAGACATCAAATGATTCTACTTCTTCAGTTAGCCCATAAAATCTACCACTACTTTTAGCTGCTTATGCCAAGAAAAGCTCAGCGACAAGTATCTTTTGTAGTTCCTGAAATTCCTTTGAAGGTTTCAGTTAACTCACAATTTAACAAAAAGGCCAGTTATACTCTTACATAGGGCCAGGTTGGTTTGCATAGCTGTTTGACTTTAAAAAATGAAATCATCTTTTGAAAGATGTTTTCTGTATTTATTAGTGTTTTCTGTGCCTGGCATTAAAATTTGTTTTGATAATCTGAAACATTTAAGTGTGACAAAAAAGGAAAAGCAATGAAATATAATGCATATTTCTCAAAAATAGCTCCTGATTAACTTTCCCAACCCTTAAGTTTTTTCACCTAATTAGATTGGATAATTGGATCTAATTTTTCACCTCTTGGATCTCCAACGCCTAGAAGACTTGCTAAAACACTCATCTCATCTGCTGGCCCTCCCTTACAACCTTAGTTCTACCTCTTCAGTCAATGTAACGTATCATAGTGGAGATTAGCAGATATTTTCCAATAAGTATTAGGAAACTGCTTAACCTCTTCCGGGAACCATGCTTCACACCTGCAGCTCTATATTTAGTTCACATGATGGTGGTAGGTTGGGTCAAATAGTTGAAAGTTTTATTTTTAGACAAATTAGCAAAATATGTGCTCAGATAAATGCTATGGATGGTATTACACTGCCAAATGATGAATTAGCATTAGCATGTATATATAATTTAATTTATTCCTCACCTTATTCCTGATAAATTTATTCCTCACATACTGGCTCTGATCTCAATATCAGTATGAATAAACCCAACACTGAACTTGTGCTTGGAATTAATTTCAAATTACCTGACCTCTTGAAAGGCCTCTAGAAAGTTTCTTGAAACTTCCTACAGCTTTAGCTTCAGAACAAAAACAGGCAACCAAAAGATGTGAGGAATACGTCAATCCTTCCAGGTGTAGTGTGTGTAGTGCTATTACCAGCAGGGGAGTGGCAGGTCATACAATGACGATGAAGATGCCCGGCTAAGTCCAGTTGAGCCGGTCGTGAGGAATCTGTTTTTGGAATAAGGAAGACGTGGTTTTCTTTGTTTATTTTTATTTTTTTACATCACACAAGACATAAATCGTGTCTAGTCTCTGTGGCAACAGACAATTTACTGCTACTAGTTGCTGTTTGCCAGCACATTTATACACCAGTGCTGCAGTCGACTTTAACATGGATTGTTCCAAACTTCATTCATTTGCACACAGTACTGCTTCATTTTTTATCAGGACAATGAACATTTTCTCAGCAGGAAGTGTCCATCTTATTCGTCCTAATTTTACGTTAAAGTTACATTATTTATCTCATCCCATTGTCACACCAGTTTTTTTGTTTTTCCAGTATAGCAAATACAGGAAAAGATTAAGACTTGGTCAAGATAAACAATCATTGGTGCCTACATTGGATATTTCTGTTTCCCCACTTGCTTCTGTCCCTTTATCACCGTAGGGCTTTCTGGAACTGGTTTAACCAGTTTTGTGGGATTTCAGCAGAACAGGAATATCAAGGGAGAACTTGCCCAGGCCTCAGTGTTTGTGTTCCTCAACGGGAGGACCAACCCAACCGGTTTTCTCTTGGTAAAGAGATGAGAGAGGGAGAGAAAGGGAGAAAAAAAAGAACGGTGGGTGGGGGGGTGAGTGTGAGTGTATGGGGCGTTCTCCTTCACCTCAGTCTCTTCTGTTTCTTTTCTCTTCAATGTGCGTTCCTCTTCTTCTATTGCCATATTTCAGCCCATTTAGGAGTTCTGAACAGAGAGGCAGAAAACAAGACCAAGCTGCGCCGGAGCAGGAGTTTCCAGGGTGGGTTAAGTGAGTTTGGGATTGGCAAAGGTCGGACCTGAAGGCCAGGAAAGACTGGCTTATAGATGAGGAGAGGAGTTGGCTGGTAGGTACTGCAAGGAGTAAACAGCTATACAGAAAACAATTTATAACTATCAGTTCACCCATGCTTATAATTGAGGATTCAGTTTGGAAGTTTGAGAGTTTTATAGACGGCATAAAATCAGCTTACCAATATTCTGTATAGCAAAAAGTGTGTTATATGTAGTTTCTTCATTTTAAATATATTTATGTTTTTTGTATGTTAAGAGGATTTCCATTACATCAAAGGATTTAAAAAAGGATTTTGTAAAAATGTGTCAATAATTAACCCTTTCACCACATCCTTTTGCTGCATGTCTTCCTCTGATTGTAAATGAGGACTAAAGAGTGAGCTAAAATTCCTGTTTTGCTCGTTTTCTTCACAGCACTATAATTGTACCCGTTGCTGACTTGAACACCAAAACTTTCTCCCACACAATTCAGGTCTGGTTTTGCTCAAACTCCAAATTTCCCGCTCTGATACAAATTGTTTGGCAGAGGCTTGCATGAAAGAAGCAGGAGTGAGCCGTGTTTCCTATTGTGTTATGTGTCTCTTCACAGGTGTGGGGCATCCCGGGCTACGTGTTTGTGAAGAACATGGCAACGTCGCTTTCTGATGGGGATATTTGATGCAGTTGGTGACAGAGTCTATAAACTAGTGAACTTGAAATACTGGGTAAGCAGTAATAAATTTATGTGTGTGTATGCATGTGTGTGTGTGAGAGAAAGAGAGAAAGAGAGAGAGCGAGGAGGGGTGTGAATAGGGATCTGTGATAGCAGAGCCAGCTAACTGAGGCAGACAGGTCTTTTCTTGCTCTGCTGAAATGATCTAAACAGCCTCTTTTCTGACATATCCTGACATGTCAAGAGAGCTGAAACTCCACTGATCAAAATGCTAAATATTAGTACTTGACAAAATTTGGGATACATTCAGGTACAATTTTGATGGCAAACTATGAGTCTGTTACCCACGATAACATAAAAGCTGGATGAAATGCAACATGACTGTTAGCATATGTGTCAAATTTATGTAAGCGGATGGGTTTGTATTTGAAAAAAATCTGATTTGTGGTGTTCAGACTATTCAAAAAAGCTTATATGGATCACATATAGGCAAAATAGTTGGATTCATTTCTTGTAGCATGAATGTAGCCAGAGGCTAGGACCAAAATATTGGTGCACTGATCAGATTATAGCTGCATTACTTGAAGTCTGAAAATTCCAAAACACTGCAGTCTTTACCGGCTTTAGTCTCAGCAATGGAAGCCAAATATTTTGTTCCCCCCCAATGGTTAATTAAGGTAATCATTAGTTCTTTGATAACCAAATGCAGAAGCCCCATAAACATCAGTTCTTTCTGTGACAGATAGGCTGATCTAGCACAACCGTGGTTATGGAGGTAGAGGTTGGTACTGTAACCAGTGATGGTGCCACTCCATCCATCCAAGGGTGCATTCACACCAACCCTGTTTGGTAAGCTTTGATCAAACTCTAGTTTGTACGGTTCGTTTGAGGAAGTGTGGTCTCAGTTCGATTGAAGTGACCTCTGGTGTGGTTCGAATGAAGAAATGGCGTATGGTCTGTTGCTGAAGATAAAAGAGAAATCCTACAGCCACTAAAATCTGACCCCACTCCATTTTTGTTGCTATTTCGTGCAGAAGGAAGTTTCACTCAGTGTCTTCTTCTTATAACTGAGGTCGTTTCCGTTTTCCAGTCATTTTGTTGTTGCGTCCTTGGGCAAGACAGTCACTCAGAGGGCCTGGTGCTGCCTGTTGAATGGTAGCCTCACTTCTCTCAGTCTGTCCCAAGGTAGGTGTGGCTACAATGTAGCTTACCACCATCAGTGTGTGTATGAATGGAAGTGCAGGCCATTTTACCTTTTACCATCCATGCTCTGGGCACTAACTTACCACTTAGCATAATGGCTAACTGACCACTCCACACTCATTCTAGGTTGGTTTCTGTGCCTTTGCAAGAGTGGAACCATTGGTCAAACAGCCCACTTTATTGTCATACAACCAAGCAATATGATAAATATCCTCAATTTCCTTTCTTTTTTTTAATTTATTCAGTGTTTCATTATGGGAGATAGACCTACTCCTGTATTACACGCTAATCCCAAAGCTAGACATGGCAGCAGTCCTGATACAGGCAACCTCAAGTTCCCCATGAGATCATGACAACTGGTAATATCTGCTGAAAGTCCAAGAGTCCATGCTCCTAGAAGAATTGTCCATAACACCTGTAGTGGGTTCAGAGTCCCATAAGTAAAGGGTATAGCCTCCACAATCAGGTGTGCTAACCTCTTGTAAGAGATGGGTTTGCCCTCATGAGACATTGCACAAGATGCAAATAGGTTGTCAAACACCCAACTGTCTCTCCCACATACACTCTCAAAGTTCATACAACACATAAGCTGTTAAGACCCTGCTGGTATGTCTCAGAGAACAGAGGTGAATTCAACATCACTCATTCCATGTGTAAGATGACTACATCACTTTAGATTTGTACCTTAGTAAGTCCAGGTGCTGATTATAAACCAACTAGGATGACAGCGCATTTGGAAAAAGTTCTAATTAGTGCCATAATAACTGAAAGGAATTTCATACTGATAACCTCAGTAGGTTCAAAGGGACAATGTTAAAGCAAAGGTCCTTCAGCACATAGGAAATACCAGAATTACATCAAGAAAGCACATCACAGAATATGGACTCACAGTTTTGTCACCAAATCCCATGTACCAAGATGTTACAACTGCTGGATGAAGTTTAACTGAAAAAACCTTTCCCCTCTTCCAATAAGCTCTGTAGAAAACATAGCACCTCAATCACAGAATACTAAAAGTAATTCATCCAGGGCTTTGATGGCCACCATATGCTTGCTAAAATCCTTTTCAGGCCCTGTTCTATCACTCTGATTAGAGTAATGAATTTGTGCCTTCATGAGATAAATCTTAAAGCAGCACATTTGGTCATGGGTGCCTCAGTACATCCCCAGAATATTTGTAATCAATAGAACCACTGCAGATGTGGTACTAGGTGGAGGGCTTTCTAACCTTAAAAACATGATTGTTGCAGATAAACTTCCTATTTTTTTACCTTTTCCAAAAGGAGTTGTGATGGGCCACAGGTGAGTTCCTGGTTCCACTGATAAAGTGCTGTGGAGTGTGTTCAATGCTGCTGAAGTGCTTGGTGGTGAATTTAACAGGATCCTTGTGACCTGAGAACCACATAAGCATCTCAACTCTGAACAAGGCAGTTTGATCATCTATTTGATAACTTTCTCTCCTTTAATAGAGGAGGCATAAAACAAAGAGGAATGGCAGGAATGGCTTTGGGTTCACATCTTTATGCTGTTAGATATGTCGTCCAGCAGGCTGTTTCTAAACTTTGTGACCTCATGTGGGTGCTTGTCTCCTTGATCTTTTGCAAAGCTGGACCAAACAGAGTTTCGGTGTACTGATAGGGCTGCCTTCATTATTTCATCTTGGTGTTTCAACTGCTTCCTTAAAGGAGTATAGAATGAAATCACAATTTATTTCTCTCCAAAGAGCAAGGTTAGGTGTCTTTTGTTTGAATTGCTATAACATTGTGACTGCATTAAGGGAGCAGACTGATTGTTCAGCAAAGATATACATTTTTCAAAAGGCACATGAGGTGAGGCAGAAAGTTTTAACTGAGAGAAAGAGAGAGAGAGACTATCTGCTAGGGGTTCAGACAGCAACAGCTCACCCATCCCATGTACTTTATCTCAGGTTTAAAGAAGCCTTTGGTGAGGAGCTGAAACCGGTTTGACCAGTCATGACTTATCATGCAAACTGAGAAAGCTGGTACTAGCTGCTTTGCTGGTTGCAAGGCCACCAGAGACTCTGATCATCATACAAGTCATGTTTCACCCTTTTCGCTTCCTAAGATGCCCAACATGGAATGCCAAATTTCAAGGCAACCTACCTGCAAACATTGTACAGGCTGCTGTCCACTGGGTCCTGAGCAGTGTTAGAAAGTAGAGCGAGCTTTGAGTTATGACCCTTCAGCAAGGGTGGAGGCTGTAGCCATGGCAAAAACTTCTGAACACAGAGGTTGTCTTAACATGTTAGTATGTGAACTATAAAGTAAGGTGAGCTTATTATGATGTATTAGCGCTACTTACTGTTTTGCAATTTAACGCCACACAAAATTAAACTAGTTTTTATATGTAGGCAGGAAAAAATGAGTAGTTAGGAAATAGTTACCGTTTATTAAGGTTTTGCAGCCAGAACACTTCTTTCAGAGTTCTTACTCAGTGCAGTACAGATCTGAGCCTTCTGCAACATTTTTCAACATGCAATGTCAGAGAACTTCATAGTACCAAGCAAGTCTGAATGAACAGAGGGAGTTTTTCTGGGAGCAATGACATCAACTCTAAATGCTGTGTAAACCATGCAACAGAGATTTTAACAGTTGAAGTCAAGTATATTAAAATGCTGACAAAAAGCTGTCTTTGTATTTATACACAAAAATTGCTTACCACTACCCATTGCAACTTGTGTCAGGGTGACACTAAAGAACTATATGGTTATAGATTAGCTTTTTTTTTTATTATTATTTTCCGTATTTTAAAGGCTCAAAGGTGAGAAGAAATGGTCTGAAATTCTTATGTAATTGTTATGCTAAAAAAAGAAAAATGACATAAAATCGCTATTTCATCCCATTATAAAGGAAAGCCCTGGAATAAGCGATGGATGGATGGATAAAGGAAAACTTTAAGTGTGCAACTCTTCTTTCCACGAAAACTCTAAAATACAGCTAAGATGCAAAAATATAGATAGAATTATGGTAAATATAGCATATATGAAAGATATACTGACTAGCTTACTAAAATACATTTTCTTGTGCTCAATTGTAAACAAAAAAAATATTAAAGGCCAACATTTAAGCGGTTTTATTTGTTCAAAAATGATAAACCAGCTAATTTCAGCCTTATTCTGTCAAGATTTTTTTTTTTTCAATTACAGTTGCCCCCAAAACAGTTTTTAGTAATTTTGAGAACCAGTTTTTCCATCCATCTATGTAACTTATCAGAATAAGGTAATGCATAAAAATATGTTATTTTTGGAAACATTGGGGTAGAAAAGTCCTTTTAGTTCAGGTTCTGTCATTGAAGGTCTTATAAAAATCAGTTAAAGCATTAAAGTTAGAAATACTACATTCCAGGTTATCTGGCTTCCAATCGCATGCTGATATCTGACTATAGATATCTGTCAATACTAATATTTTCACTCCAAACTGCTTTTAATCAATTTTTTTGTAGTTGTACCTAGTGTTGTATAGACTAATAACTTAAATAACAAATAAACCACACAAAAACTTCTTTACTACTGCTGTTTTTATCCATATCTTCAGCTAGATTTATATTTCCCAAGTCTGATAATTAAATAATAATAAGTGTTAAAATGAGCCTGTCATACATATATTCATATCCTAATGTGCACAAGTGCTAATAAACATGATCATCTCTTAATAACATTGTTCCCCACCCAGCGAGACCTCCTTAATGGCTCTTTTTCAAAAAAAGCATCTGAGGACAAATATAGTCACTTTTTCTATTGTTATTGTAGTCTCACATCAAAGAATGCATTGTTCCCACTCTCAGTGCTGGTTTTGGCCCCTCCCTCATCCCAAAGCAATCAGAGGTAGCCAAATCCTTCCACATAACTCCCTCCCAACTGCAGTCAGGCATCCACACTGCCAATGAATTATGCAAACACAAAGTCACTGCTGCATACCTCAATTTTAAATTGCATGTATTGTAAAGAACCATCCCCCCACCACAATAAGAGAAAAGTGCAGAGCCAAACAAGATGGCTGTTAATGAGAGACAAATTTAAGAATCAGTGGAGTATTATAAAACTACAACCATAGGCAGACTACAATTTAAAAATAGTGCAAAAATGCAACGTTATCGTTTGCAACTCCTCCTTCTGTTCGCTGATAGGCCAGATGAAATACATCCTGAAAAATCGAGCTCAATGGGACAAATCCCAGATGGAGCACTTAAGGGAGATGACAATCCTGCAGAATTGTGTAGGAAAGCAATGGCCAGGCTAGGCTCTGTCACAACAACAGGCATATTTTCCTGTTTTGAAGATATCTAATCTTCTCTGTTGCTTGTCATTGTGTTTTGGTGTTGCAGACCAAGTTTTTTTCTAAATGGTTTGCAATTGTTTTGTTTTGAATGGTGTCATTGACAAGCCACAGATTGTCCATATAATTTTTTAGTGATTGTAGGGTATGTTGAAGGTGTTGTAGAGAAAAATGAAGGGCTACGGTCAATTCACCTCGCAGCACTCACAACGAGCTACGCCATAGCATCTGCAGCAAATAATTCTGGCAGCACTACTGTTAAAATCTGATCATATCGGCCTAACTCTAAAAATCCATTCAGAGTTATAACTGTGAGCTTCTTTTTTGGCAGTAGTTTCCCCTTATTTTTAACTCACTGAACTTATATATTGTGAATTTACTGATGGAGTGGAAAGTTTCTTGAATTTACTTGTTCCTGTATGCTATCATTTGAAAATGTGACTATTTTTACAAAGTGTTTGCAGTTTTGTAAACACAAACTACAAACCAAAGTACCACACCTGGCAGGTCCAGTCTATCTAGTTTTCCTCGATATAACAAAAAATTGCTTCCTCATGAGAAAAGGGGATTGTGCTTCTTGTTCTCAGATTCACACAGTCCTCAGGCTATAACGTTCATGCATTTAACTGTTCTTGCGAGTCTTTTCACAAGGTTTATCATTTCGTAACATCACCAGATTAAGGGCGTGGAGTCCCAAGTTGGACCAAATCTTACTATCCAAAAAAGAAAATCCTGTTTTATGATATTCTTTCGATGGAAAATGATTTTTAAAAAACACCTGCCTTTCTGTTACACAGTTTAAGTGAAGATCAACTGTGACTGCTGGAGGAATGGAGAACTTTAAAGACCTTCTGCAAAAACTGCAGGAAGCCCATGAGCGAGAAGTGGAAGGTGAGGGCTAAGGATTAATGAAAATTGCAAAGATTTTTTTCACCGAGGTCCTCATAATAAAGTATGTTTTATTTTTATCAGTTTTGCAGGTGAAAGTCAAAGAGTTGTCCAACAAGAAGGGCTGGTGAGTAGAAAAAGGACACCTTGGAATCAAAATAAATTTAAGTTAAAATCTGAAATGTTTTCAGATCAGACCGTGAGGCGAGTAGGCATGCCAGACTTGCACCTGGCTCCATGTTCATTCACGTCATTTACTGCATGGAAGGAAGCTCGAGTTGCAACAAGTCTGTTATTGAGTGACTAAACCTTTGATTTGTTCTTCTTGGAACTGAGAAAAAAGGGAAAGGAAACAGGAAGATTATTCAGTCTAAATCCACCAGTAATAGTAGTATTATAATAATTCAACAAACAAATTTAAAAACGTAAGAATTAGCCACTCAAAAACTGTAATTAACATACAAACATTTTCACAGTGGATATTTGTTTACTTGGAACAGGTGCCACATGCCAATAAATTGTTTTATGAGGCTGCAGAACAAACAAGCTTTGGTGAGAGTACTGCCTAACACTATCCTGGGTAAAACTAATTGACTAATTTCCTTCCTCACAAAATGTAAACAAAATGTAAACAAAAATGGAGTGGCATGAGATTTTAGATTTTTTTGTCTTTGGCAAATATGCCAAACAAACACTATTCAATAATGGGCTCAGGATGAGTCATTTCTCCCACTAGCACTAGACACGTGTTTGTTTTGGTTGTGTTTACCCAGAATGCCCTGCGCTATAGTCCGCTTCCTGCTTTTGGGGTGGTCTCCAGTCCACTTGCATTACATATACATTCGAACATAATTACTTGATTGTGCCATAATGTGACTGGAAAATACATATTACTGCCTGTTTAAAGGAAAAAATACTTACACACATACACAAACACACAAAACATGGACCATGGACAAACTGTTTGCACCCAAAAGAAGTGTGAAATGAATGACTGAAACCTCTTCACAGTGGAGCTGAGCATTTCAGATCTGAAACAATACATATTTTAGTCCAATTCAATTTAGATGCATGGATGAAAAAAAAAATTATACGACACAATACAATTCACCTCTCTATCACAATGCAGTTCTGTTAACTGATTTTATGTTAAGCTAAGTGCAATTAAATTTGCAATTTGTGCTACTCCTCCACATTGGAAGGAGTCAGCTGATGTGGCTCAGGCATCTTTTCCGGATGCCCCTGCCCCATGTCACCAGTAAGGGGTTAGCAGTTTCTGGCCCTAATTTTTGAGGGGTTACAGGCTGAAAAGTTTGGGAACCCCTGGACTTGAACCCTATAGAATACAACAGAAACTTATACTTTGTTTAAATCAATTATCAAATCTAAATATCATACCAGCATTCTATCCTCTGTAATAAATTATTTTTGCAGTCCAGCTTTTGGTTTTGCACCATAGATTTAAATATAAACGTCAGCAAAATCTGTAATTTTGGCTGATTAGTACCATTAATTTTAGGGTAAATAACTGCTGGCAGCATTACGGTATTTCTCTATGTATTTTACAATTTCTAAACTTTCCACAAAAAATTCTGTGTTTTCTACATTTCATAACTGTAAAGATTACAAGAAATTTCTGTTTCTTGAGTTATGGTAATTCAATGTATTGTTTATGGTAATATAATGTAGGCAGTATATATCTACAGTATACCATAATACTAATGTTGTCCATGAGACTCCACATTTCCAAATCCAGCTTGTTCTATAACAGGCACAGGTTGAAACCTCAAGGGGGGGTATGGAAATTTCTGTTTTCTGCTAAAGGTCTTCAACTGTCTCCCAGCCTGAATAAACCACAGACATGTCTTGGCATGCTATAAAAAAATGTTTCCTTTTGAACAGCTTCCTTTTGTACTCCTTCTTACATCTTTTAAACATTTCAGTGAAACTGAGCATAACTCATGCTGCTTCTGTATGTATGCTTCACTCAGTAGCAACATCTATACTGAAGGGTGTTGTTGTCAGCATGATCTGGTAGTTCTTAGTTCATAGTGTGTTCACTGATTTTAAAACAAAAAAAAAAAAAAAAAAAAAAAAAAAAAAATTTTTTTTTTTTTTTTTTTTTTTTTTTTTGACTGGCCAGTTGCAGGTAAGGGCAAATCAAGCTGACAGGCAGCTAACTTTAGATGACTTGGTGATTCAGTTTCCTGAAGTTCCTGTGGAGATTATCAGAAGTAAGATATGTTTCACAAGTCTACACAAACAACACAACTTTAACATTTAGCACATCGACATATGCACAGTTGTCCAAAACTCTCTTCGTCTCTTCTTTTAAAACCAATTTGACTTTATACAGCAACCCTATATATGTATTATAGGCATTTGTCATTTTAAACAGGATGAAGATCAAATTAACATAATTTAAATCAGTCAGACTTGTATACTCAAATATTAGAAAATCAATGGCTATCTATTATTTTTTTTTTTTTTTTTTGCTTCTTCACTTCTATAAGTGGCAGGTGTTTACCTTGCATCAGTTCTAACTGACCTGTATGGTACTTGTTTGAGAGATCATTTGTGTTGGTGGTTACCACTAACAGAAATACATTAATTATCTTCCAAAATAAACTCTTCCACCGTAGACACTGGAGAACACATTTGAAACCTCTGATAGGTTAACTGACACATTTGAGTTAATTAGAGACACACCTGCAGATGTATTTTAAGGCCACAACTGGAACTCACTGATTTCTTGTGTGACATGATGGGAAAGTCAAAAGAAATCAGTCAAGATATCACAAAAAGAATTGTGGAGCTGCACTAGTCTGATTCATACCTGGGAACAACTTCCAGGTAACTTCAGGTGCTGCGTTCAGATGTTCAAACAATTATAAGCAAGTATGGACATGAATGTCCAACCATCATACTGCTCAGGAAGAAGATGGGTTCTGTGTCCCAGAGATGAACAGATTTTGGCCCAAAATGTGCAGATTGACCTTAGAACAAAAGCCAAAGGCCTTGTGAAGATGCTGCTGAAATTGATAAGGGGGATGCTTGTAAGCCTGGGAACACCATCCCAGCTGTGATGTATGGGGGTGGCAGAATTATATTGTTGGGCTGTTTTGCTGCAGGAGGAACTCGTGCACTTCATAAAATAGATGGCATCATGAGGAAAGAACATTATGTGGAAATATTGAAGCAACATCAAAAGACATCAGCCAGGAAGTTAAACCTTGTCTTTCAAATGGACAATAATCCTAAGCAAACAGCCAAAGGGGTTACAAAGTGGCTGAAGGAAACCAAGTCAATGTTTTGGCGTGGCCATCACAAAGCCCTGATGTCAATCCTATGGAGAATTTGTGGGCAGATCTAAAAAGGTGTGTGTGAGAGAGACGGCTTATAAATCAGACTAAATTCCACCAGTTCTGTCACTAGAAATGGGCCAGAATTCCAGCAAACTATTGGGAGAAGCTTGTGGAAGAAAACCCAAAATCTTTGAGTCAAGTCATACAGTTGAAAGGGAATGCTACCAAATACTGATTAAATATTTAGCAAATAGAAATAGTTTTGTTAATTTTTGATTAACAAGAGAAGTTTGGTCTGATTTAACTTCAGACAGAGAGAAATAAAGGTGTGTGTGTCTTTTTATTCAATGTATGTAAACTTCTGGTTTCAACTGTATATTCATAGAATTTTTTGTATAACTGAAACCCAACTTTAATCTGAATTATTTGGTGCCAACAGTGACACAAAGCGAATGGAGGAACTGTTCACCAGAAACCAGCAGATGAAAGAACAACAGAGGTTACTGACGGAGAACATCAAGACTCTGGAGAACAGGTACCAATTAAGTAAAAACTGTTTAATGATTTGTTCTCTAAACTTAATTGAAATACTGACTGGTTTTCTGAGAACAGGTAGTAATTAAAGGATGAACTACGGAGAATAAATAGAGCATAAAGTTTAAGAAAGTAATAATAATATCTAAAATAAACAGGTTACACCAAGCTGAAGCTCGAAACAAGTCAGGAGTTGAATGGAAAATTGTTTAATTATTGCGAGCACCAGAAGAGGAACGGTAAAGTTGTCAATGTGCAGACGTTCTTTGAGATTAGTAAGATACAAAAGCTTACAGGTTTGTCTATGTCCTTTCTGTACTTGTAGAGAATAAATAAAAGAAGCTGACCAGCATCCATTCATGCAGTCCTAACCTAAAAGCACATTAAGACTGAAGTTTGCCATTTCACCAAATATTTTCCCAAAAGTCTGGGGGATCATCAAGATGTTTTTTTTTTTTTTTTTTTTTTTTTTTTTTTTTTTTTTTTTTTTTCTCTTTGTGGCAAATCTGAGATAGCCCTTTGTGTTCTTTTTGGTCTGCAGTTGTTTTGAGTTGTTGAAACTCTCCCATGGAGGCCATTTCTGTCCCGTCTCTTTCTTATTGTTGAATCAAGAACTCTGACCTTAAATGAAGAAAGTGAGGACTGCAGATGTTGCTCTGTGTTCTTTCATGACGTCCTGGATGAGTTGTTGATGCAATCTTGAAGTAATTTTGGTATGCAGCCATTACTGAGGAGGTTCACCGCTGTTCCATATGTTTTTCATTTGTGAATAATGACTCTCACTGTGTTTTACTGGAAATCCAAAGCCTTAGAAATGCCTTTATAAACCTTTCTGGACTGATAGATGATTCTCTTCTGTTGTTAATGGGGTAATGTGTTACGTTTGAGATCTTATAGGCTACTCCATGTTGTCAGACAGGTTCCATTTAAGAGATTTCTTGGTTCTGCAGGTTTGTCAGTGATCAGGCCTGTGTGTGGTTTTTCAGACTGAACACAGCTGATGACAAAATGTTGGGCTAGGTCATAATTTGTACTAGGACATGAAATTATATTGTCACATTAGACCAGGCCAGTTTGGAATATCTAGTTTTTAATAAATAAAATCATTATTTGAAAACTGCCCTTTGTATTCACTCAAGTTATCTTTGTCTGATCTTAAATTAGTTTATCTGAAACTTTTAAATATGACAAAAAAAGCAAAAACATTAGCAAATACTGTATTTCATTGTCTGTACCGTAGCTTCAGCTGCTTAGGTTGCCAGGCTTTTCATTGAGAAATTTTAATTTCTTACTTTTTACAAAAATAACTTGCCACAAGGTTTTTGTTAATTCATTGTCACATCGTTTAGTCATCTTGATGTTGAACAAATCCAGCTTTCACAAGGAGATCAATTTACCATCTGAGCTTCTTTAAATATGTGAATTCAAAGTATAATTAGAATAAAACCAGATGGAAAACAGCTTCAATTCACATTTTCCATTGCTGTATAAACCGAGAGGCAAAGGAGAGAAGCTGTGTTTTCAAAGATGGGCTTAATCTGTTTGCAATGAATGTTTCCTTCTGCTGTGTGTTCAGACTGAGAGCCGGGCTGTGTGACAGATGCACAGTAACACAAGAGGTCGCCAAACGAAGACAGCAGGAATATGAAGCCTCACGGATACAGAGCCTCCAGCACATCTCTCTCCTTGGTATTCCAGATATTTTTCCTTTTATAAGCATCATTACCTTCCTCTAAAATCTCTTTATTATTCGAATCTTTCCCTGTTGATTTTATTTAAAAAATAAATTCTTTATTGCAAATTGTTCTTTGGATTATAGCTGGAGAGATGACAAACCTCAGGAAAGAGAATCTTAAACTTAAAGATGACATCACCAGTTTAAGAGCAGTACTTGAGTGAGTATATGATATTTGACTGGAAAGGTTTAGCTTACTGTACAAACCAGAGAAAGAGTTAAACTCCTTACTGATGGTGATAGTTTAGGTCATTTAACCTTTATTTCAGATGAGAACAAATTCATATGGAGAACAGCTGTACAGTTTTACTCATTAAGTAAACTAAATATATTGCTGCACCAAAAAGGGATTTGGATAAAAGTGCTAATGAAAGTGACAATTAAAACTGAATACAAATGAAGCTGCCAAACAAAAACAGTAGGAATGCATTTCAATGAAATCATCTCTGGGTGTTATAACTGAATGTAACCTATGATAATTCAATTTAATGAAGTCCAAAACATTTTAATGATAAAGCAACTTAATGTCATGGTGTTAGTAAGCCGTTTGACCCACATGCAGAAAACACTCAAGAGACTCATAAGTTCAAGAGTTTTATTACAAGTTTGGTTATGTTAGAGACAGAAGAATCTGGGATGAAAAGGTTCAGGAACCAGGCAATCGCAGGAGCTTTGAGTAGTTAGGGTCTTCCGCCTGGAGGGGTCTTAGTGGTGGTCTGGGAGGATTGCAGGTTCGCAGATGAATCCAGAACTTGAGTGAGGACTGACCAGATGGCATTAAAGTGTCCTGTCAGGCAGTGTGGCACTCAGAACTGTCAACAGAATGTCAGGGTAAGGCCCCAACAGATTTGCTTTCCGGAGCGGAGCAGCATTACGGCTTTCGCCATGATGTTCCCCTTGGTATATATATATGAAAACTTTATTAAAAATTACTTTGGGTTTGTTTCAAATATAATGGACACAAAGACAAAAAGAAAAAATGGGAGAGGAAAGAAAGAAAGATGGAGGAAAAGTTTAAAGCGCAAACAGGAGATAGAAGTAGAGGAAAGAAAAAAGCATAGAGATAAAACAAGTCGACACCCTTGAAGTCTGCCTCGAGACCTGCGGAAAGAGAAAACAAAACAAGAGAATCCACAAGAACAAACAACATATGCACATATAATAATAACAGATACAACTTCAATGAAAAGTACAGAGTACAAGGGAATACAAGATGTATCTAGTGGCAATCACAGCCTGACCGACAGTGTATCTAACAAACATCCACAACTCCGAAAAGCCAATCAGAATACACCCCCGACAGCGCATTACACATTACAGTTTTACCCAATTGCAACCTAATTCTAGTCAATTTTTTCCAAATACAAGCTCTAGAAATCACATTATTCTCAAATTTGAACAAAGAGTTTAATTCACTTATTACCAGAATGTCATTTTCATAACTTTGCCTGCCTGCTCTATCCACACATTTGGTTATATCACCAATATCAGTACAAGATATGTCTTCCACTTCTTCAACTCCATGTATCTGTATGTGAAAACAGAAGTTGCAACGAGCAGTCTGTTAACAACTGCAGCTCTGTTGACGTCAAACCAAAGATGTCTCCTGACCTTTCGTCCCCTGGAGCCATGGCCCACGTCAGCCCAACAATCAGCAGGTCCAACAGCCAGCCTGCAGATGGTAATGTAGGGGTAAAAGCTGAGGCAGACCACAGAGGTGAAGGTGAGGCTCAAAAGACCTGAGAGCAGAGAAGTAGGGTTTTTTTCATTTATAGCAAGTTTTGTAAATTGTTCTCTCTCTCTCTCTCTCTCTCTCTCTCTCTCTCTCTCTCTCTCTCTCTCTCTCTCTCTCTCTCTCTCTCTCTCTCTCTCTCTCTTTCTGTCTTTTTTTTATTACAGAAACTGAATGCAGGAAGTTGAGAGGCACAAATCGAAGCAGTTTTGTAAGTTTTTAAAGCAGCTCTCTCTACTCTCCCTTTGTTAAAACGTAATTGGAGTTTTTACAGTTATCTTAAAAGCATGATTTAATATTCAATAAAATTTTCTGATTTCTTTCTCCACTGAGGCTCAGTGCCAACATTGCAGATTTTAGCCTCAGGCATGCTTCATAATTATTATAATATTAAATGTATCAGGATTAGAGGTGTGTGATACTATATATTTTGGAATCGATCCAACACCAAGTAAATATGGGGCCAGTATCGCCGATACTGATACCAATACCAATACCAATACAGATACTTCATCTTTAAGTATGATATATTATCAAACGTCTGGCTTTTAGCCACTTTTGTGGTTTTTCTTTTGAATTATTTTGTTAAAACCCACAACCGAGTTTAGATCAAGTTTATAGGTGTATACAAAATACTTTAACAACATATATACATGATGAACAGAAACAATAGAAAAAAAACTAATTTTTGTGCATTGTTTTCTAAATAAACTCAGTGTAGAAAAGTATTTTTTGAGAGTAAATCAAAGTAAAATCTTTTTATGGTGGATACAACACAAAAATAAAATAAAATTTCCAAATATTGATATTATCACACTTGTATCTATCCAATGCTGATATCGATATTATCGATATTTTGGATCAATCCGCCAACCTCTAATCAAGATGTAGGTATGTAGGTACCAACAAGGGAACATAGGCTTCTTCTTTGTAATATTGTTTCATGATAATGTGAAGGTGTAAAAAAACGTTGTGGATTTTAGTTCCCTCATATATAATCTATTAGTTTAATTTTAGAAATTAGTATCACATTTTTGGTGTCAGTATCAAACCTTCATCAATGAAAATATGAGTCAGTTTATTTTTGGATTAAACAATTCACACCAGCAATGTGTGGATGGGAGATAACATTTTAACGTACGATCCTCTTCTAGCCTGTTCTAGTCAGGAACACTGATAAAACTTTCCATGGTTGAAGTTCAGTAATCTAGTCTGGCTCAGTGTGTTAAAGGTGCCATTTGATGTGCCACAACTTTCCCGATCTGTGTTGCCATAGATGGATTGTCTTATGGGGAGACAATCTGAACCACATGGATATCTTATTATCAACCTTATATAGAATTTGCATAGCAAATTTGACATTATTTGCTTTAAAACAATAGCAAAACTGTAAAAGACTGTTGTTTTGGGTTGTGGATTATTAGTCTTGAATGGTTCCTGGTCTGTGAAGCAGTTAGTTTGACTCACAAATAAAAATTCTTCACAGTAACTGATTACTAATATTTACCCTAAAGATCCTGTTGAAATGAAAAGAAAAATCTAAAAGATTTATGTCTAACAGTTGTCAGTCATTTGACTCCCATTTGTATCACTGCATTGGACAAACTAGCTAATAGCCAATCAGGCTAAAAAAATATATAGCTATTTCCTTTAATACCAAAATGTATTTCTTTTCATCAAAGAAATCTGATAGTAACATTGAAATATATTTAATTTCCTTCCTTATATCTCACACAGGAAGTATACAAGCCTCAGTCAACTTCAGCATCATCATCCTGGAAGACAGAACATGGGATAAACCGAGTTGGAGAGAGGAGGTAAAACCTTATAAATAGATTTATATGTATATCCCTTAAAAAAAGAATTTTGTTCAGCAGGAGAGTGTCCCACAAGGATATAAAAACAATACCAAGAACTGTTTGATCCCCAGAAGCCATACAAGTAAAAAAAAATAAAAAAAAAAAATAAAAAA
Source organism: Anableps anableps (assembly GCA_014839685.1). Lineage (NCBI taxonomy): Eukaryota > Metazoa > Chordata > Actinopteri > Cyprinodontiformes > Anablepidae > Anableps > Anableps anableps. Next base: position 3,716,695 of record CM026071.1, on the reverse strand, counting down.
ATCAGGTTTTAATCCTAGACCTGGTCTTCCTGTGTTACAAGCTAACCTGTGAATAGGTACTAGGATCTGTTATGGTTTTTACTAGTACAGGGGTCACCAACATGATGTCCCACCAGGGTGCCCTCGAAGACCATATAAGTAGCCTACAGCGCTGTTCCAAAATTAGATAAATCATTAATCATTTAGTGATATAATTAAAAGAAAACTGTGTGTATCAATTTGGTAGCTCTTCGTATCATTTAGTACCCATAGCTCTCAGTTGCAAAATGGTTGGTGACTCCTGTATTAGTACATCTCAAAAAAGTAGAATATTGCATAAAAGTACAGTATTTCTTGTCAGTTATCTCAGAAAGTGAAACAGTCATTTTATACAGATTCATTACACAGAATAAAATATTTCAAACATTTATTTTTGCAATTTTAATGATTATGGCTTACAGGTAAAGAAAAATGTCCAAAATCCAAAATTCAGTGTCTCAAAAAATTTGAATGTCACGTTAGACCAATCAAAAACCGATGTTTTAAGCATATATATGTCAGATTTCGGAAAAGTAAGTACATTTCTATCCATTCAATACTTGGTTGGGCCTTTTGTGGCATAGAGGCGATCAGCCTGTGGTACTGCAGACATGTAATGGAAGCCCAGATTGCTTCGATAGTCGCATTCAGGTCATCTGCCTTGTTGGATCTGGCGTCTCTCATCTTCCTCTTGACGACAGCCCAGAGATTTTCTATGGGGATGGAGTTCAGTTCAGGGGCGTTTGATGGCCAATTAAGAACAGGTCCTTCCTCTCAATTTTCTGATAATATGCTTGGATACAGAACTCTTCCTAAGCAATGACTTTTTATGGCTTACCCTTCTTGTGAAGAGTGTCAGTGACTGTCTTCTGGTCATCTGTCAAGTCAGCAGGCTTCCCCATGACTGTGTAGGTGACTGACCCAGAGTGAGAGCCCGTTTAAAAGCTCAAGAAACCTTTACAGGGGTTTTGAGTTAATTTGCTGATTAGGGCTCGACACCTTGAGTTTCCAATAATGATCTTTTTTTACAGTATTCTACTTTCTGAGACTCTGGATTTTGAGTTTTCATTATCTGTAAGCCATAATCACCAAAATTACAAAAAAAACAACTGCTTTGAATCAATCACTTCATGTGTGATGATTCCATATAATATGAGTTCTCTTTCTGAAATGACTGGCAAGAAATATTGTACTTTATGCAATATTCACATTTTTTTTAGACGTACTAATATGTTAGTTCATTTGTTGTGTATTTATAGTCTAGTCCATTTCAAGTCAGAGATCAGAATTTCCAAATTCCAAATGAAAAAAATTCAGTGAAAGCCCCACTGAACTGGGAATTTCAACTGGGCTTTCTTAACAACCCCAACCTCAAAAGACAACATGGCTGCTTTATGAGTAAAAGATAATGAAAGCATCGCCTTGCACTGATGAGCAATTTCTGTGCTAATCTAACAGCTTGTTTTATTAAATCACTGGGACAAGTAACATCCAGCATAAACTTGTGAACATGTTCCTTTTAGTGTTATGTTTGTGTTTCTAGGGGAATGAGTAAATAGGAATTTTCAGTGAGGGAGGGGGTTCATGGTGTCAGCTAAATATTCAATAGAAGCTCCAGTAATTTCATCCTCAGCTCCTCCTCTGAAAGTCACTCATTTTAACTGTATCAACAATTGAACTAGGCTTTGATCTAAAATAAAAACAAACTAATTCCTCCTCAGTGTAAGCAATATTTAGCCACATGTAATGTCAGTCTGATGGTCTCCTTTGATATTGTTTTCCACAGTAAAAAACATACTTAAAAAAAGAGCGTCAACAATGTTTGGTTTTTTGAATATTGTTTTATTTATTCCGAAGCGAATAATGGCATGTATTGGGGCTCAGCCTGGGACATCCCTGGCCTGGTCAAACCCCTGTTTACACAAAATAGGAAATCCTACCATCTGACAAACTTGCAACTTCAACATAGTTTTTTGGGAGTGCCATCATTCATCAGTCCAAGTTTTGACTTGAGCTCATGAATAATTGGAACCAAAGTGCCTGAAAGAATTTAGATGACCAAATACAGTGAACTGTGACCTAAATCATTGAATCTCTGGATATTTCGAGGCATCGAAGTTTTTATTAATAATTGTTTTTTGTTAGCAAGTATGCTGGGAGGATTTAATTAGCATAGTTGGGTGTCATCTGCATAGAATGAGATATACCATGTTTTGTATCAGATGACAAGGTGGACTAAAAAATTTAATATTTTCAGTGAGAGAAAATGCAGTTCTTCCTAAGTTAATACAAATTATGTTTACATTATTATTTTAATGGCTACAGTATTATGCAGAAAAGGAGAGTCATTGTTCAAAAGAGAATAAAGAGTACATCTACTGGTACATGACACATGACATCTGGCACCTTTAAGACTTAAAAAAAAAGATCCACTGATTTATCTTTACCTCATTTATGGTTTTGGTCATTCTTTTCCCATCTTGTTAAAAGAAAAAACAAGATCATATTGCTTTGTAATGTATAACTAATTCCTCTCATCATTTTCTCAAAGCATTGAAGCATTTGATCAGCATTCATCCATCCACCCCCCACCTGTTCGAAAGAAGTCTTCCTCTTCACCAAGTGGAGAGGTGAAACCAAGCAGACCTGTGATCCATGCTCCTATCCCCTGTCATCCTAAACCAATCAAGAGTGGCCATGTCTCTCTGCCTTGGCCCCTATCTGAATGCTCAGACTGGGTTTCCATGGCTGCTGCGGGAACCAATCCGGCATTGCAGACCCCTTCCAACAGGCTTCATTTGCCACGTTTTCCCAACTTGATCCCACCAGTCTCACAAATCACCTCCAAAAGGCATGGTTTCGGCTCTCCATGGCAGAGCCAAAAGCAGAGCGCCCCTCAGCCGCCTAAAGAACCAACAGTGGTGTTCACATTCAGGAGGATGCCAGAGAACATAGAGAATGAAACTAAGTCCATGGAGAAAAAAGAAAACCCACCTTCCAAGACTCAGAAAGTCTCTGGAGAAGAGCTTAGAGAAAGCTGCGATGGGCCTCTGGACCTTTCAGATCGAGCAAAGTCTAAACCTAATCAGCCAGGAAATGATGATAATCCCATCGCCTTACAACATGAGGGGGAAATACAGAGAAGCCCTGACAGAAATCTGAATACGCAGATACCTGTATCATCACCTTCACTCATTTCTCTCCCTTCTTCCTCCTCCACAACACCCGTCAAACAACAAGAACAACAGCCAACTAGTGATCATAACCATGAGGTAATTTCAAACTTCTTTTCACTAAAATTAAAGGAATTGCAGAGGACAAAAGGGTGTAATGATGGTATTATTGCCGCAGGTTACAGACCAGGACCAAAAAGAAGAAGTAAATGGTAAAATGCCGCAAAGCAATGGAAAGAAAGTTCCTGTCCTTACTTTGTCGCTACGACCAGGTAAGGATTATGGAAATGTCTGCAATTCTTTCTGATTGTTTCAAACTAAATTATGTCTAAGAAATCTTCAATGCAAAATGAAGCAAACAGTAATGTAGCATGATGATATAAAAAAAATTTCAGATTTGTAATTTTTTTTACTGTCTTAGTTTTGTTTCCCACACTGCTTGACACACCCATCCCATTGAGAATACTCTGTTTTATGTCAGTATATGTTACAGCCCTGGCACAGTCTAATAAGGACTTGTCTGCTAAGATAGTTAAAATTTATTATAAAGTACAGATTCTTAAAGGGGGCAGCATAATCAACTTTTTTGAGCTCTATATCATGTTATAAATGTGATATCATATATCATTCCATCATCAAAAACATACCTGGAGTGTTGCTTTGATTCTTTCATGCATATTTGAGAAATCCTTGAATCTCCCGTGGCAGCCATTTGGGGGGTCCCTAAACACTTGCTCTCATAATGTGCTGCCTATTCACCCAAAGGTCCTCCTTGGAGTTGTAGTTCCTACCCGAGCTCCCGCCCCACAGAGCACCCCTCCCCCACACCTTCTCCACACAGCTCCACCAGACTAGCAGAAGCAGCAATTACCAAACACCTGGTGGACCTGTGCGTCTACTGAGCTTATCATACAAACTACAACGCTCATTGTAATGGTTGTAAATGGTATCGTGAGAAGCATTGTTGTGATGACATGCTGAAAGAGGAGTGTCAGAAAGGGCAGAAGCTTCTTAAGAAGACAGGCTAATTTAAAGGCATTAGGCTATGATGCAAAGTCACACGTTTTTTACGTTATTTTTGACATGCACTCCAGATAAAAAAATTTTTAAGACCAGTTAAAAAATGGCAAGAATTTTACATTTTGCATTGTTTGATCTTATCATAGAAACTACAGAAGAAGTTAAAAAAGTAGAGCTTTAAAATGCAAAACGAAGAAATGGGAGTGAGACAAAAAAAAAAAACAAAACAAAAAAAAAACTGATTAAGCGTTTTATTGCAAACAACCATTATTGAAATAGGCCGTTCATCAGCTGATCAAAAGTTTAAGACCATATCTAAAAAAAAAACAAAAAACAAACAAAAACCTCCCTAAAATAGAAATAAAAATTTCAAAAAAGAACACAGTAATGACTTGTTGTGCCATTGTTGTTAATCACCTCAAAAATTTGTTTTTATCATGCTTGATAGTAGTGTTTCCAGGAGGCTAGAGGGAATGTTGCTCCAAGTGGTAAAGATGGCTTCATGCGAGGCATCCACTGATGTCTGTTTTTGTAAACTTCCCTTGCCATCCAACCCCGAATATTCTCAATTGGATTTAGATCAGTGGAACACACAGGATGGTCCAAAAGAGTGATGTTATTTCTCTGGAAAAAGTCATTAGTCAGGCAAGCATTGTGAACTGCAGCATTGTCCTGTTGAAAAACCCAGTCAATACCACACAGACAATGGCCTTCAGTCTTGAAGGATGCGCCCTGCAACATCTCCACATAGCCAGCTGCTAATGGCCCCTCTGCACAATCTAGAGCTCCATTGTTCTATTGACGGAAAAAGCCCCCCATATCATGATGGCGCCCCCCTCCACTGTGCCGTGTAGAAAACATCTCAGGTTTTGTCATGCCAGTAACATTGGAACCCAACAGGACTGTCAAGGTTAAATTTTTTTCTCATCAGAGAATAAAACTTTGTTAAACATTTCGATGTCCCATGTTTGGTGCTCTTGTGCAAACTCCAATTTTATGCCGTTGAAAGAGACGAGGCCTTTGAAGACATTTTTTATTCTTAAACCCTTTCTCTTGCAGATGCTGTCTGCTAGTTATGGGACAGCAGTCGGCACAAGTGACAAGCTTAATTTCGGCTGCGGATCGTCCTGTGTCTTGAAGGACTATCCTCCAACTTAGGGCCTGTAACAATTTGGGGGTCTAACACTTGATTTTTTGTTCCATAATCCTCAGGATCTTTTAAGAAGTTTAAAATGACTGTCTAACTGCATCGAACCTCAGCAGCAATGACGCTGCAAGAGGCTTGCTTATGCACCTAAACAATCAAACTGTGTTCAAAGAGCTTTGCCATCAGGAGGCCATGACAGTGTGGATACCTGACATAAAATTGCACTGAATCCACATTTTTGTGAAGATTTGGGCTTTTAAATGCTGCGGTCTTAAACGTTTGATCAGCTGATGAACTGCCTATTTCAGTTTAATGGTTGTTTGCAATAAATTCCTCACTCAATTAAAACCTTCCACAGTGATGCAATGGAATACATAATGTCTTCATCTGAAAAGCTTTGAATTGAAAACTGCCAATTAGCTTGAGTCTTTATGTCTGTGATGTCTGGGGGGCTCTCCACATGCCTCCCCTTCTTCTCACATAAAAAATAAGAAACATAGTCTTTTTTGTATACAATTACACCTCTAATATACATATATATTTTATGTTTGAGGTGTTTTGAGTTGTTTTAGATAGAGAAAATTTCTTTGTGAATTGGCACTGCTCTGTTTACCAGTTACCTTTAGTCCCCCGTTAGTTTCTTTTTAATTTGTTAAACTGAAACCACTCTGACTGTTGAATCACTCTACACAACCTCACCCTAAAGGAGCTATAATGCTATGCCAAACTTTTTTGGGGGTTGTTTTGTTTTATTTTTTTGTTTTTTTTATTTGAATTACTCCTCCTGAAAAGCTTGACAAACTAGTTTTGAATTTAGCCTATGCAGATGAGAGCGGAAGCCTCTGTCTTGAAAATCAAGTTCTGGGAAAGAACAATATTTACTGAATGTGTCAGTTCTCCATACAACCTTGATTCATTAAAAAGACATCCTGGCATCATTATGACTGCATTCTTCTATAAGTTGTCAATCTATTATAAGATATCTGGCATTTGAAAACATAAACCTGAAACCAAAATCTTACAAACACTAAAAAAAGTTACAAAATCTTTTTATTCTCACAGCCTGACATTAAACTGGGCTAAGTATTTCTGTATAGTGTATAGGTGTATTTCTGTATAGTTACATTAGAAAACAGGCTTTCACCTCAAATCTTGTTTTAACTGTTTTACTGCACCGTATGGAAATTTAACAAGCAGAGGCACTTATGTTTTATGATAGGCGGAAGATTCAAGTGGAGTTTCAACAGGACTGCCCATAGAAACTTACAGCAGCTGATAATAATAACAGTTTATCATCTTATTTTGCAGCATTTGCAACATTAATAACAACCCTGATAATTTTAACCTTAATGTGTTAAAATTTTAATGCATAATACAAAGCCGGAACCTTTGTATTATGTTTCTGGTACAGCCATAAATCTGATGCACAAGCGACATCTGCAAACAAAGCTGCTTTTCTTGGCCTACTAGAGGGTAAAATACCTAAAATACTATCCTGTGCTTCCCTTTGGAACTTGGTGTTGAGGGGTGAGGGGTTGTGCTATATTTTGCACACACAAAAGAAAAAGAAAAAAAATTGGTGTTGGTCCATTTATATAGGGTAACAAAATTAATTACTGACTGTGAACACATACAATCACTAAATATGTTTTTGGGGGTGCGGGTAGTCTCATTGGTGGCATGGGGCTTGGATAATGGTCGGGGAAGCACTGCCATCTATATGCAAGACATGTTGCAGCAGCACAGACGTCCCCAACGCTAATGTCAGTGTCCTCAGTCCACATCTCTAAAGACTGAACGGGGTTCCTGGAACACTTGACAGCTATATGAGGTGTCATAGTACTTTGCACCAATCTGATGGTTGAATGATAATTAAAAACAATAAATATTTTTGTTGTTAAATTCATATATTTATTTAGTCTATAATTTAGCAGCAAAAAGGGTTTTTGAAGTGAAAATGTTGCTTATTTTGTCAATATATGGTTTTCAATTAAAATGGAATTAATTGCAATTAATTCCCAAGCCTGCAATTAAATTGATTAAAGATTTGAATCCCACCACCACTGACAATAATAAGATAAATAAAATACAAAAAATATTATTACTGCCCCACTTCACACATTTAATGTGTCAGCATACATCTTGATGTGTTAAATGTTCAGCATATCTTTAGTGTATATACTATTTGTTTTCACATCAGTTTCCCAGCATAGCCTCTGAGTGTCGCCATAGAGCTGACAACTGTACCACTGTGTAGACACCAGATATAGAGCTGCAGTGCTGCACACATTTCCACAGTCAGTTCAGGATTGATACGTTTGAACTCTTATGTATCATTTTTGTGCTTAAATATCCTTTCTGTATGAAGCTCTTGGTCATTTTGTCTTCCATGTCAATCAGGACAACTTTCTCTTAACTATTCAGTGTTGAACAGAACTGCTACACTATTTTAAGCCCCACAGGAAATAGTCTAAATTATTGCTTTTGTTTATGTTCTTTGTCAAAAGTACAAACCAGTGTGATGTACTGGTAATCTGTCCTGTTTTTATTCTGTCGTCCTCATCCAGCATCAGGGTAGGTTCAGCATAACATACAGCTAATACAGTAGATATACATTTCCTTTGTTGTTCTCCAGACTTCATGGTGGATTCCATATTACCATTCCACCAGTACTCACCAAACCTTTGCTAACCATATTATCTCTACCTGAGGGTGTTTTGAGCAAGTGGCTTGACAGGTTATTATGGAAATGCATCACATGCTGATGTAGATAAGTAACGTCAGGAATTGTCAGTAAGGGTTGTCAAAGCAAGAACAATAAAAGAGTAAAGCAATGCCTTCTTTTGGTGTTCAGTGTTGATGTAAACACTGAAGCGAAGGAAAGCAGAACAAAAGTATGATAGATTCCTTTAGCTAAACCTTTAGGAGTTGACAAGCATTTTTTGCGCTGAAGGAGTTAATTTTTACTCATTTTTCTATAGCAGTGGTAAGGCTGGAGACCCTAACGTCTGCTCTACAGAAGCAAGAGTCTATATCATCAAATGGCAAGGTAATCCAAACCAAGACTGTCAACACAGTGCAGCTTGTGTTGCCAAACTACTAAACATTAGCTGTCTCTTTATTCTGACTTGTAGCAAAAGTGTCCTTCTATTGTGAGCCCATGTGCTTCCTCTGCATCGTCACAGTCCTCGTCTTCAGCGAATGAGGCAGACAGCAGCCTGGACGAACAGGAAGACAAGAGTGAGTCGGGTCAAGAGAGTAAGCCAGGCTGCAGGAGGAAGAGACTTCGTGTTGAGACCGAAACTGACAAAGACTCAGACACAAACAGTAAGCAATTGGTTTATTTTTAGTCCCTGAGTGTCAGACACATTGAACGTGGATGTTTCAGGGTAATGTGGCCAGTAGAACTGATAAGAATGAAGCACCAGAATGATATAAAGCTCCGTGAAAAGGAACCATTTAGTCAGCTTTCAGCCCAACTCTGGTGCAGTTTGAATACAATTCCAATACAAAGACACAACTCCTCTATCTTCTTTTATAGCTGTTTAATTAATCTAAATATTGGAGAAATGTTGCTCTTTACAGAATGATAGGTATGTACAAGTTAAGTTAAAAAAATTCTGCATGTCTTTAGCTGTGTCTTAACTTGCTTCTTGGAAATATTTGTAATATGCGTTATCTTGCATCATAAGTTGACATAACCTAAAGTGCATCTTACATGGGTCTAATTTGAAAAAAAAAAAAAAAAAAAAATGAAGCACCCTTAATAAAACATCAAGTTCTTTCATGTCCCTTAAGTATGTGTGTCACTTATGATGTATCTCTGTTTTGTATATTGGGTGTTTTTATTTGGATTTATAGCATGCTAGTTATTTTTACAGTGACGCATGCCCCTAAATGGTGTAATAGTCAGCTTAGTCAGTCAGACAACAGGTCACGCTGGCCTGCCGTTAGATCAAATTAAAGGATTTGCCATGCCAATGTGAGTAAATCTTCAACAGTGTAGTCAGTGTGTCTGCATATCTTTGAATCTGTTAAAGTGAAGGGAAGCTTTAGCTATTACTGTCGTCTAAAGAAAAGCACCACTCCCGACCTAAAATCACCCATCAGAGCCAGGAAGAAAGTCTTAACGCTGTCAGTCACCCTCATGTACACACCGCTATATGTGCTTATGGTAAAGAAACAACTTACCGTTCCAGTAAAACTGTTAATCTGCCGTCATCAGTGGCCATGCTAACTAGCCTTAGTATTAGTGGCAGGCTATGTTGAGGTGAACCAGCTGTAGCGTAGCAGAGAGCAAGGGGGAGTGTGTGAGCAGCGCATACACGAGGGTGATTGACCCTCTTCCTGGCTGTGATTGGTTGTTTCTGATGTGTGGTTTATTTCTGCAGTTAATACTAGGTGCTCTGGGAGAAGGCAGAAGAGCTTAATTTTTTTTCACAGATTATCTGTCTTATACAGTCACAATATAATGGTAATTTTAACAAATATGTAAAAACCATCTTTTTCATAAAAGTTACATACAGCAGCTGTAATGTTTCAGATCATCTGTAATTATGCAAAGCAGTCATCAAATGATGGTGGAGAGGTCAGCCTACCAAATTATTCCAAGATAGCATCGACCGCAGGACATCTAAAGCACTGAAAGCCTCACTTGTTTCAGTTATGGTCAGTGTTCATGATTCAACAACAAGAAAGAGATGTGGCAACTATCTATGGCCAAAATCAGAATGACCAAAAAGAACACATCAGCAAGTTTCACATTTGCCAAAAGACATTCTGATGACAAAGACTAAGACTTATGAGAAAATATTTTTGTGGACTGATGAGATAAAAGAATAACTTTCTAAAAGGTGTGTCTTGTTACATGTTATAAAATTAATAATTAAACATGGTGTTGGAAGTGAGATAGCCTAGGGCTTCATTGCTTCTTCAGGACCTGGGCAATTTGCTGTAACTGAAGGAACTACAAATTTTGTTCTTTAGCAGAAAATCCTAGAGGAGAATGTATGGTTGCCAGTTTGTGACCTTAAGTTCAAGAGCACTTGGGTATGCAGTAGGACAGCCAGACAGTTAATTATAGGTTTAGAGGGCAATGACCTTTTGACAGTGCACGGTCATTTTGCATTGCTCGGTTCTCTTATTAAAAGAAAGCATTTAAAAAAATCAAATTTAATGCTACAAAGACATCTTAAATAGCTCACTAAAGTTTTTTGACTGTACCTACTTTTTTACCTTACATTTTAAAGTAAGGTTGATAATGTTTCTTCTCTAAGATTTCTAAAGATTTCAAAAATGTCCAGTTTAGTCATTTTAAATCTTGTGTCTGACAGTTTGTTGGAAATGATTTTCTCATTGTTAATCCATTTAACTCTAACCACTGAGATATTCCAGGGGGAAAAATCTCTCAAGCTCTAGTGTTATGTCAACACAACAGACACACACAATTTAGCAAAGAACAAGTTTTGAATTTGATTCAGATTGTTTCAAGAGGGGGGAAGGGGCTGGACTTGGTACCACTGTTGCCTTGGAGCAAGAAGGTCCTGAGTTCAACTCTTGGCTGAGGCTGTTTCTGCATGGAGGTTTCATGTTCTCCCTGTGCATGCTTGGGTTCCCTCCAGATACTCCAACTTCCTCCCACAGTCCTGACTGCTAATTGGCCTCTCCAAATTGTGTGTGTGTGTGTGTGTGTGTGTGTGTGTGTGTGTGTGTGTGTGTGTGTGTGTGTGTGTGTGTGTGTGTGTGTGTGTGTGTGTGTATGCTTGGTTGTTAGCCAGTTGTGTCTGGCGACTGGCAACCTGCCCAATGACCCCTGGAAATCTGGAGAATGGTATCAGCCACCCACCCAACCAACTTTGCAAGGATATTGGATACGCTGGACCCCCTGGTATTCACTAGGGATAGGGACTACAGCTGCACATGAAGAGCTAAAATCCACAAATACGTGACACTCCCTCTAAAACCTCCTATAGCTGCCTATTTCAACAGTTCACACACAAAAAATACATCTTAATATGCATTAATACGCACAATGGAAACCATTTCAGTACTACCACAAATACAAGCATCTACAGTTATTCCTTATTTATGCTCTTGGGGTCCAGCTAACCAGCACCAAGAAAAATTATTGATGCTGCTGGAATGGCTGCTTTACAAACACCAGTCCATAGCGTGCCAAGTAGCATTGAGCCTTTATATTTCAGCTTCATAAGCTGAAGATATGCGCTGCAAAAAAAAATTGTGAATAGGCAGACAAAATAATTTAGGCTGTTTTCACACCTGATAGTTCAATAGATTCGATTTAGGACCAAAACTGTAACATTTGATATATTTTCAGATGGTGTGGTTCACTGCACTGTGTCAAACAAACCAAACTCTTTGAATAATCCGTTCCCCCCTTGCCTGTAGTGGTGCTGCACCAAGAACTACTGAAAGAAACAACATGAAAACCTCTGAAGAAGACAAGAGCACAACTTCCATCTTCATGAAATGTAAACAAAAATGGAGTGGCATCAGATTTTAGCAGTTGTAGGATTTCACTTTTGTTGTTGGTAAAAGACCCCGAGCCGTTTCTCCCTCTAGCACAAGACACACGGGTTTGTTTTGGTTGTATTTACCCAGAATGCCCTGCGCTATAGTCTGCCTTTTGCTTTTGGAGCAGTGTTCAGTTCACTTGGCATTTACATATGCATTTGAACCGCGCCAGAGTTCACTTCAACCGAACCGAGACCTAGTCGTTTTGGTGGACCAGAGTTCGCTTCTTTGGTCCACATCAGAGTCCAATTGTGCAGTCACACCTCCCCGAATAAACCAGACTTTCCAGGCAAACTAACTAACACTAAACTAACACTCTTAGAGTTACGTTCCACTGAAAAATCTGTGAATAGCTAAATCTGTGAATACTGAGCTGCAAGTAGGCAGAGCTCCAATGTATGGACAATGTATGGATGAATACACATCTCAAACAGCCTGAAACAGAAGTAGTGCTTTCCATTTCTTATGTTGACTATATAAAATATATAGTTTAATACAACTTTAACAGACTGCAAAAAAGTTGAGCTGCTTAGAAGGAAAGTATGCATTTTGAAACTTTTTTAAATTACTGTGTAGCATTTATTTATTAAGTGTTCTCTCCTATGTTTAATTCCTGCATGTCTCTAACCCAACATGTGTTGGTTTATTTTAAAAGTGAAACCACAGATGTGCATTAGTAGCAAAATAAAGCAGAACAAAGTTAGTTTGTTCCATGCTACAAAAATAAACTGCACATGTGAATATGCCTTTATTAATACATTGTATACAGCATTGCCTTTAAATGTGGAGATAAGATCTGCAGAGCTTTAGAAATTTAATGTGGTGCAGTTCTGCAGAAAGGCATGATCCACTCTAACAATAACAGACCTTCACTCTGCATTTTATGGTTCAGCCAGTCCCTCCAGGATGTTGTGCTGTTTTTTTGTGATTGCTGTTGCCTAAAATTATTGATTTTGAGGCACCTTTGTCAAAAAGTTGTGCTCAAAAGTTGCAAATTTTTTAAGCTTTATTTTTGCCATGACATGGTCCTACAAAAAAGCTGAAATTGTTTCACATAACCTTCTCAAAAAAAGATAGGATTTTAACATAGTTGATATTTAAAGTGCAAATAACATTTTCCTGTACTTTCTTAAAAATCACCCTTAATACAAATAAAATCATGTACTAAGGAGCTGTCAAAGTCCAAAAGAATAATTCCATATTGGTCATTCAAGTTAACATGAACTGTTTACACAGTATAAGCAAATCCTACAGAACATCTTAAGGTGGTTTTCACAACAAAAAAAGGCAAATGTCAAAGTTTAGCATCACACATGCTTTCAGATTAGTCAGATTTCTGGAAAAGTTGCAGCAACTAGTAAAAATTGCAAGGAAATGACATAACACGATGTAAAGCTCAAAAAAGTTGATTTTTGCATATTACTCCCCTTTAAAGAAGTTCTGAAGGTAAAATGGGCTCCAACCTAGTACTAGTAAGGTGTACCTGATAAATAGACTGGTGAGAATATTTTGTTGGAACAGAAGCAGGCTGGCCTTTTTATCCCCTTTATAGTAAAAAAAAAAAAAAAAAAAGCTAATGTAAGAACATTTAATTTTAGATAATTTTTTTATACTTTAACATCCATTTCCTAAAATCCATATTTTTAGCTTGGTAAACTTAGAATGAACAGCTGTTCTCAGAACATATCTTTTGCTACAGCAGAATTTTCTGGTTGCATCCTTCTTCCTTTAACTGTTTCTATTCCTATAACCATCATAACAATGATTTTTCTCAGATTTTTTTTTTCTCTATAATAATTTTACATCTCTTTCTATTGTTCACAGAGCTCCACCAGGACAGAAGAATCAAGATTACAGTGAGAACTGAAGAAAGGAGTCCCAGCTAAAGAGGATGGAAATCACATGTGCATGTTCAAATCAATGAGTAGTTAGTTTTTCTCCCAGATGGAGACAGCATGACGAAATGTAAACACAGCACTGACTTAATCAAACCTTCTCAGCGTTCTGCAGCAGAAGGGGATGCTTCATTTGCATATTGTTTTATTTTATCTGTGTAATCCCTAACTAGCTTACACTCTGTTTACCTCTTCTTTTCTCATGCAGAACCTGCTCAAAATATCACATGTACAACCTAAAATACACTTTCATTTACATGTAGAGGGGGTAACTTTGACCATCTGATTGCAAGTAGTTACCCAAGTGCTAACTAATGAGATCAGAATGAGAATGATAAGATTTTCATGTTTTCATCTGTGGGTTTATCACTAGAAGTGACAGACATTAAGCAGTTGGGTAGGTATTAAAACAGGATATTTTTGTGTTGTGTTTGTGTGCCTGTCTCTCTCTCTGAGTGTTCCTTTTACCCTTTGGACATACTCCACAATGACAATGTGTTGCATCATGCTGAATGTGTAGTAGCTTATAGTCAACACAAAAACCAAACAGCTTGAATTTGGGATGACAACTAATCTTTGATTCCATCTGCTTTAAGAGTGGCCTAAATGTTCAAATTCTGTGACACAACTAATATGTGAAGCCATGAAAAAGTACTAGCTTAGGTTTTGCTGTTTTGTCACTCAAATCATGAACAAAGCTTTTATATCAAATAATGTAAACCTGAGATACAAAGTGGTTTTCACATGATGATTTCATTCATGACCTTATGTAAAATACAATTTCTACCCAAAGTTAAATCATGACTTAACTGTGATTGACCACATTGTTTTGGTTCGGTTTTACTGTAGAATTAAGAAATCACTTAAAAAGATCTTGTTTTACCTATAGTAAGCTAGAAGATCTAAAAAACTAACACGTCATCCCCCGACCTAAGGAAATGAATTAGTGTCATTGGATTTATATATTATATCATGTGAAATATGTGGTCAGAATAAAAAACGGAACAGCTTTATTGTATAACAATAACTGTTTGCCCTTTTATACTCTGTCATAATAAAGTAACATTTTCTTTTCAACAAACAGAAAGATAAACCAGCTAATATACCCCATGCAAAAGTCCAGAGCTCAATTCAGAGTGATAATTGTGTTAGGGAAGAAAGTTCAAACCATCTCCTCTATCCATCATAATGTACAAGAATCATTTCCTGTCTCCAACATTTCTCTGCCCAGCTTTCTAACCATTTGGCTGAACAGAGATTTAAAGAGGAGTGGCAAAAGCAAATGAGGTGGATTAGCAGTGCTTGCCAACATCTGATGGTGTCATCCAGGACATGTTACTGTGCCATATCATCTCTGCTGCCTGGAATTTGAGCTGTTAGCTAGGACTATCCCACAGCAAGTCTTCAGTCAGAGGCATCATCAGATTTGTTGCAATACTTATTGCTACAGGATCACAGCATCACCATCCACAATGACTCTTTGAAGATACTTAAATTATGAGTTATGACAACACTCAATTTTACCCCATGCAATGCATTGAGCCTGTCCTTAGACTGGAGGAAATAACTTACCATGAAGTGGCAAAAATCAGCGAAGTTCACTGAAATGATCCAAAACTAGAAATGTTCATAGTCTAAATACCAATATATTTAAATTACATAAGAACGTGAGTGATTTAAAAACATTGTCTATTAAGCAAGCTCACCCATCTGCTTGGAAAGAGGCCACATCTGTTCTTATTTCTGAATTCAGGGACAAAATCAACATACAGAAGCATAAAACAGTACATTTACCCTCTAATGATTTCTTTTTTTTTATTATTTCTTTGTCACACTTAAATGTTTCAGTTCATCAAGCAAATTATATCTGACAAAGACAAACAGATTAACAACAAAATGTGGGTTTTAAAGGATGATTTCCTATATTTTCAAAATCTATTCAAACGAACCTGCCCCAATATGAAAAAGTCATTGCCTCCCTGGTTAAATCATGAATTAACTGCGATTAACCACAACTTTTAGAAGGCTGAGTTCAGTTCCACTAGCTGATTACTGTCACTGTTTAGGTTGAAAAAGACCCAAATGCAGGAAAAACTGTGGTTAAAACAAAGTATTTTATTAACATGAGAGAACTTACAGGAAAAATACAGAAGGAGGAAGTTGGGTAGCATATCAACAGCTTAACTTCTGGTACCACAACACTTTAAACATGCAGCTCTGGAACTTTTGCTGAAAGAATCGTGGCTTAAACGGTGAGGTATTGTTCAATTTTAGGCCTGCACCTTAGCACCTGAATTGAAGTACAAGAAAGCAAGAGCACATCACACCAATTCTGGCCTCACTTTCTTGACTTCCACCTGATTTTAGGGTCAAATGTAAGATTCTCTTACTTGTTTGTAAATCTCTTAGCGAGTAGTCTACTCATATTCGAGTAGACTCGGTTTGATTGGGGACCAAAATTGCAAAATTTGTTACATTTTCAGCTGGTGTGGTTCAGTTTCATACTGCACTGTCAAACGAACCAAACCCTTTAAGGAACCTGCGAACCCCTTCACCTGTGATGGTGCTGCACTAAGAACCACTTCAGGAAATGACACGAAAACCTCTGAACAAGACACTAAGCTCAATTTCCTTCTTCACAAAATATAAACAAAAATGGAGTGGCGTCAGATTTTAACAGTTGTAGGATCTCTCCTTTGTCTTTGGCAAATGTGCCAAACTCTCTCCACATATGTCCACAAGCCATTTCTCCCGCTAGACACGTGCATTTGTTTTGGTTGCATTTACCAAGAATGCCCTGCGCTTTAGTACGCTCCATGCTTTTGGAACGGTCTCTGGTCCGCCTGTCATTCACATGCATTTGAACCACACCAGAGTTCACTTCAACAGAGTCAAGACCTAGGTTTTTAGGCGGACCACAGTTCGCTTTTTTGGTCCGCATCAGAGTCCAATTATGCATTCACACTTTTCCAAACAAACCAGATTTTCTGGGCAAATGAACTAGAGTTCAATTAAAGAGGACTAAACAGGGCTGGTGTGAATGCATCTATATTAACTTTTCTCCATTTTATCTCATTGAACTATTGCACCCTTATGTTCCAAGATATACTCTCAGGTCAGCAGATCTAGGGTTTCATTTATAAAGCTTGCATATGCACAAAACGGGGTCTGGAACTTGCATATGCCACTTTCCATGCAAAGGTATTTATAAAACACAAACTTGATGTGTGGTCCCTCGCGCAACTATGACCCGTGCATACCATATGCGTTTGTTTTGGAAACAAGGGTGAAATGAGGACAGATGGTGAGCTGGGGAATTCAAGCCGTCTCATCATGATTCTATCAGACATTTAATTACATATCAAACTTAAACCATAGATCAACTTTATCATAAGCATTCAAAAACACAGTGTGATATATGCATGCACTGGTGAGCCATAACTATACATGAGGACCTGTCAAATAAACAAAAAAGGCCTATGAGGCAGCCTCAATCCTAAACCAAAGTCCACACAATATTTAAACGTTTTATTTATTTATTTATTTTTACCACAGATTAACATAATTTTTGACAAGGTCTGAAGGATTCACAGTGATTTCTGTAAACATCTAAATAGCGTTGTGACACAGGCATAATACTGCACCGTGGATGCATTGGCGCTGCTAGAAGACGTTCTAAATTGTAAAATCAGGAGGAAGCACATTTCCAAGCATCACCAAGATCTTCTTGTCCATGATGATGACTGGTTTATAAGATGATTTAGACTCCCTAGAGCATTACTCTTAGATCTATGTACTGAACTAGGTTCAATATTGGAGAGACCACAATCCCTGTCTAATTACAGGTGTTAACCATGCTGGGATTCCTGGCAACCGGCTATTACCAGCATGAATTAGCAGACATGTATGTGTTTGAATTAAACAAAAAAATAATTAACTCTCTGCCTGAAGCCCCTTTAAGGAGCAACATAATTCTGTAAAGTTAGCCACAGGTCTGGGATATGTTTGGACAATTACACATGCGGACAAAACTGTTAGTATCCCTCTGTTAATGACTGGAAAAGCCCACAATGGTCGCTGAAATAACTTGAATGGACTAAAGTAACTAATGACAATCAGATTATGCTTTTTAGTTGTGGTTTAACAGAATCATTAAAAAAATAAACTAATGAAACAGGCCTCAACAAAAATGATGGTCCCTCTATGAAAGATAAAAAAAAAAAAAAAAAAAAAAAAACTATGAAAAATTGAAAATAATTTGACCATGGGGATATGTTAAATTAAGGTGTATCCTCAAGTTAGTTTGTAATCAGTCAATCAGTCTATTTAAAGGGTGACAAGTGTGTACCACACGAAACATGGACCACACGAAGGAGAGCTGTCCCAGAAGATTAGAAAGAAAATGATAGACAAGCATGTTAAAGGTAAAGGGTATAAGACTATCTCCTGTGACTGCTATTCAGAAGTTTAAGGTTCACAAAACTTTAGCCAATTTGACAAACTGAAGAGAAAGATAATGTGAATGGTAACTAAAGTGCCCAGAACAACCTCCAAAGGAATTAAAGTTGAACTCCAAGGTTAAGGTACATGAGTGTCAGATTGCATCATCTGTCGTTGTTTGAGCAAAGTGGAGGAAGTGGACTTTATGGAAGACAACCTACGAGGGAAAGCAAAGCATAAAACAACAAGACTGGAATTTGCCACCATGCATATTGACAAGCCACAAAGCTTTTGGGAGAATGTCCTTCGGACAGATGAGATAGGACTGGAGCTTTTTGGCAAGGCACATCAGCTCTATGTTTAAAAATGCAAAAATGAAGCATACCAAGAAAAAAACACTGTCCCTACGGTGAAACATGGAGGAGGCTTGGTTATGTTCTGGGGTTGCTTTGCTGCATCTGTCACAAGGTGTCTTGAATCTGTGCAGGGTACGATGAAATCTCAAGACTATCAAGACATTCTGGAGAGAAATGTGCTGCCTGTTGTCAGAAAGCTTGGTCTCAGTTGTAGGTCATAGGTCTTCCAACAGGATAATGACCCAAAACACACAGCTAAAAAAAACCCAAGAAAGGCTAAAAACAAAACTGTTCTGAATTGGCCTTCTATGAGACCTGATCTAAATCCTATTGAACATCTGTGGAAGAAGCTAAAGATCCCGTCTGGAGAAGGCACCCAACAAATCAGAGACAAATGGAGCAGTTTGCACACAAGGAGTGGGCCAAAATACCTGTAACCAGGTGTAGAAGTCTCACTGACAGTTACTGAAATCATTTGATTGCAATCATTTCCTCAAAAGGTTGTGCAACAAAATATTAAGTTACAGATACCAGCATTTTTGTCCAGGCTTGTTTCATTAGTTAGTTTGTTTGAATTATTCTGTTGAAACACAGTGCAAAAGCAATGCCTGATTTTCACTGGCTTATTTTCAGTTAAAAAAAAAAATTATAATTACTTTGTTAGTTTCAAGTTATTTTAGAAGAGCCAGTAGGACAATTGGAGTGATGATTTTGATGGTACCAACAAAGGAGGCTTCATGGATACAGAGCAGGACCAAAGAGCAAGGAGAGAAGGAGAAAGTTTAAACCATTGATCCATTGATTCGAATGGATAAGGATCATATCCCTGACTCTAACATCTCTCTGCCCGGCTTTCTAACCATATGTCCAGACAGAGATTTAAAGAGGAAGAGCAAAAGCAAATAAGGTGGACTAGCAGTGTTTTTCAGTTCATTTTAGTTTATTTATATAGTGCCAATTAACAACAAATGTCTCGAGACACTTTCCAAAAAGAAACATTTCCTGTTTTTTCCTCTGCAGAAACCAGATCCTACCTTTGATATATTTCCTCGGCGCTCCCTTGGTCTGCTTTCTTGTGTCTATGTGGAATACTCCTTTGGCTCTTTCCTTTCCACCACTCCTTTGGCAGCCCTCCTGCTGACAGTTTTCTGGATACTACATGCTACATACTACATACTACATACTACATGCCTTGCTTCACTCCTGTCTACCCTCAAACAATCCACCATTCCTCACCATCAACCTAGAAGGAAAAGGGCAAACATTACTTTCCACCAGTGGTGGGCACACTTCTGCTGATTTGCTTATGCGCTAATAATGGAGCTTATTTTTTTTTGTTAAGCACTTTAGTGTTTTTGCTATGCTCTTAGACAACAGACCGAAGAAGCAAAATCAAGTCCCAAACCCAAAAACAACCATCTCCTGTACATACCTATCAAATAAATTCTTTAAACTGTTTCCTGGAGTTAGGGTTAGGTGATGTTCTAAACATGACACAGCTGGCTTCCCAGCTGCTCTAAACTGAACGTGGTAGTGATTAAATCATTTTGCTACCATGTTAGGTTAGTATTATCAGAATCAGCTGTATTTGCCAAGTTTACGCACACAGACAAGGAATTTGATATCGATTGCACAAAGTTTTGAATGAAGACATTTTAAATAAAAATATTTTAAAGATTTTTTTTGTAAAAATGTATAAATACAGTGTTTTTACAAAAGAGAAAGACAAAGTTAAATTAGTGCAAATATGTATTGTATTGATGTGGGACAGTTAAATGTTCATCAGAGAGACAGCCTGGGGGAAGAAGCTGTCCCTGTGGCAGCTGGTTTTTGGAAATATTGCTCTGTAGCGCAGAGCTACATTAGTCCATATAGAGCTGTTTCTGGCTACATGGAGGAATGACCATAATAAGACCAATGTACATTTAGAATTTTGGAGAAAAAAAACTGCTTTAAGTTTGACACACTTCTTCATAAATGTGACTGAAACTCACTGACATTCTATCAAGAAACACTTAGCTGCAGGGTGGTGGAATGAGATGCAGTCAGACTTAGAAAGTCACACATTTTGCAACACATGGTAGCTTGCTTTCACAAGATACCACTGTGTGACCAGCCAAAAATGAGTTTTACTGTACAAGTTAATAAGTAAGTTATTCCGTTTCAATACTGGTGCTAACCCCGTCACTTCTGCTTTTTAATTGATCAGAGATGATCATAAAACACCAACATCCTCCTGCAAAAAGCCTCTTTATGAAACACTGAAAAATGTCCAGGTCAAAGTACATTTCAGCTTCTCCACTTCTTTTTCATTTCTGCTGGACTTAGACAGAATTATTTCGTATTAAATCCAAAATAAGCAGGCCAAACAGGCCAAGCAGGAGGGTGTTACCTGTTGAGAAGTAAAACATCAGAGCGGCTTTCCCGACATTGATCGCCCCTTGGCTATTTTTACAACAAAACCCCTCCCCAATGTTTCTTTTTTTTAAATAAGTTAAAAAAAAGAGAAAGGCATGTTCCTCTTCCTCTTTTTAATTTTTAGAATGCACATATTTTGCAAGTATTAACTTTCCATCCACGGCATAGGCAGCTTATGTTAATATGGGTGGAAGAGGCGACATAAACTTTGCTGTGGCACAAAAATGTCAATTTGTTGATTTCATTCTGGATGTAAAGCATGTATTTTATCAGTAAACCAAATAGGACAATTATGCATTTTAAAAGTTATTTTAACAGTCACATGTGTTTTTAATTGTCAGTGTGTTAAATCTGCAGCAAGTTTTTTTTTTTTTTGCCATTAGTGCAGTAATTATTGTAATGTCCTGTGGCCTAAATACCCTTGACTACCATAAAAAAAAAACAAAACACACTGACAATTTTGTTATAGTTGTTGTTGTTGTTGTTGTTGTTGTTGTTTTGCTTTTTTATTTTGATACCTTCCAGTTAAACAATTTTTTGTGTTTGTAAAATTGTTTAAGAACATTTTCTCAGAAAATGCAGTTTAAATGTAGTATATTTAAGATAAATGCTATTTTTGAACATTGGCTTTTTTCTATGTTTTTTCTATCGAAATGTTCACAGACCCCTCATATACAAATCCTGGGGAAAAATGAGTATTCCAAGAAGTACAAGGAACATAATGGCTAAAAAGTGAGCCATGGTCTGCAGGTTATAAACCAGGGCACTAAGTGATGAATACTGTGTAAAATGAATGACAGTAACAAGTGCTTACAATTGAGCTGAGTGTTTGAACTATGATTAAGGGGCTATACACGTTTCCTGATTGCTCTGATTAAATTTTGCCACATTTTCATAGCAGGAAGTGATGGATGGAAACTTTAATTATTTCAAAGTGGAATAACTTTGTGTTTCCCTTTCCTCATTTATGTGAAAACCACATCTAAATGTAGATTAATAGTCTGTTTTTGGTGTGTGAATATTTTTATACATGCTTTCCAACAAGATTCAATTTAATTTAATTTGGACTTAATGAATTGAATTGAATTGAATTGAATTGAATTTTTCTGATTTTGTCATGTTACAACCACAAACTTTAATGAATTTTATTGAGATTGTCTCAATAAAGTAGAAAAGATTCAGAGTGGTGAAATAAACAGTTCTATGAGGCTGATGTGGAGGTTCACCTTCCAGGAGGACAACAGCTGCCAACATGTAGCTTACTATTCTGTAGCTAATAAGGAACTCACCCTCAGTGAACAAAAGGAATGGAAGATCTTTGCTGAGTTCAATCCAAAGTTTTCTTATAAATTATCCAAAGTTCGTTCCCGAGAAAAGTTTATTTAGTCTTTTTCAAGTAAGAAGCAGCTGAACCGCAACTTCCAGAGCAAATACCAAGCCTGAGCAAGATACAAATAAAGATTAAGTTTTAAGACATGTAACTCTCTCATCAGAGAAGGCATGAAGATCAAAGCACTGTTAGTTCCCCGTTATATATGTTTCTATATAGAGAATGCACAAGTTAGGACAAAGAAAACAGAATGTCCCAAATGAAGAACAAGTGAAACATTTGGGAAAGGGTTCTCCAGTTCTTATTTAAAACAAAGTTGACAATCCATGTAAGATATGCTTAACAGTTACCATTTTGATTTGCTAGAATTCTTGTTAAACACTAAGTGGAAAGCTATTTGTTTTTTAACACGACTGTGTTTCCTATGAAAAACAGACGGCAGGCACATGGCTCAGATATAGTCTGACTGCCTACACTACTGCCAATGTATAAAATCAAAAAATTGATTTTGTGTCTGAGAAAAATTACTGACACCACAAGAGTCAATAGTTTGTAGAGCCATCTACAGCCACTGTAACTTCAATTGGAGCAATGGTGGCAGGGGTGGACTGGGGTGAAAAAGTGGCCCGGGAGTTCCTAACAGACCCACCGACCGCAGGCCCACCGACTGCTGCTTGGTTAAAATTTTAATAAAAAATGTAGACATATATATATATATATATATATATATATATATATATATATATATATATATATATATATATATATATATATATATATATATATATATAATTTTTTTTTATGAAGTCCAAAATAGCAACCTTTAAGCAGGTATTAAAATATACCATTTATTTAAGCAGGTATTAAATATACTTTTCATTAAGGCCACATTTTTTGTTAGAATATTATAACCAACTAATAAACAAAACATTTCAACCTTAAATATCATGTTTTCATTACTGTAAGCAGAAAATCATCACATTACCGGAAAAAAATGCTTGAAAACATCAGTCTGAGTGTGATTAATCTATATAATGTATTTCACTTAGGTTTTTTTCTCTTTAATATAATATTTTTCTTTTCAACAATATTCTAATTTATTGAATTTGACTATTTGGTTTTAGTACGTGACTTTTTGAGTAAAGATTATTGTTATTCTAACCTTAGTGCTTTGCCTTTGTTCTTGTAAATGCTCTTCAGGCAGCTCTTCTCCTTTCTCCATATCAAAATCTAAGCTTTGGTCCCTCTGGCTTTCTGTTGGCTCAACTGGGTCATCCTTAGCCATAGTCTATGTAAGAAATTAGTATTGTTAATGTGTAAAGGGCTATGTAAAAAACATTCCATAACAAAAATATTTTCAAGTTAGAAACATAATATATACTAACCTTGCTTAAGGTGCTGCAGGCAGTGTCATCTGACCTTTCATGTCTGGTGGAGATACCAGACCCAGAACTATGGGAAGGCCCACCAAACAGGTCAGAGATTTTTACATTCGTTGATGCACTCTCATGCAGGGCTTTCTTTTTTCTCTCTCTCATCTTTTCAGCGCCACCTTAAAACTTTGTACTTTGCTTCCGCTGCTCCATCTTGACAGGTAATGTTCCCCGGAGGAATGAGATGCCAAACCAGAGCCCTACACTGCGCATCTTTCTGCTGGATGCCAGAGACAAACGGAGATTTAATTCGAGTGGGCCTAATTTCTTATTTCTTATTTTGTGAATGTTTAGTTTTTAATAAGTGCCTCTGTTTGTTTTAGTAGCCCGGGCTTATTGGGACGAGTTTTTCTGATCTCTGCTCTTCATTGTCAGCTCAGCTGGTCGGCCCTGCAGCGCTTGTTCATGTGTTACAGATCAACTGATCTGCCTGACTGGAGCGGAGGAGAGGTAGAGAAGCCATTTGATATGGCATAGTTGGGGCACAATGGCCCAGCAAAGCATCAGTGCCCCAGAACCTGTTGCCTCTTGCGTTTGTGCTTGCGTGCCCCGCCATATACAAGTCCAGGCCATTTACCATCTCAATTAGCCTAAGCCCGTCCTTAGGCCCGAACGCTTTTTTTTCTTAAACAGGAACAGGAGTAAAAATAGCATTTTGGGCTCAGTTTTTCCGTGTGGATGAAAATATTTATGGAAATGGTCCCATGTAGATGCTGGTGTTTTTGAAATTGACATCCTGTCCCGGTGTGGACTGGACCTTAGCATTTAGTCTTTCACACTGTTTTTTAAATTAATTTTGGCCTGTTGTGTTTTGGAACATGAGTTATTCCAGGTTTTCAGGCATTAATTTACACTCTTCTTTCTTAAGGTTCCACTACAGCATTGCAGTAAGGTTTTGACCCAGGCTTTGATTGGGCCATTGCAACACATTGATTCTCCCCCACCTTCCCCTGCACAGCTCGTACAAGCTCAAGATTGCAGGTTTGCTGCGGCTTTGCTAATGGTGGAGAAACAACCTAAGGTTACAGGAAAACTGTTCATCCACCATCATCGGTGGCCTTGCTTACTAGCCTGCGCATTCACAGCAGGCACTGCTGTGGAGGACAGCAAGGACAAGGGTGTCAGCAGCAGGTACATGAGCATGATTGACAGTTTTGAGAAACTTCTCCTGGCTCTGATTGGTTGTTTCTGACCGGGAGTGGCACATTTCTCCAGATGGCTGTAGGACCACAGAGAGGAGGCACAGGGGCTTGATTTTTTTCACAGATTATCTGTCTCATATTATACTATCAGGACATAGTGACAGCTTTAAGAAATATGGGGAAAAAAAACAAACAAAAAAAAACATATTTTTATAAAAGTTACCTCTTGCATCTTTAAGGCATTCAGTTGCTAATTTGTTTGCGAAGCTCTAAATGGCCTCACATTTGGCCCCAAAACATTGTGGTAAACAGAGGAGCTCTTTATCTGCATGCCTGCAAGGTGCCCACATCCAAACAACTCATCACTCCTCCACCACCTTGCTTGACAGTTGCTGTGAGGTGTTTGCACTAACATGCTGTTTTGGTTTTCTTTAAACATAGTGCTGTGCATTATGGCTAAACATCTCTACTTTAGTCTTATTTCTCAAAGGACGCTGTTCCAGAACTCTTGTGATCCAACTAAATATAACTTTGCAAATCCACTCCCTGCAGAAATTTCCCTTTTAGATAGAAGAGGCTTTTTGGCAACCCTCCTAAGCAAGCAACACTTGTTCTCTCTTGCCCTGTCATCAACAGTAAGGTTTGATATGTAACACACTCATTTGGAGCATTTAGTTTTCAAGTTGGGGTGGCCACTCTTCCTTTCAGCTAAATTTTGGCCAGGTAAATATTTCTTCACATTAACCTGATCTTGTCCTGAAGCCCAACCTTTTGACCACTTGTTTCTTGAACAGGGAAGTGGGACGTATAAGGTCAACATACCACATGAAGCCTCAAGAGCTGATGGGAAAATCTCTCTTTTAATTTATAAATAATAATCCACATGACACGGTAATCCAACAGGATCAAAGGATTAGGCAATAGGCCAGTATTGTGTAAAATATCTGTAAAATATCAACAGAATGCAGGAACAGGAGCTCATTGTGACACTTTGTCCAGGGAAGAATCAAATCCGACACATGCAAACTCCTTGTGTTTTCTTGTGAATCATCCAGTAGGTCTAATACTCTGCTGTGGGTGATTTCTTCTGTAATTATTAAAATAATTCTGTCTCTGTGGTCTGATAAATGAGGAAGGTTTGAATGTGAAATGGATGAACAGAATGGCTCTGCATGAACTGAAAATATGTTTTATGCCCAGTATTAATTCTCTGGTTATTATTCTTATCTGGCTCCTCTGTCCCATCCTCACCCCTACAGCCAGGCTTTCAGAGACAACTTTGTTTCTAATCCTGATTCTTGATTAAGGATTACATCTCTGTCTGTGTGTTAATGCTGGCCTGCTGCTGTGGCCCAGGGGGCTGAACCGCCCACACACCCCCGCTTCTGCCTGCCCTCTCTCCCTCAGTGCCGCACAGATGCACTCAGCATGATAGCTGTCAAACTATTATTTGAATACCTGTTAGAGCTTCCCTGCACACCATGCAAATGCGCCTCTCACATCTGTGAAGCCATTCAGGCATGCATTCCTCTACTGAACCTCCCAGTTCCAAGTGGATCTAAAATAAAACCTAACTGGGAAACTGGATTCAGTCTTCACAGATTTGTCCTCTTTTCTGTTGGCTACTGGGGTAACCAAGAAGAAGTAACAGAAAAAAAAGAAGAAAACCTAAATTGTGGTCTGTTCAGCCAGTGAAACCAAGAGCACAGCTGACGTGTTGCTTGTTCCTCTTTACACTAGCTCAGATGCGCACAGCTCAAACTTCCTCCTTTGAGTCCAGTGTGCCGCCGCTCCGTCGCCCTGTTCACATCTGCAGCCTGACCCCGCAGGGTTAGGGAGGAATGGAAGCTCCAAACGAGGAATGAAGAATGTTCTTAACACCGTCGTCTGAGCCTAGAAGATCATCTACAAGTGCAGAGACAGCCTGTGTTTCCAAGTGACTGATTAGAACAAGGTAAGAGCTCTGTGCTGGGTTTGCTTGTATGAAAAAAAGAGGAAGCTAAAGTGAATGACAGTTGAGTAAAAGATCAAAATCATCAACAAAAAGATTAATGGGAATTTATATTACAATATAATGTGCTGTTGATTTGAAGAAAAGACGGTGTTTTTTTTAACTAAGAGGATGCTAAATTCCAAAAGAGGAACTTTAAGGTGGAGGCAGCTGTCGCCTCCAGAAGTTGCTGTACACAAATGAGATGTAAACTTTTATGCTCTGACAGGCAACAGCTATACGCGCACTGCTGATAATTTCCTTCAATGACAAATTCAACAAAGAGAGGTGGGAAGAGGGGGTTCTCAATTAATTTCCACCCCTGTCTTTGTACTCAGCAGCATGAGTCTGTTATTTTTAGACACAGACAAAACCAGAAACCACTCCAGTTTCAGTTCTGTGTTCTCACTGGGAGCCTTTATTCACTTTGCCTTTTTTACATTTTCAATTCAGTTTGGAATAACAGACCACAAAGTGGATGGGGTAGCTCTATGTGAAGCCTTTGTATGTAAATAAGAAGGTCTAAGTGAGTTACAGAGCTGCAGAAGTGCCAGAGTTACATCATGATTGTGATAAGGTCTTGCAGTAATGCAGCTGGGGTTTTAAGCTTGTGTGTTTCCCCCAATGTCTTAAACAGAAAAGCAAAAAAAAGTACAAATTTTGCAACTATACAGCATAAAGTGCATCAGACGGATTTATGTTAAGCCAAATATATATTACAAAATATCGTGTGAACAGAAGGATAGTGCAGAAATCAGTATTTTCAAGTTTTCAATGGCATGGAAGTAGCAGATTAGACATACTACGGGTTAATTAACCAATATATGTTGAAGATTTCTTGATTTTCTTTCAAGATTTGTTGTTTAAGTCTAAATGTTAGCTCCAGATTCAGTCCCTACCCAACAAAAAAAACCTGAGAGATTGTACATAGTCGGTGGGGGGGGGATCTGCCATACACTTCCGATCTACAAAGAAGAACCAGAGAAAGTAAAACATCTGCATCAGCTGGACTGAATGTCTTTTATATTTTGTCATGAGCTGGGTTTAAGCTTCAAAGTGTACCAAGGATTTCAAAATTTACCATTTCAAAAGTGCTCAAATTTTCCCTCCTACGGTTCCTGAGGTTTAAAATGACTTTAATAAGATGGCGTAGACAGTGTGAGACTTACTATGGTTTTCTCTGACTGAACAGAGATATAGGGTATAGATAGGGTATTAATAATCCTAAAACTTGAATATAATATCAAATATCTAAGTTTCTTCCCCTTTTTAAAACATTTTTATTATGAAAGGTTAGTTTTGGGTAATCATGAAGGGAAAGAAGAAGATCTCAGTTAAACATGGGTCAGTTACCATTTCCACGGCATACTGAGGTTTTAATAACATAATTTTCTCCATCAGATTGTTTTTGCGATTCAGTGAGCTGCCAGAAAAAGCTTCGGCGTTCTCAAAGTTTTAAGCTGGTTCTGCAGCATTGCGCCTCCCTCACCAGTTGCTGTGCACTGCAAGTAAGATGACTGATAGGAAGCTGCTTCACCTTTACCTCACTTTCAAGAAACATCAAATCAGATGTTTGGAAATATTTCCAGCTGCAAAAACCATGGCATTGCATAGAAAGTGAAGTTGCACCACCCATTACTTTGATGTTTGATGTTTTGTTCAGTTAACCTGAGCAGAAAGCCTGAATAACTAACCAGCTAACATTCGCTTGTTATCTTTGTTAGCATCGTTCTGCTATAAAGAGCAGAACAATGAAACATGAATTTACCAGCCTGTCTTCTATATTTCTGTAAAAAAAAAATATAGCAAAAATAATAAATATATGGGATAGATAACATGATTAAAACTGTAATAATCCATCCATCCATTGTCTTTATGGACTTGTCCTGGGAGGTTGCGTGGGAGCTGGTGCCTAACTGTAAACATCAATATTTACATTATATTAGAGACTCTGATAGCAGCCCATGTGTACTGTTACCAGATTGGGAAATTGGGTTGGATAGCTCTTCGAAATTATAACTTAAATGCCACTTTTACAGAGGCATTTTATGTTTTCCATGGTTCACTTCTTGGGTCATAAAAATTAATTCAGCCTTTTATATAATACTGTATGTAAGATTTTAATTTCAAATAACTGTTTTATTTATATGCCCTGTGATGGACTGCCTATCCAGAGTGTACCCTGTTGCTCATCCAATGGCCACTGGAGTTAGGCGCCAGAACCCTTGCAACCCTGCAAAGATAAGCGGGTATAGACAATGTATGGATGGAAGTTTTATTTGTAGTACAGGACTTAATTTCTTGATTACATTCAGTAAAATATATATATATATATATATATATATATATATATATATATATATATATATATATATATATATATATATATAATATATATATATATATATATATATATATACTTAATAATTGACTATGTTGATGTTAATGTTATGTTAATTTTATTTCATGAAATAAAATTGCTCATTTTTTTATTTTTCCAGTTTTCAAGTTATTCATCTGGAAATAATTTGAAAAAACATAATTTGTTTTTTGAAAATAATCGTAAAAAACTACTTGTGTTAAAGGTAAAAAGTCTTGGGTTTTTAAAAATAAATATATGCTGTTCTGCATTAAAGTAGCTGCCGAAAATACAAATACCAAAGAAGGCATGGTATTATTAATATATTCACCATCAGGGCTATACTCTGACAAAAATTTGGTCCAGGCATTTTTGGTTCAGGTGGCCCATCATGATTGGTCATACATGATCTTTGCAGATGAGCCTCATAAATATGTGTGCATACACTGGTATAAAAAAAAAAAAAAAAAAAAAAAAAAAAAAAAAAAAAAAAAATTTACAAAAAATTTCAGTTATAAGAGATGGTTTTGTACCTGCCTACTGTCAAAAAATACTCCAATGAGATGGTTGTGGACTCTTCAGTTAACCTAAAAAAATGTATCAACCTTCAAGACCTCAAGGCAAATGCCCGGTATACCCGATTACCACTCCAGCCCTGTTTGCCATAATCATTCAATGAGACCGGATTGGCAGTTTTCAGTAGCTGACTGAATGAAGTTAAGAAGACAGTACTAGCTGTTGACTCTCTGAGGAATTAAGAATGTGAGAAACCCCCAAGAGATGAAGAAACGGAGGAAAAAAAAAGTCTCTTCCTGTTGATAAGAGACTAACTAAAAAAGACTTCCTGACTCACTCAGCTCATGGCAGGTATATTGTTGTTGCCTGAGGCAGTTCTAAACAGGTACAAGCTGGCGCCTCATTACAGCTCCAAAGCATGTCCATCTGGATCGAACATCTCTTCTCAAAGCAGGACACACACATGAATTATTCCTATCACCTATTTCCTGGGAGAGTCTTTACTTCATAGTCCTGCTGAACAGTCTGAAGGTAGGATGTCAGAGGTCAATCAGGAAGATGCTCAGACCTTCTTGTTATGACTAAACTTTAACTTGTTGTAATGGCTGCATATGGAAACATGTAATTGTGGCCTTATTTGCTGATATCAGTTGTGATGAACCAACATTTACTCACAATTTCTTTTTTTTTTTTTTTTTTTTTTTTTTTTTTTTTTGCATTATCATGATTACCCCACCACTATCCAAGAGCTTTAAATCAATAGCAGGCGTGGGGATCCAACTGACCAACTGCATGGTGCTTGAAAGTAAAAGCCTTCCAAATATTGCATCCAAGGGGTCCATTGCAATTGCAGTACTGAACACAAGGATATTGCAATGATGATTACCTTTACCTTTGAACCTTTAAACCACAAAGTGTTTGTGCTAAATGTGCTAGATTCTCCAGCGCTTTGATAGATTTATAAGTAACCAAAGCTGTTGTTTGACCAGGAGATCATTTGCATGGTGCAGGTCCTAAAGTCGCAATCCTTAGAGTAGGAGTATGTTACACTGTGACCTATGTTTAAAGCTGGAAAGCACCTATGTTTCTGAAGTAGTAGGGGTAGTAGGAGTAGAAGTAATTGTTTTTTCAGAACTATAAACAGAACAATGTTGGAAGAGTCCAAGACAAGTTGAAAATGTTTCCAATAGAAACTTGTTTTCCAAAATCTTTAAAAAAAAGACATTATTTGCTAATTTCACATATTTTATTATTTGTGTATGTTAAACCACAGGATCACAGAAAAGTGAGGATATTTTTAGCTTAACAGGTCTAGATTTTATTTTTTGAAAGACATTCTTATGTTTTGTACTGAGCTGGCCTTTGTATATGATCTCTGAATACCATTTTATTATTAAAGACAACAGAAAAACTTTAAGCATGTTGTTATTGTAGAGTAAATGGTATCTCTGGTACTTTTAACATTCTGGTCAGCTTTCTTAATACGTAGTAACATATATCTGTCTTTTTTGACTCAGCCAGATCTTGTGAGAGAGCTTGTAGAAAATGGAATTGTTAAAAATGGTCTTTTGTTAACAGACATTTATTCTGCAAGCAAGGTAATTCTACACACCATATTTTGCAACATTTATTTGGCGAAATGCCTACAGTGCATTCTGTTTGTATTTAGATGTCAAAATTTCCAAATTCTAGCTGAAAAAAAATCTAGTAGAACTCCTACTTAATCTTCACTTTTTTATTCATATTGGCCCCTCACAGCGTTTTACATTACATCCAGATTCACAGTTGCAATGGGCAACCTTCCGATTGAAATACTACTTTAGCCACAGTTGTCTTGGAACTATAGAGCCTGGTCACTGAGCAGAACAATTAGCAAATCCCACTGGTTTTCTGATTTGTGACAAGAACATTCTCATTTTGAGTGTGTCATCAATCCCACTTCAAAGTTACAACTTCTGTTTCAGAAAAGAAAGAAAGAACACCATATTTGTACCTAATGCTAGCATTGTTGCAGCTGATGCTAGAATTATTGGAGCTGATCTTAGCATTGTGTGATGCTAATATGTTCACCTGCTTTATTCACCTCAATTTATATTTTAAAAACATATATCTATGACAACAAATCTCTGTTTTTAAGAAACTATTTGATAGTATTTAGCAAATATTAATATAAGTTATTTGTGCAGTTATGTTGCGTTTACTGTTCGTGGTCTGCTAGCTTTAGCAGAGGACAATAAGAGGAGTTATACTGTGACATGAATTGCTCGACTATGTTAATGGTAAATAAATGATTCAACTAGGAATTACCTTTCTTGACAAACTGTTAAATTAGGCAATGAAACAATACAAGCCTCCATTGTTTCTAGTTTTATTGTTTGTTTTCTTTTTCACAGTGGTACATATTTTAAAAGCTGTGTGACAATATATTTAAATACAGATGTACTTGCTGATTTACCCTTCTTGTGATCAGTGTGTAAAGCTACGTCAATCAGGCAGATGAATTATTCTTAGCAATTTGCCAACAATCCATCTTTGACCATTCAAAAATGCACGATCGTTGTTAATGAGAAAGCAATTGTCACTTTAGATCCAGCTGTGATTAAGTCTGCTTTTGAGAATGATGTAGCTTGCTGATTCACTCATTTTTAATATTTTCAGACTAAGGAATTCAACAAAAAAAAGCAGAATTGAATCTGCAAGCATTGTCATGAGGAATTTTTTATAGGTTTATGTTTCACATCCACAATAAAGTGAAAGAAGACTGAAGTGGGAGCGGTAGCATTTGTCTCCAGCAATCTTTGTAGTCATGCATGCAAAAAACCAGTCTGTATCATAGATGATGATTAACTTTTGTTACAGGAAGAGAATATTTCTTTATTTTTTTCCTAGTATGTTTCTGTTCCAGATTCTTTATAATCAGACTATTTTTATGCTGACGCTTTCTCAAACAAGAGAGGGTTGGTGAGTTCTTTTATTTCTTACAACTTCTGGGTAAATAAAGGGTAATTATTCCTAAGTTCAGGTCATTTACATTAGACATATTGGCTTTTCACTCAACACTTCACAAGACAACAGATATTATATATATATATATAGATATCTTTCTTCATTGCCAGTAATTAGTTTAGAACAGCTCTTTAGTAGTGACTGCTGTTGCAGTTGCTGTTTTTTGAAGAAAAATAAATCATTGCTTGGTTGGAATGTGCTACTGCTGACATTTTTAAACTCCTGTTATGATGTGTAACTACAAGAAATAGGGAAGTCAGTGCCATGGGGTGGTGGCATAGTTTCTATAGCCCAATGATGCCAGGAATGAGATCATTAAATTGAAGAGCAAATGGAAAGTAAAAACAAAAAAAATAGCAGAAAAGAGGAAGTTTAAACAAGTTCTTTCCTTAGGCATCTTAGGGAGGTCTAGATTCCTGCTAAATAAAATCATCGATTAGCAGCAAAAAATGGCAGAAAGGCCATAATTTGAATAACAGTAATACTGGAATCAGCCTTCAGACTAAGCAGGAACTGCATACATTGTGCAAACAGTAAAGAAAGATGAAATGCTGTTGTAATACTTATTTAAATACTGAAATTTATGGTGTAAAAAACATTTTAGAGTTATGTATTTTTGCTATCATTGCTCTTGGTAACTTTCATGATTACAAAAATTTCCAATCTCAATCTATATGCACCATTTTAGTATAGAACCGGTCTTGGTTTGAGTACATTTGGAAAACATATTTAGCATTATATGGAAAATATTTTAGAACTTTAATAAAACAAAAGGGAAAATGTTAAAAAGCTGAGGCGAGTGCAGGAAAACAGATTCAGCATTTAGTTGATTGTAGGTATTACAGACTGAGATTAGGTAGTAACAGAGTTACAAATAATTAATGGTGTACTTGCTGTAGTGCCATGGGTTTTTACAGTATTGTAATAATGCAGCTGTTTCATGATGATGCAGATCAAGATTATAGATTTAGGATAAGAAAATTATCTTCAGCTATTTTTTTTTTTTTGACAAATAAATATTTGATTTACAAATAAGTCTTGTTAAAACTATTTTAATTGTACTTTTAAGATGCATTTTCAGGAGAAAATTATTTTTTACATGAAAATGACTTGACGTTTGGTTGGATAGCATGAACATAATACAATGGTCTCACATTGATGTGTTACACCAAAAGCATAAAGCATCTATGCCACAGAAATATTTAAAATTTAAAATAGAATGTAATTTATTGTTATTTGAAAAAGAATTTAAAGTGCATAGTGCATGTTTTTGTTACGGCTAAAAAGAAATATTTTGAAGCAAATGTGTTTATACCTCAAATACAATGAATAAAACTGTTTGTTTGGTTTTATTTGTTTTTCCACAGACATTTCCTGTATCTGTTGTATTCTGATTTTCTGTAAAGGATCAAAATATCAAATTATCTCTTTTGTTTCTGTTCCAAACAGACAACTTTTTAATGCCAGTAATCGCTGTTTGAACCAACAGCCAGTGTTTGTGAGTGCTCCTTATAATTCTAACTAGTATTTAGACTCTTTAATCAGTGTTTAGAAATGGTACTGAAGCACGTGGGATTTATAAAAGTCAGTTGACAGTATTTAAATAATTCACAGTATTTAAAAAGTAGGTCACAAATGTTGTTAATAAACTCCCCTGAAAGCTCCATTTGTGAAAGCAGCTGTGGGATTCCAGGGCTAAAATGGTACCTGTGTTTTCTTACCACCACAACAAGCCCAGATTCTGGTACCAACAAATTGGTTCCATTTTAGCTTAAACTCTGAACTGGGCTGGAAAGAGTTGCTTTCTTCAGAATCTGGGACAGAATCTTTGAGACCAACAGGAAATTAGAATGCTGAGAGTACCATATTTAAATCTCAAGAATTAGTTTTATTTTATTCTTTCATATTTTAAACAAAAATCTGTAAAAACACACGGATTCAAAATGAATGAAAGGTCATATTAGCTCTGGAATAGCCTGAGCTCACTGTTTATTTTATAATCATTGGTCATAATCTAGTTCAAGTATAACAATGAGCCATAGAGAGCTGCAGTTACCGCCACTGAATCTATAAACATCACTACAGACTCAGCTCTTAAACACAGTCTGTCTTTTAATAATGTCAGGTACAGATGGTCTAATTAAAACCTGCTGGAAACACTGTGTGAAATTCTTGTTTGTAGCTCTGCTGACACTGATCAGAGAAATCAGCCATGATTGTGAGATAGGGAGTATTCTCAATTTATTAATGTTGTTGAGTCCAACATCATTAATAAATTAAGATGGTTGCATATGTTTCCAGGGTTACAAACGGTATCCTCCAACAAAATTCCTTAACTGAAATGTAAGATGTTTATTTTGACAGCTAGTTCTCTGGCTTTGAAAACTAAATAGATTGTTTTGTAGAACCAGAAAGGAACTGGATGCATCACCAACTCTGAAACCACTTAACATCTCATCCAGTAAATGTTTGATCATCTCTTTTAATCAGAATTTCCATGAAGGATTGTTGTTGTTTATGTTTAACTACATAAATCATGTTGTTTATCTCTGTCTCCCTGCAAACAGCCATTCTAATATGACCAGGTAAATTTATAAACCCTGTTTGAAGGGGAAGTATTATGTGTTTTCCAAGCACATAGAATCATTTTATAGCACAGTCAAGTAACAATTTTACCTTCAGCTGTTACAAAAATGTTGTATATATCAAATATGACTTAAAAGAAATTTGACTTCGTTATACCTTGAAATTGGGCCTTTGTCTCTTTAAGAAAGTCTTGCTCTTTCTGAAATGCCACCTTCAGGAAGTCATCACAACAGTTAATCCTTTAACAACGTTTTTACCAGTGTTGCACTGAGAAGTAGCTCCGATAATGAGCGCAGTTCCACCAGGTGTTTGCTAATTGCTGCCAGCTAGTCTGAAGGAGCTGAGTGGGGAAGTTGCGGGGAAGGGGTACTCTGTGAGGCGGAAGACTGGAAGCTTAGAAACTGTAGCTCTAAGGAGGAGCAACACCCTGAAGGCAGTGCTGGGTCCATCCAGGCATTTTGCACAGCTAAATGGCTGCCAGGGGAGATTAAAGGATTTCTCAAACAAGCATGAAAGAATCAAAGCAACATTCCAGGTATGTATTTGATGAGGGAATAATATTATAACATGATGTAAATCTCAAAAAATTAAATTTTACAGAATACAGCCCCTTTAAAACAGCAAGCATGTTTATGAACTTCTTTGTACTAAAATATCTGAGTTTTTGGTGGTGGAAATAGAAAACTGCAACTGCTGGCTGCAGTTAAGTATCAGAAATGCCCCGCCCAGTTGCAACACAAAAATACACATAGAGAACTTACAGTGGTCCACATAATTAGAATGTTATGCGGACCATTGTAAAGGTTCATTATGTGCTCTCATGCTGAGATATTTTTGGATGTTATCATTTGATTAGGTGATAATCAAATAAGGCTGTGATGCAAAGAGGAACATAGGAATACCTGGGACTAACCTTGTTATGTTTTCTGCTGCTTTGTTTATTTTCCACTAAGAGATGAAGTTGATAATTTTTTTTTTGGTTTAAGCAGATAATAGTTTTGTCTGCAGCTGCATAAAAGTGTTACTGTGTCTTAATAAATGCACTGACACCAGTCAATGATCTCTGCCTTTTCCTGGGGCAAAGTTTCACCGGAAGACTCCTGCTGGCCTCCGTTTAGCAAAAGTAACAAAATAACAAGGAGCCATGCCTGTACATAAATGAGCAGAACTGTGCTGAAAAAAATTTAAATAGGGGTTACAACTGCCAAAGGGACTCAGAACATCCTCTTATTGGACACTTTAAGAGAAACATGGTTCAGAGAATAGAGAAAAGGGAACGTTATTATGCTAAAACCACCAAAAAAAAAACAAACCTGACCATGCCACTTCTTGGGTTTTTACACTCAGACGCAACATTTTCCATTCCTCTCTGCAGTGCATCAGTTTATTATTTACAGTTATTAATAACAGTAAATAATTATAACTACAAAAACATTTAGAAACTTTTTTTAACTGCTGACATTTTCTGGCATTTAACTCTGCGCAACAGCAAATGTGTTGTTGTAAATGATCATATTAAACCTGTCTTCCCTCACTTGGTGCAATAATCTGCCTCTGCAAGCAGACAAGGGATTGAACCCGCTGAATAACACTCTTGTGTCCTCTCCATGTGTCCAGCCCAGCATCTGGGTCCCATCACAGACTCCTCCTTTGTTCTGGTTCCTGCTGAGCCTTGTTATGTTCATCAGCATATCCTGTTCAACTTAGTTTTATTGATCTGCATTCACATTTGCATACACAAATACACAAATACATATACAAAGCAGCAGATTCCCTGAATGCTAAAGGTCGTTGGGATTACACAGAAGAATGTGCATTGGTATTGAATATTGCACTGTAAAATAATAATGTAATTATGTGCAGTGTTAAAAACAAATCACTTAAATTGACTCAATTTAACTTAAGTAGTTTTTAAAAAATCTCCTGAAATTCAACTCAAAAATAATGAGAAGGAACAAATGACATTTTTCTTGTAAATTTGAACATAATAATATCTTAAAACCCTGATCTTACCACTATGGGCCCCTTTTCAATATATTTTTTCAGATTTAGCTGTAGACTATGAAACTAACACTTGCTACACTGTTAAAATAGTTCAATTAACACTATTATTAAAATCAAACACTACTGCTGGGTTATTAAACAGCAGTCTGAGGCCATTTTATAGCACAGTCAAGCAACTATGTTACCTGTATATATCAAAAAATAACTTAGAAATTAAGAAATTTGACTTCACATCATAGCCTTATCTGATGTCTTGAAACTGATGTCTGTCTCTTTAAGAAACTCCCACCCTTTCTGACACTCCCTCTTTAGCACATCATAAAAATGCTTCTCCATGGTGCAGTTTACAACCATTCTTAGGAGCTCAGCAGACTCATAGTTCTAGTAAGTGTTTTGCAATTGTTGCTGCCGCTAGTCTGGTGGAGCTATGTAGGGGGAGGCACAAGGGAGGGGTGCTCTGTTGGGGACTGAAGCTATGGGTAAATCGGTGTTGCATTGCATAAGTCAGTGTTAAGGCACCCCTGCATGGTCACCATGGGAAATTCGAAGCTTTTTTAAATATGCATGAATGAGTCAAAGCGACACTTTGGGGATGTTTTTGGTGAGAGAATGATATTATAACATTTTATAGGGTTAAAAAAAAGTTGATTTCACATAATACCACCCCCCTCCCCCCACACAAACCCCTTAACAATAAGGCTGTTGAAATTTAAATAGCATGTGCTCCAAAGATCTATACTTTCTGTTATTCTGATGAAGCAATGATTTGTGTTCCTTTAATATGAAATTAGACATGTTAATGGAAATATGTTGGATTTGTTGTGAATGTAATTATAATGACTTAAACTATACCGAAGTGTATACATTCTTTGATGTACTTCAGTGTACTTCAGTGTTCAGTGTACAGAGTGTTTCATGGGTATTTTTCAGGGCTCCCCAGTAAATTATGGGTGTAATAAGTTATTGTCAAGATCTATAAACTTGTACACAGGGATTCAGCTACAATATATCAAAAATCACAACGACTCTTACCACACCAGCTCACTCTTGCCTTGTCAGACAACCTACTCTGATCAGTAATATAAGGCTGTGATGTTGTGATATTTAAGTGCCTTTTTTATATAGCTGAAATGTGCGTTTAACACAAATTGTTAGTTAAAGATTATTCATCTTGCATCATGGAAACCTGCATCATAACAAACAGAACAAAAAGCAGGTTGGCGACAAAGTGTGGTTAGAAGTGTGGTCAGCAAGCAAAACTGAGAGTTACATTTTACAAACGGCTAGAATTTAAAGAAGTTACACCAGAGATGGTCAACAAAAGATGGCAACTTTAACAGAAAACTCTCAGAGTTCCCTAAAACTCTTCAGTTTTATATCTGTGGGATCCCCACTAAGAACAATACAACTCTACAGATTTGGATGCAATTCACCACTTTGTATGATCTCTAAATATGACCATTCAACAACTTGGTACTTAACAGTTTTTGTCAGTGACTCCATTTCCAAGAAAAAAAAAACAAAAATCTATTAGGCATCCTTTCAGTTTTGCGTCCTAAAATTTCTACAGTGTCCCTTTGCTTCACTGGTCTTGAAACTCCAGAGAAGGTTTTGTTTGCAATCTGAAACTTAACCACTAGATGTCTCCAATTCCTACTTAATCTCTCAAACAATTCCAACTCTATGCAGATTTTGGAATGGCCTCCAATCCGTAAATATATATCTTTAAATAAAGTATTCTTAAAGTACTAACCAATATTTTTTTCCTGAACTGAAATTACGTTTAAAAAGTTTTTTTTTTTTTTCATGGAAAATCAATGTTCTTACTGACTGTAAACATCAGTCAAATCAATGCATTCTACATGCAGTATAAAAGAGTCTAAATTGATATTAACTGTAGAGTCTTCATTTCTTGTATTCCGAAGTTATTTATTAAAATAATTGTTGATATATTAACTGCAAATGTTGGATACACAGCAACAGAAACTAGTTCATAGCCTGATGGAGGTCTTACAGAATGTTATTGTGATTCTTGATGTATAAAAATGTTCAAATTAGAACAAATTAGACTAAACCATTTCAATAAATTTAAGATAAAAAGCTTTGCTTTTTTACTTGAACATCTGACTGTGACCTTGCTGTTCTTTTGAATATCACATTAACCACACTTCTAACCACACTTTGTCGCCAACCTGCTTTTTGTTCTGTTTGTTATGATGCATGTACTAATAATCAGACTTTGAGAGTTTCTCTTCAACTTTAACATGTTCTGTCATCCTGCAGACGGCATCATGGGCTGTGTGGGCTCAAAGAAGGAGCAGAAGTTTCCCAGCAAAGACACGGATAACAGCGACCAGCAGAACAGAGCTCAGGTACACTATGTCAGAGACCCCACCTCTGGAAGCAAAGCTGCCGTAAGTTGGAACTAAAAAAAAAAAAAAAAAATATTGACTGAAATATTCAACAACTCAAACTCACCGAAAGATAGCTTCATCATCAGTATGAATACACGTTTGCTTCATCGAAAGCTATTATATATTACAATGTGCCAAGAGATGCTTCCTGAAAGTGATTTTTTTACTCCTTCATCTTATCCCCCAATTTTATACCTAGGCATTACCATTTCATCCCAACACACATTCATTCTGTAGCCATGTACTCACCCACTGTTTAAATAATGGTTCGGATTAAACTATTTTTGACAAATTAAGGGAGATAAATAATCATGAAAGGCTTTAATCGTATGTATAGTTGAACTGAATTGTTTGTTCTCTGAAAATTTTATTTTACAACCTATTTCCTTTAATTGTGGCTCTAATCCTCATTAGAGTATTGACTCTTATAAATATATCAGACTCTGAACCCCAATTGTAGCAAAGGAACTTTGAGCAGCCTCCTGGTAACAGATAATACTCTTTAAAGTCGCATTATCACTGTTCCTTTCTGTATATGAATGTTCTATAGAAGAATACTAATTGGTTGTCAAAATGGGTCTGAAACATCCACCAGGCTCAGATGAATTAATCTTTCGTAAGTACAGGTGTTCTGTGGCGGCCACTCCTGTTAGAACCCAAAAAGAGCAAAACCACAAATGTACAAAATGATAACAGAAATGTAAAGAGGGGTGGGATGACCAATGTTTGTTGTTTGAGTTAAGGCAGAGGTGTTCGAGAGGCCATTTAGGGCCCTTGGAAGGATTTTGTGCGGCCCCCACCCCATGTAGTTTAAAAAAATTTTTAGGGGAAGGTTTTTACCGACAAACTGAAATCTTAAAATTGAAGATACAACAGTATTTTTCTTTCATTAACGTTGCATTTTGATTTCACTTTAATTTAATAGTATAACATAAAAGGAACATAAACATTGTGCTACTTTTTTACTCAAAAGCAGATTGGGGCACACCTGTCCACTAAACTTGTCTATTTAGAGCAAGCATATTCGAAGGTAGAATGAGCCATGTCCATTTATTGTTGCTCAATCACAAGATTTTATTTCTGGACAAAAGTAGAAAACAATCAAACCCAAAAAATAAGGAGACTATATGCTTTTCTTTTAACAAGACATTAGCACAAAACCCTGTTCATAATTACGGAGGTGATATGATTTATCAATTTATCACATTTGTTCAATAATCAGACTACTTTGTTTATTTCATTAAAATATTGCATACTAAGTTTAATATAGGTAAACCAAAAAATCTCATTAAATTTAATTACATTTTTAATTTTTTAAAAAATCAGGGTTTTTTTGGTTTACTTTTAACTTGACAATTTGGTGCTGCCATGGTAAAAAGTTTGGATTCTCTGATTTAGGAGAACTGTTGTTCACTGGGGTAAATGTAGATATGTTAGTCCCAATCAAACATAAGACTGGGATTCACTGGTTTTAGAAGTAAAACCAAGCAAAACAGAGTGAAATGAAAAGTGTAAAATGATTATTTTACACTGTAAAACGAAATTAGGGAGCTGTGTCAAAGTTTTCTGTCACCTCTCATTTTAATTGTACGGTGCATATTCTCAGTCATCCAGTACATGGCAATCCTAGGTTCTTGAATAGGACATATTTAATGTCTTGCAAGCTGATTTTTTTTTTGTTGTTTTGGGGGGTTTTGCAATTAAATTTTAAAAATAACTTAATTCTGCCTTTGCTTTAAAGCAAAGGCAAAATTAGGTATAAATTGTTCATTTAACGTCAGCACATATAAAGGATATAAAAGGTATGATGTAAATTTGTGACATTAGGCACAGCTGGACGTAATTGTAATTAAAGAAAAAAAATTGCAGTTTCAACATGTATATTGTTTTAATGACCCTGCTAATGCTAAGCAAGGAGTTTCTTTACAAGCAATTGTGGTCTGTCGACACAGTATTTCAAATAGAGCTTAATGCTGTAAAAGCTTAACTGAATGTTGGTCTCTCAAGTAAGTACTTTTAATACAATTCTTGGTATGTTTAGATGAAGTATCAACAGGAAGCTCAGCAACTTTTAACCAGAAGTAATTTGAGGCGATTTGGTGACAATAGCCTAAAAGGGTTTAAAAGAGGGAAACTTAGGTTCCTCCTGTCACATGTCAACAATGCAGGTTTGAGTTCTTCCAAGGCAAAAACAGAACCCATAACATGTTTAAACATGTGACCTAAATATGATAGCCTCCTTAGGAAACATCTTACAAGTGGAAAGTATAAAAAACATCTCATTGGATTGATCTGAATCTTAATACTGTGATTGTACTAACAGCATTTTAGGTAAGAGGTATGCTGATCCTGATAGTTTAATGTCTAGTTTGTATTTTAGGTTTGGACATATCTGAGCACTTCCAACACTTTTTTTCTTCATCTTTTAAAGACACACTGCACAATATGCTGTCAAGTTCAGTCATAAGGACCAAACAGAACATGTCTTAAACAAGCAACAGAAGTCTTATAGTATTGAGAATTATCAAGATCATAAGAACAGATACAATTAAAATCTGTCTGCTTGGAATAGTAAGTTGAGACTTTTTGTACAGCAGTGTCTCCATTTTGTTCAAAAATACATTGTTGCCGAAGGACAGCTTAAGTGCATATCCATGTTTTAGAAGTAAAAAAAAACAACCACAGAAGTTTAATGGGATTATTAAAAAAATGAGGACTAGTAATAGTAAAAAGGCAGAAACAGGCAAGCAAAGTTCAGAGCAGATGAGAACACACAGTTCCACAATTTTCAGCAAAGAATTGATAGGAAGTAGTTTTCCATTGTTTTTATTTGAAGAAAAGATGGATGTTGAGTCTCAACATGTCCGCGTGACTTGTGAGTTTGCATACTGGCTAGACTTTGATCTGCGGCAGAGTTAAAGTTGCAGTATTACTGCGAGTGTGGTTCATCTGGCTACTGCTTCCTGTGTGTTGACTGTAACATCTCTTTCACCCTCAATGAAGAAAGAGGAAGTGAGAGAAGCAGAACCAAAGCGTTCAGCTAGGACATAAGTAACGAGAAGTGTTAAGCCACACTTTTTCATGCTAACTATTAACGTCTAAACTAAACTTACAAACAGGACATTGGGTGACGTTGCCTAAAAAGCAATGAGCCTGGGTTTTAAACAGATCATCTTGGTTTATATAAGACATAAGAAGCAAGATCTAATCTAAAATGCAACAAAATATGGCAGCAACTGATACAGAATTTGTTTTATGATGATATGGTCACCTTGCAAAAGTTAGCTTTTTTTGCACCATTTTATTGTAGTTAAACTGGGTTTTTAACTTGAAGTCACTCTTTAAATCAAGACCATGTAATAAAACTGTTACTTTTACAGTGCTAGAAAGACCTTTTAACTACACATATATGTTTTAGATCATCAAATGAATTTTAATATCAGAGAAATAGAACCTGAATAAAAACAACACCCAGTTTGCAACTGATTCAATTTGATTTAGCTTAGTGCCAATTCAGAACAAATATTATCTCAAGACATTAAAAAAAGTCAATTTAGTCCAATCATACAGATTTATTAAGTGAGAATATATGCAATTTAACCTCCTATGGTAAGCATAACTGTACTAAGTAATTGCCCTATAACTATATTAACTATAAAATTGAAATAAATTTTCACCTGCCATACCCAAACCTGATTAGAATCGAAAAGATCACTTAAATAGAACCTGTCTGACAACATGAAGTAGGATATAAGATCTCACAATGCAATGCATGATATCCTGATCTAAAGAAATTTAGGGACAGATGAGAAAAAAGGGCACTGACATCTAGCAGTTTGGAAAGGGTCCTGACAGATGGTCACAAAACAACCTAGAAGAACAAATAAAGCACCACAAGTCTCAGCTGTCACAGTTAAGATCAGTGTTAATGATTCGACAATAAGAAA
This sequence comes from Anableps anableps, assembly GCA_014839685.1. Lineage (NCBI taxonomy): Eukaryota > Metazoa > Chordata > Actinopteri > Cyprinodontiformes > Anablepidae > Anableps > Anableps anableps. Next base: position 3,672,967 of record CM026071.1, on the reverse strand, counting down.
GATACTGGGCAAAAATGGCATCCTTGGGAGAGTTCATGGGCAAAAACCTTAGCTGACCAAAAAGAACACATGGGCCAGTCAATGTCTGGACTATAAAAGGATTTCACTCAATTAAAATAGTTCTGCCAAGTTCCTGCACAACGATTTGAAAGACTCCTTCCCAGTTATTGCAAACGCTTGACGGCAATTGTTGTCGTCTGGTGTGGCACAACCAGTTATTACGCTTGTCATATTCTTTTTTGAAATCTACTATTAGAAATGTGACTCCTAATATGCACTGTTGTTAATAACTACACTGATTCTAACAACAAAAAAATGTTTTACATTTTAAAAATATATATATTTCACTTTAATTTGAATGCACCAAAATTAAAATGAGTGTGGCATTCATGTGGAACTGTATCTCTCTCTCCACAGGCCAAACTGCCTTCTAATGCAACCTCTTCAGATGGTAAGTTTACTTACTGTATCTTAATCTTAAAGCAGAGCAAAGGATTATTTAGGAACCAAAGTAATGTTAGATTTAAAATGGCCGTCAACGCCACAGAAAGTCAGCATAGTCCTTTTTTAGAGTGATCTGGGTCAGTGTTTTTTAGAGGCAGAAACCCTGTCTTTGAGGTCGAAAGAGGAAGGAGTGTCAGTGTGTTGGTCCTGAGCGATAACCCCTCTCACTGCCTCACTACACAGACGTAAAACGCAGAAAAAGACCAGCCTTGTTGCTATAATGTATCAGGCGTACAAGGGAGTTAGTCACAGAGTGAAAATATGGGGAAGCCTGTTTTAGTGACAAAGCTGAGGTGTGCCTGCAATTACTATACATCGATAATTATGTGACAGCAGTGTACTTAACAGCATTTTTATTTTTGTCCAACTTACTAACCTAAAAAACAAAAGTGTTAAAAGGACAGATAGTGTCAAAATCAAATGTTTATTTTTAAAACACAGCACCATACTTTCACATAGCTACTCTTAACGAAAATTAATCTAGCTGCCAATGTTAACTGAGCTAACTGTTGGTGTGCACATTCTTGAAGATTCCTTATTCCTCCCTTGAAACACTCTTAAAGACAGCCTAGTCTCCAATATAAACTAAGTCTCTCTATAAGCAGAAAGTAACTTGAGACTGTACTCTTCCCCATTTGTGCTACTTATAGATAGAAAAAATATAGATTCTTTATAGTGTATAGTGCATCATTCATTTATAGTTTTCACAATTTGTGATTCTGCTAGCAGTAGCAATATTGTAATATATGAATTTAGGATAAAAGACCTGATGAGTTTGTCTAACAGTTAAGTTCAGTCACTGATTTGATTCAGGAATCATGGTTGAATGAGTAACTGAAATGTTTAAATTTGTTTCTTGTTTGCTTGAGGAAGAAGAAATTAAAGCTACAGTATGCAATTTTGCACCGCTCCTGACCTAAAACAACCAATCAGAGCCAGGAGGAAGGTCTTAGTGCTGTCAGTCACCCTCGTGTACTAAATGTGCAAATGGTGGAGAAACAGCTTACTGTTCCAGGAAAACTGTTTATTTGCCCTCATCGATGGCCATACTAATTAGCCTTAGGTTATGTTGTGGTGAACCAGCTGTAATGTAGCAGAGAGCAAGAGGGAGTCTATGAGTCTATTCTGACTGAGTGGTGTTTTTCTGCAGTTAGTACTGGGAGCACTGGGAGAAGGCAGAGGAGCTTGATTTTTTTTTTTTTTTTTTTACAGATTGTCTTATGTTATACTGTCACAACATAATGATAATTTTAAAAAATATGTTAACATTTTTCATAAAAGTTACATACTGCAGCTTTAACACAGAAGTGTAAAAAGGAAACTTCACAATTAGCATGGTTTTATCATTCAATGACTGTTTTTCATTTTACTTTATTGGTGTTTTTATTTTATTTTTTTCTATCGCCTTCTTGCATTTCTCAACCTTTTATGTCTTCAACCTAATTTTAATGCAAAGAGCTTTTTTTATTAAAGTAGACTCTGACACCATGTGATCTTTTAATTATTTATCTTTTAAAGTGCAGTTGTTTGTAGGGAGCAAAGCTGGAGGCCATAGTAAGTAGTGGAATAATTTGAGGTTTTCATTTGTATTGCAAATGAAGCTAGCAGCTCAGGCTAACATGCTTTTCAGTTTGCCGTATGTTCTTTCATGATACATTTTTCTCTTTCAAGTTATTTTGAACAACCCTGTCCCTCATTTGCAGTAGGAAGCAGCCACTACTAAATGTCAAACAGAAAGCATATTTTGTTTTTATTTGATCAACATGCCTTTCAATCCTATTCCTGGCAATCCAGCTGGGTGATTGATTGTGTTTGCAACTTCTGGTAAAATAGTGACAATTGGAACAGATTTGTTTGATATGTTTTGGTATGAATACTACTTGTTGCACTCTTCACAGCTGCACTTTTGATGAGATGAAGCTTAGTTTGTGGCTAGTGCGTGTTTAACAGGAACTTAAATACAAATCATTAGATTATTTTCCACTGGTTATGGGGAAAAAAGAAAAATGTTGCTGTGAAAATTTTTACCCCACTGGTGCTTGAGCTACAAGTGGCCACCAGATAAATTTCAGCTTCTAAAAAGGATGAACAATGCTACTGAGATCAGATCAGATCACCACATTACCAGAAAAGTAGAAATTTACCATACAAATACAGAATTTTTGGTCTCTCAGAAATTTAAAGCAGAAAATTTTATTTTGTTTTCCTGCCTTTGGTTCTGTCTGTTCTCCAAACAAAAGTACATGTCTATGTAAATGAGTGGAAAGTGGACATAATGTCTTGGTTCTGTTTCTTTTTTTTTTTGTTTGTTTGTTTGTTTGTTTTGTTTTTTTCCATTCCATAGGTGAGAGTGTCGCCATTGCACTGTTCGACTATGAAGCTATTCATGAAGGAGACCTTGGCTTCAAGAAGGGAGATAAACTCAGAATTTTGGAGGAGTAAGTAGCTTCAGACTTACTCATAATGTCTTGATGCCAAGAACAATATTTGAGACTTCTAGTACCCCTCTGATCGGAGTGGTAATAGGAAAAGAAGTTAATTGAGTTTTGTAATGATTCTTTTAAGAAAGAAACCATATTAAATCATTCAGAACTTCTTTGCTCTTTAAAATAACATATATGTTGTACAGTTCAACTAAAAAACAAAGATATTTGTAAGGGCATAAAATACAAACATAAAAAAGAGTAATAAGTTGGTTTAAAAAGTGTGCACACCCTTAAAGTAAAACTTTCTTGGAGCACGTTTTGATTTAATCTAAAATTCAGTGTTTTCTGTACTCATCAACTATAGTGAATCTGATTAACTAAGTTCAACTGTCCTTGTAGAATCTTCCTGGGATTTGCTCAGTCGCATTCTTTAACTAAAGTCATAATTTGAAAACAGGTTATAAGAGATTGAAAATGGATAAAAAGACAAGAAACTGGTTGGAGAGGTCCTCTATCAGACTGAGAACAACAATGAAAGAGCTGCTGGAATGTCCAGCTGGTTGTGTTCTACAGTCTTGTGGGTTTTTTCATATTTTTGGATAAAAGAGCCAGCATGTAAAACAGCAGCTTTTTCTTTCAAAGAAAACATCTAGGCCTGACTAAAACCCGGTGTTAGAATGTATCATGGTCTGATGGAACCAAGGTTAGGCTAATTCCAAAATATAAGATTGACACAAAAACATCATTTCGTGTCACCATATCCTCAAGGAAACATCAGAAGCTTCAGATGGAATTACACTTTTTGTCAAGGAGACAGAACCAAATACTAAATGTCAGTTTTAACCAAAAACCTTCAGGCATCCTCTAGAAAGGTGAAGATAAAGAGAAATGTTGGCATCGTTATGAGTCCAAGTTAACATCCAAGTCAACAAAACAATGATTTCATGAGAGGAACACTAAAGTTTTGAAACAGCCAAACAAAATTCAGCAACAAATCTGTGGGCTCACCTTAAGAGGTCTGAAGAAAAGAGGTGTCCTCATAATCTTATAGGTCTGGAGTGCTTTTGCAAGGTAGATTGGATGGATATTACCAAGTCAGGTGGTGACATGCTGATAGACTCCTACCAAAGAAGACTGAATGCTGAAATTGGATCAAAATGTGATTTAACAAAGCATTAGTTTAAGGGTAGGTACACTTATGCAGCTTTTTGATTTAATTTTCCTCCAACAGATTTGGTTGTTTTCAATTGAATTATACAGGATTAATCATATGGGGGGGAAATCTTTTTAAGTGATTTATCTTTTTTTACATCACAAAAACCTGTTATTTTAACATAACAGTGTAAATTTTTGAGAGCCACTATAGACTACAACTTTTCAAGCTTCTGAAAGCATTGTGCTGTAACAAGGCAAATCTACCCTTTTAGTTGTCAGAAATATTTGGCTAAACATTTCCACTGACCATGTATTTTTTGATTAATAGTTTTTTGTCATCATGCTTTCCTTGCCTCTGCTCTGTCCCTTTCACACTTTAGGTCAGGCGAGTGGTGGAGAGCAATGTCCATCAGCACAGGCCAGGAAGGCTACATTCCCAGCAATTATGTAGCCAAAGATACTCTGGAGACAGAGGAGTAAGTATGCATGCTCACGCTTTAAACATAAACATGGATTATTATGTGGCCTTCTTTAAGATCTAACAACCGAGCTCTTTCCTGTTGTTCAGTTGGTTCTTTAAGGGCGTGAGCAGGAAGGATGCAGAGAGGCAGCTACTGGCCCCAGGGAATCGAGTGGGGTCCTTTATGATCCGAGACAGTGAGACCACCAAGGGTAAGATGAACAAACTGTAAATGTAAATGCATGAAGGGTGTACACAACAACGTTTGTAAAAGACTTCAAATGGACCAGAAGGGATCATTAAATCTTTTGTCTGTTCTAACTCTGTAAGTTGAATTGATTTCACAGAGTCTGCTTAATTTAATTTAAAGGTTTTAATTTACTTTTAAAATACGTTTAATTATGAAAGATTTGCCATTTTCAAAATTACTGCTGTAGATCACATGTGAACTGGTGTTTTATTTGCTTGTTTGTTTCTTTTTACCTCAGGTAGCTATTCTCTGTCCGTCAGGGATCTTGATCCCCAGTCTGGTGACACAGTTAAACATTATAAAATTCGAACACTGGACAACGGAGGATTTTACATCTCTCCACGCATCACCTTCGGCACCCTGCAAGAGATGGTCAGCCATTATAAGAGTGAGTTCTAACCTCCAGAGCAGATTTTTTTTCCAGCTTCCCGTTCAGTAATTTCAGTTTTACAGAGTTCTGATGTAGTATATTATACATTGGTGGATTTCCTGTCAAACCTATGCTTATTCAGTGGCAAGCAACCTTTGTGAGTTTTTTTTTGTTTTGTTTTTTTTGTTCCACCAGGAACTATTAAAATCATAGTGATGTATAGCTCCCACTGCTGGCCAAACAGGCTTAAGATAACGGAGATTTTCGTTCAATATCATACAAAAACTGCATAACACCTGAAACTGTTAAATATTATGTTTGTTGTTTTCAGAACAGGGAGATGGACTCTGCCAAACTCTTACCAGCCCATGTTTGAGCCCCAAACCTGAAAAGCCTTGGGAAAAGGATGCCTGGGAAATCCCAAGATCTTCACTTAAGCTGGAAAAAAGACTTGGTGCAGGACAGTTTGGAGAAGTTTGGATGGGTGAGACAGATCTGTACTACTGTAAAGTGCAATCAATAACAATTATTACCAAACTTGTAACTGATCCCTTTGATTGTCTTTTATTTTTCATTGAAGCTACATACAATAAGCACACCAAGGTAGCGGTGAAGACCATGAAGCCAGGCAGTATGTCAGTGGAAGCTTTCTTGATGGAAGCCAACCTGATGAAGAGTCTTCAGCATGACAAACTGGTTCGACTCAACGCTGTGGTCACCAAAGAAGAGCCCATCTATATCATTACTGAGTATATGGAAAAAGGTGCACCTTTATGTTTACTTCTTGGCTCGAAAACCTTTTACACAACATCTTACTCATCTAAAGACATATACAGGACAGAAAACTGTAGCAGACAATTCTCTTGGTGTCCTCAGTTAGTATAAATCCAGATTTATTGGTCCCAGAGGATAAAGCCAGTTGGTAATCAGAGATAGGCTAAGATCAACTTGGACTTTAACAATTTTAAAACAGCAACAATCTCAAAAATGTCACAGCAGTTTACATGTAGGCTGTTTATTGAATTTTTAAACCATTGTCATGTTTGAATTGGGTGATAATTTACACAAAAAGTAAAGACTATTTTATAGCAAATGAAAATAGGAGGTGGTGTGCTAACAATGATAATCCTTTGTGAAACAACTGACAATGTATTCCTACTCTGATATAAAAGTGGTGTATAAAGAAAAAAATATATCAGTGCAAGCAAATACTATTTTTGTGACAAGAAACACAAACATGTGTTTCCTTTTCATTGTGTGTTTTACACTGGAAGATTATTGCTGATGGACTGGCTCCTATCACAATTTCCTGTGAAATAGCTACCAGTCTCTGTAAATAACTGCCCCTGTAAATGTGACAATTGTTTCAAGGTAATTCAAACACCAAATATACTTTAATATGCATTAATACACACAGTGGAAACCATCTTAGCACTACCACAGAAGCTAACATAAAGATATACAGTCTTCTTTGTTTCTGGTCTTGAGGGTATGGCCAATCAGTGCCAAGGAAAATTAATGGCGCTCCTGGATTGGCTGCTTTGTAAACCCCCAGCCAATAGCGCGTCAACTAGCATTGAGCCTAGGTATATCAGCTTCCCAAGCTGCATTTTCTTTTGAATATTTTAGATGTGCTCTATGAAATAATCTGCAAATAGGCAAGTTTTGGAGTTGCATTCCAGTGAAAAACCTATGTATACTGAACGGGTGTCCAATTTTTTTGCCTCCATAAACTGCTATAATGTTTTTCTTGGACTAGCCTTTAGCATCAGCCTCTGGAGCCAATGAATCAGGATTTATACGAAAGTTGAGAGACCTAATTATAAGCTTTACCAAAACCTCAATTACAACCTCTTGGACTATCCTTTCAAATGCAACAGTAATTTTACAAATAAATAAACTCATATCTGACTGCTAAGCCTGCATAGCTAATCAAGACAGAATAATCCTGTAGATGGATTGGTGTGGACCTAAACCTCACCAGATGCCATGATCTCTCTGGGAAGAGTGCAACGCAACCAAACTAATTCAAGATTATGAAATATTGAACTTTTCCTAGAATGTTTGGTCAAATTTGCATATTTAGAACTGCAAAACTGTGTGGCAAAGAAACTAAAGATTGTCAGTTTTTATGGCAATAGTTTACATGTTGCAAAGGTGAGGTCATACTGTTTAAGACCATTCACTTTAAAACAGGGTTTTATTCTATTAAAACAAAGACGAAATGATGAGCATCTTATATTAGGAGTACTAAAGTACATTCTAACACTATAGATCCTCACTTTAATTCGGAGATTTCCAAAAGGCTGCCAAAACTTCGTAAATCCAGCATATTTCACAACAGACAGAAGTTGAACGCTCAAAAGTGCAAAAGAAAGAGGGACTCACCTTTGTTTAACCCTCTTATCTGGTGAAAGCCTTGCTCTCTCTTGCTTTCTCATAGCTCAAATTAATCACAGACTTAACCACAGACTTGTGTTGCCATTTTGTAGAAAATACAGTGTCGGTGCTTCCCCTGACTGGCAGAAAAAACAGCTAAGCTAATTTTGAGTCTCCCTCTCTCAGTAACAGTGTCCATATGACTGGAGTAGAAACTAGAAGTAGAAAGCTAAAATTATTTTTAAAATGTTCGAGGCTGTCATACAGAAGTAATAAATCCAAACTATCATATAGCAATATAACTTTTTTCTGTTCCTTTAAGAATTTATTACAGCTTAAACTTCATTAAAAATATTGATGGTTTAACTTTCTGAAATTCATGTTTTTTTTAATATTCAGTAGAAGATCATTTATTTTTCTTTTGATATTCACTCATTATGAGTTTAATATTAATTTTGATGTATATGAATATGTGTCTTCTCACAGGTAGTTTGTTGGACTTCTTAAAGAGTGATGAGGGCAACCGTGTCCAGCTTCCCAAGCTTATTGATTTCTCTGCCCAGGTGGGAATTCTTTGATGTGATTTTGTACAAAAGGTTTATCAGATCCTTTTCTGCTTATAATAATAATAATAATAATAATAATAATAATAATAATAATAATAATAATGGGAATAAAGTGTAATTTGTTTAATCCTAATCACATTTGGCACTTGTGGTAAAAATGTGTAAAAGGCCTTAAAATTAATTCAACTTTCATTGCATTAGCATACTTTCACACTATGCTACTGATGGCAGACATGCAGATTGTATAGTATGTGAGTCCTTGGATTCTAATAAGGCAGTTGATTAAACTTGGTATGATGCAGTGTCAAATGGCTTCCTCTGTATCTACCCTACTGAAAAAAAGTCTGCTATGCAACAGTGTTAAAGGGTCAACTGTAACTCACAGTAATGATCCAATAATGACATTATTTGATCCCATGCAACTCCATGTGAACTGACAGCACCTAACCTACTTTCTGGTTAATTCTGCTAATAATTACCTATTCATTTGGAGGCAGACATAAAGCATCAAAATTTGATTTCCCGATGGTCAGTGACCCTTCAAGATGAAAATAAATAAATAAACTGACCCTGTAATTTCACTTAAGAGCAACATATTGAGTCATGACGAAGCAGAACACTGTGAATTCTGCACCATTGATCCCAGTGTACACTTCAGGACTGAACAGTACCAATAAGGCTGCATCTCCACGGAGTCATGGGGATTTGTAGAATATCATAAAGACAGCTGTTTTAAAAAGTGTCATACATTTAGATGTTTTTTTGTTTGTTTGTATTTGTTTTTTTGGCATCAATATTTAACCAGCACCCTCACCGCTGGTGTCCAACAGCGGGTTCGAGGGTTGCTGCTGCGACAGGCACTGACAACCTTGCGATCACACCTCCGGTAAGCCGCCTCGCCAATGGCGGCTTACCGGAGAACAGAACATGGTCCACCCTAACTCAATACCCCCCACCTCCCATGGAACGTGATCAGAACTCTCCCAGAGGTAGGAGTTGAGGCTCCGTCTCACAGGACACTCTGCCAGGCATTCCCAGCAGAACCTCAAAATATGTTTGGGTGTGCTAGATCTGACTGGCATGCTCCCCCACCATTGGAGCCAACTCACCACCTGGTAGTGGTCAGTGGAAAGCTCCCATCACCCAAGTGTTCAAGACTTGCTGCTGCAGATCAGATGACATGACAACAAAGTCGATCATCAAACTGCAGCCTTGGGCATCCTGGTGCCAAGAGCACATATGGACACCCTTATTCTTGAACATGTTGTTCGTTCTGGACAATCCATGACGAGCACAGAGGTACAATAACAAAACACTGCTCGGGTTCAGACCGGGAGGGCCATTCCTCCCAACCACAGTCCTCCAGGCTCACTGTCATTGAGTTCTGAAGTCCCCCAGCAGAACAAGGAAGCCCCCAGGAGGGGTGCTCTCCAGCACCCTCTCCAATGACTCCAAAAAGGGTGGGTAATCTGAACTGACATTTGGTGCATAAGCACAAACAACAGTCAGAATTCGTCACCCCCCCCCCACACACACACACACACACGTAGGTGGAGGGAGGCTACCCTCTCATTCACCAAGGTGAACCCCAAACGTACAGGCGCCAAGATGGGGGGCAACAAGTATGCCCACTCCCGCTCGGCGCCTCTCACCAGGTGCAACTCCAGAGTGGAAGACTGTCCAATGCCTCTCAAGGAGATTGGATCCAGAGCCAGAGCCGTGCATCGAGGTGAGTCCAACTACTTCTAGCCAGAACCTCTCCACCTCACGCACCAACTCAGGCTCCTTCCCCACAAGAGAGGTGACATTCCATGTCCTGACAGTCAGCTTCTGTAGCCAAGGATCAGACCACCAAGGTCCTTGCCTTTGCCCGGCACGTACACCACATTGCATCTGACCCCTTTGGACCCTCCCACAGGTGGCAAGCCCATCGGAAGGAGGACCCATGTTTCCTCTTTGGGCTGTGCCTGGCCGGGTTCCAAGGGTGAAAGCCCAGCCACCAGGCACTTGCCAGCGTGCCCCAGCTCCTGGGCTGGCTTCAGAGTGGGGCCCTGGTGACCTGTTTCTGGGCAAGGGAACACTGTTCTTTCCAAAGTTTGCACTTGTCATAAAGGGTCTTTGGGCTGTGTTTTGTCTGGTTCCTCACCTGTCATGTCAACCACATTTTCAAATACAGATCAGATAAAGTCAGAGCAAGAGGAATGTTTAAGACATTTTGTTGCTGGCAAAAATGTCATGGCCTTATTCCCCACGGGGCTGTTTACAGCGTATGCAATTTCCGGTAGGCTTCATTGACGATTATATACGTCACGTCCAAATGTTAGTGATTAGGTAAAATCAGATCCAATCTTTTAAAACTTTAACAGAGTTCACGCCTCCAGCAAGCAATCGTTTCTCAATAGCCAAGTGTCTACACCCTCTGTACAAAGCAAGGCATAGAACAAGGGGCTGTTTTTTTAACCAGGCTAATTAATATTGATTGTATCTGTAACCTTTTACATTACACTATTTATTTCTAGATTGCAGAAGGTATGGCTTACATTGAACAGAAGAACTACATCCACAGAGATCTGAGAGCTGCCAACATCCTGGTCAATAAGTCCTTAGTGTGCAAGATCGCTGATTTTGGCCTTGCTCGTATCATTGAGGACAATGAATACACAGCCAGAGAAGGTACAGCTCATCTTTCTACATGTTGCAGAAGAATGATCTCATTTCTGCTTTTCATGTTAATAAACTACTGTACATTAAATTGCTTACCTAAACAGAAATATTTCTCACCAGGAAAATTTTCAGGATTTTCTCTTGGACTTAAAAAGTGACTGAATGTCCAAACTAGTTCTAAAGATTTAATTTTTTATTGTTCTTCCTTTACTAGGAGCTAAGTTCCCTATCAAATGGACAGCCCCTGAAGCCATCAACTATGGCTCCTTCACCATAAAATCAGATGTCTGGTCCTTTGGAATTTTGTTGACTGAGATCATCAGTTATGGACGCACCCCCTACCCAGGTGAGAACACTGCTTATTATCATTTATTCCCTTTCAGTTTATTGAGTTTAAGGCATCCTTTCAAAATGAGCACAGTTCTGTTACGGCAGTTGGAAAAAGCTTTTTGAACATTGCCTTAGTGAGAACGATTGTAAGATATTTCTTATTTTCTAGGAATGACCAATCCAGAGGTGATCCGTTCTCTGGAGAAAGGCTACCGAATGAAGCGCCTGGACAGCTGTCCCACTGAACTTTATGAGATCATGCTAGAGTGCTGGAAGGAGAAGCCCGAGGACCGTCCCACCTTCGATTACCTGCAGAGTGTCCTGGAAGATTTCTACACAGCCACAGAGAGCCAGTACCAGCAGCAGCCATGAGACATGATTCATTAAAATGTGCTGAAGGTTAAGTTTGTGTATGCAATCATCCAGTTCAGCCCCCAATACATACGCTGTTAGTTTAGCTCTCCATCTCTTATTTACACACATGTACACAGCACAGTAATTGTAGGGACTGTACAGAAATTATTAGTTGATAATTTACTTTTACTTCAGGAAGATAGGCCTTTACACTTTTACTATTTAATAATAGTCTACCTTTCTAAAAAGGGAAGTAGCTACAGGGTCCAAAAAGTTTAGGTAATGTAGCAGTTTCTAAAAGTGCATGTCCACTTGTGTCCACTAAGTGAAGACCCCTCTATCCTCCCCCCGACACACACACACACACACACACACACACACACACACACACACACACATACATCGATGCTATTTTTATACTTAGTCCATGTTAATTGTGTATGGCAACAATTTCACAGTACTAAACCTCCAACTCAAGAAGTGGCACCAAACACAACACAGATGGGGGGGGTTTTGTTCGAAGAGATTACGATATATTCAGAATACAAGCCATTTAATGTTAAATGTGTTATTTATTGAATTTACAATTTATTACACAAGGCCACACAAACTGCATGAAGATCTATTGACAGATTAGTGAATTATCGCCACCTTGTGGCCTGGAATTTAATACATGATATGAACATATCAGTAAAGTCTCAAACGTTTTGCACGCACAGACACAGAAGGTTACACAGAAGTCTCAAAACCAGGAGAATAGGTTATATTTGATGATATTTTTAAATGTTAAAATTCCCAGAGCTGCATCATCTTACTTGAATATTTATCCTCTCAATATGCACCATAAACCTTTTAGATGCACACCAATTACCAGTGTTTGTTGGTGTTTTTTCAAAATGCATGTCAGTTTGGCCTCTCACATGAAGAGTAATGCTTCAAAGTACATTTTATCTAACTTATTTGTTCTTTGCAGTAGACACGTTCTGTACAAACTACACTGTACATTCGAAGCTGTACAATTCAGAACAAAAGATATGCAACATTTCATTCATGTCACTGTTTTGATATAATTGTTGCTGACAATAATTTGTACTGTATTTCATATTCCTGCAGTAATTTTTATACAGTCCCTAACATATTAAAACATGACCAACTTCATCTGCAGTAGATATTGCACAGTCATCAAGCTCAGCACAAATGTTCACCAGAAAATATTTTCAGTGCTAACTCGGGATTACAGAAAAGGGAGAGCAGGAATTTACAATGTGAAAAACATAGGTCTGATTGTGGTAACAATTCTCTCTCTGCGCATGTTTTCACACTATGTGCGCTTATTTTAATATTCCTCATTCACAGTGCCTTTGACAGTGGTTCTCTAATTCAGATTCAATCAGCAATATATTCCATATGATTTGTACATACAGAAAAAAAAGCACTCGGAGTCTTAGATTTATTCTGCTTGTTAATTCTTACATGTGTGTTCTTTATGATTTAAGTTATTTAAAAAAAGCAGTTCGTACTAATTTCAGTAATATTTTCTTTAAAAGTTGAAATCTTTTATAAGTTTGTATGTTTGTCTTAGCAAAGAGCAATGACTGATATTTACTATTGCATTTTTGATATCGCTGGAAGCTGAATGTAAACTGCACATAAACATTCAGGACCAAAATCCTGAACAAGTGAGCTTTCAAGATTTTAATATTTCAATGCTGTCGTAAATATTGTATCTATTTAGAAAGACTTCTAAGCAACAGTGTATCAGAAATGTTGTTTTTAAATATAGAGTCATGTAAGAAGGAAACACAGCATTAATCAGAACTGTATATAATCATCAAGTTAAGACTTTTCTCTCTTTTTCAATATGAATCCCTTGGCAGTTCTTTCCTTAAGTGCAACTGATATGAAAATGGTTAAATAAATGATTTTAGAAATGACGGTAATCAGTCTTCATAGAACAGCAAATGAGATCTTTTTGTGTTCTTTTTTTCTTTTTATTCCTTAATTTATTTATGTATTATATTTCAATCTATTTAATTTCTTTGCTGTTTTATAAAATCCACTTTGCAAAAAAACTACTTAAAGTACAATCGTACTCTAACCACCTCTAATATTTGGTTAAATGCCCATTAGAAAGTACTCTTGGAACACAGGCTCAATATGGCAGAATATGTGGCCATAGTTTGTTGCAGAACTGGTAGAGTAACCGGCTCCTAAGCATAAGTCCACAAGTTTTCAGTAGGGTTGAGCTTAGGGTTATCTTAGACAAGGGGTCAACAACCTTTTCAATTAAAAGATCCACTTTTGCCCCTACTACTACAACATCAAATCTGTCTAAGGTAAAAAAAAAAAAAAAAAAAAAAAAAAAAAAAAAAAAAAAAAAAGTAAAGATATATTTTATAAATATGTTGTAAATTAAATGTTTGAATGAAGAAAGAAATCGGTTGCCAACTTAAAAACATAAAGCACATAGTTTGAAGCTAAGAAACATTAAATTACCATTGACTATCTTACGTTGTGATCTTCCACGCAAATATTGCATAAAAAAATAGAGAAGAAATGCTCAAACCATTCTTTCCTATTGCCTTAATATATAAAAACATTTGTTTGGTTTTGTTAGAGCCACAGTGGAGGGGCCAAAGAGCCACATGTGGCTCTGGCGCATCAGATTGCAGACCCCTGTCCTAGGCATTTAAAGTAACCCTGTTTATGCATCCCAAAACAAGTTTTGATCGTAGTTTGGCGTCCTTCTGCATCTGAAAAGGGAGAGGCACCCTAGAACTAGAAAATGAAATTTATCTTATTTGTCTATTGTGCCTTGAACACGTTTGCAACTACGTGTATGCATGTGCAGTGGAGTAAGTTTCCCTTGCTTGCTGGTGAGTACTGAGAGACAAGGTTTCCTGCTTTCTGATTTAAAAAAAACAACAACTGATAATTACTTGCATTTTAATTGGCTGGGTGGGAGGCAGAAGGAGGGACTTGCCCAGTGCATCATTCCTGCAAGAACCACAACTGCCCACACCCCTGGGAAATTTAGATTTCCTTCATCATTGTTTTTATTCAATCAATAATTTTGTTTCTGATAGAAAATGATACAGGGATCTCTCAAAAGACAGTACGTTATATATTTTTTAAAAATTGAAAAAATGATCTATTTGCATCTAAGCTTCTTATAACTGGTGAGCAGCTTTTTGGATTTTTCTGCTGTTTTGTTTCATGATTTATCTTTGGTGATGAGTTTCCTTCAACATATGCTCAATCAGACTGAAGTCAAGACTCTGGCTGGACCATTTCAAAACATTAATATTATATACAGTCAGAGAAAACACAAACTTAAATCTGCTTGGTGTATGAATTATTATGGGCTTAGTTATAGATATGAGCCACAGAAAACCCAACAGTCATAACATCCATGTAATAGATTATTAATTGAAAGGTATGTGCTCAAAAAACATCAATGTGAAATTTAATCAGTGAACTAAATCATTCTGTGCAAAAATGGGTGTTAAACATGTGGCCCTCATTTAAGGATGAAGGCAGGTATTATAAACCCTGGTTGTATTGCAATTCTTTCTGAAAACTTGAGAAACTCACCTCAAATGCTCTAAAATATAAACCAAAACCAGGAAGGCATGTAAGGCAACAGAAAACCATTTAAATTGTCTAAAGAAGAGACAAACTGGCAAAGGCGCAGGTAATGATCTGCTCCCGATGATCAAAGAAGGTCTACAGTTCCCTTTGAGCAATATAACGATCAGATATTACCTTAAAAAAATCCCAGTAGAGTCACATTGCTTAGAAAAGTGGCATAGGCTAAAGAAGTTACAATTAGCCAAAGAGCACATGCTCTAAAGAGAAATGGTGCAACATGATGTGAACTGATGAAAGCAAAGTTGTTCTTGTTTGGGTCTAAGGGCTGCAGACAGTTTGTCATATAACCCCAAAACACTGATTTCAACCCATAGGACATTGTGAAACCTGGCAGCTCAATTTATACCTGGAAAAAGTCAGAACAAACCAACCAGAACCACGAAGGTATGGAATGGCAAGGGGATAAAATGACCAGCAACCAATAATCCTTTATAATTAGTCAGTTTTATTTTCATTATTGAATCTTCTGCATTAACAATAAATACAATGAAGCTTGATCAGCTGGATGTGACCAATTAACACTGTTTTTCACACCAAATAGAAGTTGTAGATATAAAGTTTTCTTTGTTTTTTTTAAGTGTAGCTGAACATTTTATCGCAATAAAGCATTTAAAATATTAAATGTGAATTGTTAATACTTTCTTGAGACTATGATTTTGATTACGTTCACTTGGCACATGGTAAATGGGAATGATACCCAGTACACCATTCCTGGAAAGCCATCCTTTAGTTTTCTGCCTAAAATGTGTATTTTTTAATTATTATTAATTTATTTATTTTTTTGGATATAAATATTTGTTGGTAAAATACACAGTTAAACAAGGAAAGGTAAGAATGGGAAGATGAAAGCAAGCAAAGAGCAGAATGAGGGATAAGTTGGAGCATGTAGAGAGCACAGGCTGGGTACTGAGTAGCTGAATGTAGGTCATGTTTATATGTTAGAAGACTGCAAAGTACTTTCAGTGACAATATGCACTTCTTACAATATATTCTGTTGACTTCAAAATGCCACAGTAACATGGTATAATAGAAGCTTGCAAGCAATCAGGAAGTCTCACTTTAACATAAAATGTGAGTGTGTCTGTATTTTCTGCAATATCGGTTAATAAATACTAGCAATACTATAAGTGTTTATGTCTATGGATTAATATGCTTATTGTCCATGCAGTGGAGCAACTCAAGGTGGGCTGAGAAGCCAGAAATGAGAATAGCTTTATTTCCAATCAATATTAATATTTTATTGTTAGTTTTTTCGAAAAAGAAGAAGCAGTGGTTAACTTCCGGAACGTCACTAATGACACGTATTCAAAATGGCGGCTGGGGCTATGGTAAGTGGCAAAATGAACTCTTTCCTCTATCTGCATATTGGCTTATCTGTACTCCTTAAATAAGTGAGACACTGCGATATAACCGCGGTAGAGTAAATTAACTGAAGCGATATGTAACATCCTAACGTAAACATACATTCACTGGAGTTTGCTGTTTGAATGTTTGCAATGTTGCTAACCAAGTTAGCCTGCTAGCGTTAGCTAGCTTGGTTGTCACTGAGCTGCTGTTGTTACAGTGATTCCTAATGTTATCTTAAATTATACAATTGTGCGGATACACGCCTAAGAGACCTCGGGCTCGGCAGTTTTTGGGCTGTCATGCCTGCAGAGCTGAGATGAAGTAGAACTTTTCCAGTTAGCTTCAGGACTTACGTCTCGGAGCGTCTGGTAGAGTGGTATTGTCGCTGTGGTTATTATGACAGAGATGTTAGCATGGTAGATGAGAATGAAGTTCAACAATATACCCACAGAAACTGAAATGAAGTTGTTGTCATTTAATTATGTTCAGATGTTGACACTATGTGTATCTTAAAATGTGTTGTGCTGGTCCGTTACCCACCCACCCTGTCATAATTTAATGCTTTTGACGATTCAGTTGCTAATTAAACTTTGCTACGTTAAGCTGTTGCAAGGGTCGCATAAATATAGAGAAAATGCATAGAAAATAAACCAACATTTCTACCTTGCTGTTAATGTTTATAGTTGGTGTGGGGATGAACAAAAGGGGATCTCAATTTGTTTCCCTTCTTATCCTGTGTGTTTAATGATCATGATTACATTATGGACTAGATTTAGGTATGAAATAAATCCTTAATAATTCAGACTGGTAATTGTACAGGTGTTTTGGTTTTGGATATCAGCAACTTTGAATGACTCCCTGGTGTGGGATTTAGACTTCTACGACTGATGTTTTTTTTCTTATCTGGATAGGTTGATTAGATTTACTTGAACCAACATTTAGTCCATCACAATGTTGTTTTTGTCTTAATTGCACTATGTTGCAATTAAGACAAAATTACCGACATTGTTACAGGGTTACCGATATTGTTTTACATCAATATCGGTAACCCTGTTTTTTGTTGTTCAAAAATGTCCCATTCCATTAACTTAATTTAGTGCTAAACTAAGTCAAGCTTCAGGCCAGAACACAAAATACTCATTGCTAGTCATTTACTGTCCAGTTGTATTCTTTTTAGTTCATCTTAGGAAAGTACAGTACAGTCTGATTCAAAACCAGCCATGCAGTTGATCAATCTGTCCATTACTTTGTTTTACATACATGTTGGTTTAAGATTGTAGTGAAGGGTTGATTGGCACCCATCTCTAACAGTCAGTTCAGGAGAGAGAGAGAGGAATGGTACACACTAAACCGACTGCGCTGCAGTACATCACAGCGCAACAGAGATCCATGGGACATACAAATTACACTGTCAGATTTGTAGGACAGATCTTGTACTGTCCTATTATAATACAATCTTGGTAGCACAGATAATGCAACAGATTACATTTTATCTAATCTTTGTTTCACCGCAGTCCTGCATTCTGAGCCAGCACAGGGAAACAGTGTACTCAACCACTCTATGGTAACACTAGGAAACCTCCAGCAGAACCAGGTTTAGCGTGAATGATCATCTGTCTCAATATGATAATGGATGAAAGACTATCGAATGAGCACAGATTAAGATGGTAGTGCTGAGCAAGGTGGTTTTATTATTGTTATGGAAGGAAAAATTAAAAGGAAATGTAACATCAGTGAAAGCAGTAATTGCAAATAATGCAATAATTGCAAATGATGCACCAACAGAGTACAGGGAGAGTAAAGATGGCAGCATGAAAAAATGTCTTCAGGGTTTCCTCCATCAGCCTAAACCCGTAGCAGCATAACTACACAGCTTAGGACAGGAGTCACCAACCTGTGGCTCTTTAGGTTCTTCTTAGTGACTCTTAATTATGTTGGTCAAAAGAGATTTTATGTAATATTTGCAAAGAACTTCCACAACTGAATGACACTCAGGATACACAGAATGTTTTTCATCATTAGGCCACCACCTATGTGCTTTTCCTGATCTCCTAGGATATGATAAAAATGCAATGAGACATTCAAGAAAATGTATGAAGTATGTCTTTACTCTTAAAAAAAAAGTTCTTTGACCATAGAATAGATTTTATATGATAGGTATTTAGAAAACTTGATAAACTCTTTTGTTTTTCAAAGGATCATGTAGGTTTTTGCAGCTGACAGATTTGCTGTAGTAGGATAAAAGGCAAAAATCGACCTGCGGACTGCGTAGGTTGCTGACCCCTGGCTTAGGATAACCTAGGAGTAGGTGATGTAAGGATACTAGAGCATGAAGATGTGTGATGATTTTCCAAAGCGGTTTTGGAATAATTTATACCTCACATTCCATCCGATGTTTTTGATGTTGCCAGAGATGTGGTCTTTTATCTTTTAGTAAACTATAGATTTTGAATTTGGTTTAACAGTCTGATACTAAGTTTACACCAAGTCTGAAGTACAGATATCAATTCCAGTCAGCCAACTTTCCCTTGATCACCTTCAACTGGGGATTAATATATATATATATATATATATATATATATATATATATATATATATATATATATATATAGATATATAAATATATATATATATATATATATATATATATATATATATATATAAATATATATATATATATATATATATATATATATATATATATATATATATATATATATATATATATATATATATATGTGTGTGTATGAGTGTGTGTGTGTGTATATATATATATATATATATATATATATATATATATATATATATATATATATATATATATATATATATATGTGTGTGTGTATATAAACGCTTGTACGCTTATGGTGTGTTTAAATGCAGCGTGGAAAAACATATTGCCACTTGTTAACAACGGATTAAAGAGTTGTAGCAGCTGAAAAAAAATGCAGGGGGCGCGCAGGGCACAGATATGGGAGGTGCCCTGTGTGTCACCTATGCTGCTGTTGCCATCCGGTGGTGGCCCCCCAGGCCCGCTCACTGACGCCTGGTCTGATCAGTTCCCTTTCTATTTAGCAGACAAGGCTGTGTTCCTTCATAAACATCATGACTTTAATTCTCAGCATTATGCTGAGTTTGTTGTGATAACATCAGGTTATTGAACGGTTCCTGATGTATGTTGCAGGAGACATGGTGGGCCTTGCTGCTGTTGGCCTTGCTTCCTGTGGGCCGGTCCTTCTATGTTCCTGGGGTTGCTCCTCAGGACTTCCATGAGGGTGCGCAAGTAGAAATTAAGGTAAGACTAAAAAGAAGGATGTGGTTTAAAGTTGCATAATGTTCCAGTGTTTAACCTGGGTGGTGAGCTTTTAGAAAGTTAAGCGTAAAATGAAAATTGATCTTATGTCACCTCATCTATTGATTTAAAGCTGTATAAATAGTATATTATTATTTTATTAATCAAGAATGATCAAATTAGTAAATTTTACAACTGAACATTGTTGCCTTTTTTATTTTGACATTCTTAGGAGAGATTTATATCAGATTATATAAAACTCCCCATGTAATAGATTTTATGAGCCTGTGTGTTTTTGGTTTTTTTTGTTTGTTTTTTTTTGGTTTTTTAAGAATTGTAATTAGGTGGGTCAGTTGACTTTTCAACTGGCCAATTTTATAACGGAAAATATTTAAATATGTTTTGTAAACCAGAATTGTTTGAAGATATGAGAGACATAGTAGAAACAGCTGCAGTGTTGAAGGTCTTCAGAAGCTCACATGTACCGTGGAAAAAGGGCTGGAAGCATTGAGGGAGAAACAAGCTGACAGGAAACTGTCTATTTTGGTGCAGGGATTTTCCTCCTAATACGTCATAAAATGTTATTAATTTCAAATTTCTGCACTACAACAATATCCTTTTATTAATTTAGCACTCATGACCTTAATTATCTTTATGTAGAATGTAGAGGTACGTGTTATTTTTAAGTGTTTCCTGTTTGTTGCCGGTGTGTGGATTTGCATGAGCCAAAGTTGACTACATCTGATTGTCTTTTCAGGCAGTGAAGCTGACCAGCTCCCGTACACAACTTCCTTATGAATACTATTCCCTGCCTTTCTGTAAGCCTGGCTCTGTTTTATACAAGGCTGAAAACTTGGGTAGGTGGGCTGCAGATTATTTAACTTAAGTTAAAACACCAGCAAAGGGAAGACTCTTAAGAAAGTTATCTATGGTTGGTAAGGTAGTGACTGCTCATAGTTTAACAGAATCCCACAACAACAAAAAATGTGAATCTTCCCCACCGTTGATGGGCGTTTGGCAATAAACAGATGAGCTCATCTTTAAACTGTTTACACTCACTATGATGAACTCTTTCTAAATTAACTAATGAGGAGATAAAGGAGAAATTGTTTTTGTAACATGTCATTTTTTGCTGTCTTTTATGTTTTGTTTACTTGTTTTTGATATTTTCAGATATTTAAATATCTAAGTTTAGTAATTTGTGTCCTTTATTCTGATATCTTTTATTCTCATGTTGTTTGTACAGGTGAGGTGTTGCGTGGAGATCGTATTGTGAATACACTCTACAATGTAAAGATGAACGAGGACAAAAAATGTGAGCTGATGTGTGGCAAGAAGAAGCTCAATGTGGATGAGAGTAAGCTGGTGGCTGAACGAATCCAGGAGGAGTACTATGTTCATCTGTGAGCAGGCTTTCTCTTGACCTCATTTATAGTCGAATGTCTGTTTTTAACAAGCAGAAAACCAACAAGCTAGTTCAAAATAATTGTTGTTAATATACTTGGCTTGGGAGCCAGTTTTTAATTTTTCACATTAAAGTCGTGTACAGTTGGAGGATTTTATTTTTTTACCCTCTTGCAGTAATCTAACTTTGGGAATTAAGGTTTGGAAATTCAAAACAAAATGAACTGAGCACTTGATGTGTGTTATTTCAGTATTGCAGACAACCTTCCAGTTGCCACTAGGTTGGAGTTTTACCCTAACAGAGAAACAGGAGGGGATGAGGAGCAAAAGAAGGTTGCAGATAAAGATGTTCAGTTCGAACATGGCTACAGACTTGGCTTCGTCGACAACAACAAGGTAGATTTTACACTCGCCTCTTCAGAAGTAGCTTTTGCCTCATCACTCACTAAATGAGACAACTCGAGGAGTTAGGATGTGTCTATGTCATTAATATACTAATGCTACTACGTATGGCTGTAATAAACAAGAGGTTGAGGTTGCAAACTAGCATGGACCACAAATCTCAGGAAAATGGAGAGTCCTCCCCTCAGAGCTTGAGGTGTAGACTTGGAAATTTTTCAGAGTTTCGTGCCTCTGATAAGGCACAGACCCACCAGTGGATGAGAAAGTTCACTGTGTCAGAATTTATTCAGCAAATGTGAAACACATTTGCTGAATAAATTCTCCCTTTTAGCGCATCTCACTTTTAGCACATTAACTCTTTTTCGGAAAAGCCAAAAACCACTTCAAGTGAGCATAAAAACGTTTTTGCGAAATTAAGGAAGTTATTTTGAATTTCACTGTTTCTGTCAACCATTTCTAATGCGATGCTTCAAAATAACCATCATGTTAAGATGAACAGAAAGCCCACCGTGTCTAAAAGGGAATTGAGATAAAAATGTCAGCTTACTTTATTGGTTTCCATTCCCCCCAAAACACCTAAAACGCCTGTGAAACATACATACTCAAAATAAATTAGATGCAGTTCTTCAATCCTTCGGAACACCTACAGAGGCTTGGTCTCCGAGTTGATGTAGCACTCTGATTATGTAACCTGAGCAGCCAGCTCTTCAGTTAAGAGTTACAGAAGTTGGAGCACTCAGAAATGTAACATGTTTTCCCTTGCTTGGATGTTTTATATTTGTTTTTATGTTACTGCACATAAAGGACTAAAGATATGGACTCAGAAATCAAATGAGGCTCCTCCTAGCTCCTAGCTACTCCTAAGAAAACATTTTGCCATCATTTGTTTGGTAAAACACTCAAAGTTTTTCAGGAATGTTGTAAGTTCAGTTCCACAAAAGCGGCACTTTTTTAAGCTGCCATTGCTATGACAGGAATTTCATCATCTTATATACTTGTAGTGTCAGACTCCATGCCAGAGCTAAATGTGTAAAAGTAGGTGGGTCTTGTATCACATGATATGACACACTACATATGATTGGAGCTGGAGAGACCACAGACCGTGGTGGTCAATCAAAATAGCTGTCAGTAAAAAGAACAGTAGCTGGTGGCCATTTTGGCTTAATGATGATAGGATATTTTTTTTTTTTTTATGCTGAATTCTGAAAGCAAAATTGCATGCTTACTGGCTCTACACAGGCTGCCGCCATTTTTAAACCCTGAATGCAATCAGTAACATAAACGCACGTGTTTGAGTTAAAATGAATTAGCTTATGTACAGTATATACTGTTTGAATGTGTGATCAGGTGAGCACAATTGAAACTAAAAGATCAAGCTAACCCCAACAATGCATCTCTTAGTGCAGATTAGCATCAAAAACCATATTAGATTTCCTTCAGCTGGATTTCCAGTTTTCAGCAACATAAAGCAGAAGTTGGTGGGAAACACTAATTAAATCTTCTTTTATTTTTCTTGTTCCAGTTTTATCTGCACAACCACCTGTCCTTCATCCTGTACTTTCACAAGGAGAAAGTAGAAGAAAGAGAGACTCACAACTACAGAGTGGTGCGTTTTGAGGTTGTACCCCAAAGTGTCAAAGTGGAAGGTTGGTATCAACATAAGTTTTCCAGAAGCTTTGGCTTTGGTGATGGTGTCAAATGAATGGGTTAATTTGAAAGTCACCTCTTGCTTTGAATTTTTTTTTAACATGTAGATCTGAAGGCTGTTGAGACGGATAAAACCTGTACTCTGCCCGAAGCCAGTGGTTCCGCCCCACAGGAGATTGACCCAACCAAAGACAACGAGATTCTCTTCACCTATTCTGTCACCTGGAAGGTCAGCGAAATGAAACACTTTTCTGTTTTAAAAAAATTAGACCTGGTTATAAACCATCCAAAGCCCTCGATTTAACTATATCTGCTGGAGTGATGTAAAGTAAAAACAAAACGACACTTGAAAGTTCTGATACTTTTAAATAGTACTTAGAAAATATTCGGTTGGGCAAAAGACAGTCACCATGTGGATTTAACTAAGCTGAATAATCTAAAAGTGCTGTATTTAAATATTTTAGTTGGTATAAGGGTATCATTCATGCTTGTATGTGCAGTGCCATGAAAGTTTTTTTTAAAAAACTAAACAAAACTAAACTGTCAGCTGACTGCCTGATTCTACTAGTTAGTCAGTTTTTTAAAATAAATAGGTTTTTCCTGCTGATTCTGGTGGATGTGGTGATGATATACCAGGTTTATCTTCTTTAAGTCTGTCAAAGGTGTTCAGTAATCACAGACATCATCTCAGACAGATCACAGTTAAGTCCAAACCTGTCCTCACTGAGAATCTTTAGAATGTGCTTAGGAGCATCTACCGCCCTGGTCCCATAAGATTTTAGTGCGTTTCTGATGTTTTCAAAGCTGGAATGAGTTAAGTTCATTTGTACAGCACATTTCAGCAGCAAGGCAGTTCAAAGTGCTTCACATCATAAAAACATCAATCAAGTATACAGCAAAAACATCAAAAAGCTGTTTAGCGTGCCGTTGTTGATTCACCTTTTGATGACAAACAAGGTTGATGATTAACCTATCAAATCTTCAAGTTCAAGTTTTTATCAATTTGAGTCACTGAGCATCTTTTCTCCTTTGCACAGGAGAGTGAGGTGAAGTGGGCATCTCGCTGGGATACATACCTGACCATGAGCGATGTCCAGATTCACTGGTTCTCCATCGTTAACTCTGTGGTGGTGGTCTTTTTCCTCTCTGGTACGTCTGTAATGCTTTTAAATGTTCTTCTGCAGGATGTCTTCAACCAACATCTTTTTATGCTTTATTATACTGCTTTATTGTACTTATTATACCTCATGGAAATGTAGTTTTAGAGACCTGGTGAATAACGATTAAAGGTGATTGTCGTGATGTCACTAGATCTGACTGCTAGGTTATTAAATATTGTTAAAGCTAACAATAATATTTTTAGAATCTATTGTAAAGTGTACCGGGAGGCGATGATGATGATAGTGTAGGGGGGGGAAATCCCTTGTTTTGTATTCATATTCCCTGAACAGGTGGCCAGTTTATCACAGGGCAACATGAAGAAACGCAAGATGAACAACCATGCAAACTCACACCTAACAGCTATTTAGCGTGGCCAGATGACCTAATATGCATATTTTGGAACATGGGAGGAACCTGGAGCACCTATGCAGAAACCAGAATAAAAGCCTCTCTGCAGAGAAGCAAATTAACTATTTTCTAGTAGTATTATCTACTTACTAGCACTTACTTATACTTTGATTTTTTTTTTTAAAAAGTCAGTCAGTTTGTTACATCTGTGGATTATTTCATCTTCACATATAGTGAAATCATATTATTGTTGTCATTCTAAATCCCACAGCAAGAATTTGTGTCCTAACATCACATGAACCCTTCTCCTTTTCTGCCTTTCTCTTTCAGGGATTCTGAGTATGATCATCATTAGAACCTTGCGGAAGGACATTGCCAACTACAACAGAGAGGACGACATTGTAAGAAAATACAAAAACTAATCAAAGACTGATTGCTTTAAGGAATCATTTTTGTCTTTGAGATTTTCTTGCCTGCTAAAATTGACCTTTTGTTCACAAGATCAGGTGTTCTCACCCTTTGTTAAGCAGTATTTCCCCTTTCCAACCAGGAGGATACTATGGAGGAGTCGGGATGGAAGAATGTCCACGGCGATGTCTTCAGACCGCCTCAGTATCCCATGATCCTCAGCTCTTTGCTGGGCTCAGGGATCCAGCTTTTCTGCATGATCCTCATTGTCATCTGTGAGTTTGGCTTTCATCCTCTTTGCTTTACAAATCCTTGCGATTTTAATAAATTCTTAGTCCTTGTGATTTTAAGATGTTTTCATGTTGTCAACATGCTTGTTTATGATGTCTAATAAAAGGCAAGAAATATAACAATCAACAATAGGTCATTTTGTTGAGTAAATATATTTTGAAGGTTTAATGTTAAGAAATGCATATATCTATTTTTTTAAAACCTGGTAATTGCTAGATTGGATCAGTTACAGAGACACTAGCGTTGAAATGCTTGGTTTATCATTCTCAGGTTACTGAATACATTCAGGGAGTTCACAAAAACTCCTCCAAGTTGTTTGGAATTATTTTTGTAAAGCTGCATTTACCATTTTTATCACTAGTTCTATCTTTCAATTGTTTGTTTGTTCTGTCATTCTATCATTCACTCATTTTTTCTGTCATTCTATTTATCGTTTTATCTATTATCCATTCATTCCATGTGTTGTTCTGTCTCCATATAAATAAATTGAAAAAATAAAACAAATGATTGCAACTAATTAAGAGGTCCTTTTTTAACCTGACACTATGCTTTTTTTATTTTGGGAAGAGAATCCTGTTTTACCTCAGAGCCACACCACAGTTTGACCTTTCTTCAGCTAATAACTCGTGTTTGTTTTTGTGTTGCAGTTGTTGCCATGTTGGGCATGTTGTCTCCATCTAGCAGAGGAGCCTTGATGACTACTTCATGTTTCCTCTTCATGTTTATGGGGTAGGGGCTGTAAGAGTTGCTTTGAATCCTCACAGAAATAAAAACGGAGCCATTTTCTTTCCATGAGAATATGTCTGACTTGTGGACGTTTTCCCTTTAGTGTGTTCGGGGGTTATTTTGCTGGCAGACTGTACCGCACACTAAAGGGCCATCGGTGGAGGAAAGGAGCATTTTGTGTGAGTCGATGCTTGGTGTTTTTGAAAGAAAA
The DNA here is from genome assembly GCA_014839685.1 of Anableps anableps. NCBI lineage: Eukaryota > Metazoa > Chordata > Actinopteri > Cyprinodontiformes > Anablepidae > Anableps > Anableps anableps. The sequence goes on along the minus strand of CM026071.1, from coordinate 3,646,621 downwards.
ATTTTCTTATGACTGAACCGTATTCAGTTGATCCACTCTTGCTGTTTGAATTGTAGCGAACTAGACACTGATCACATGGTGATCACTATATGAGCTACTTTTCAGTGCAGCGCTGGTAAAAACATTTTTAAAGGGTGAGCTGTTGTGGTGACTTCCTGGAGGCGGAGTTTCAGAAAGAGCAGGACTTTCTTAAAGAGACAGAGGTCCAATTTCAAGGTGTTAAATTATGAAGTCAAATTTCTTTTAGGTCATATTTCATATATACAGTATTTTTGTAACAACTGAAGGTGACATAGTTACTTGATAGTGCTATGAAAGGATTCTGTGTGCCTGGAAAACATAATACTGGCCCGTTAACGTCAGCCACAGTGCAACACAGTCTTCAGCCTAAAGAATCATCATAACACTAACATCCACAGCTGAACAAGAGCTTCACAGTGATTCTCTACATTTTTACTCTAATATGCCTCAAAAGAACATGTTGAGTAGACCTCTGCACTGGAGCCATGTTTGAAAGTTGAGTTTAACCACTAAGCATGCTGAAGATGTAAGGTTGGAACTGTGTGGAAGGCAGGATTATTATTATTATTATTATTATTTACATACAACTGCAATATTAAAACTGATTTGTCCAGACGTGTTCAACAGCTTGTTGTTGGTAAAATAAACTCATAATAATAATGCTCCAGTCTTAGTAGAAGACTGGAGCATACATTACGAATTAGATTATTACATTAGACCAATAAAAAAAAAACATTTTAATACAGATATGTAACCTTAATACAAAGTATGTTTAATACCTGCTTAAATGTTATTTTCAAAAGGTACTTTTATCTGATGAATGAGCCTCATGGAACCCATATTGTATTTTAATGAATTTGACTGTGTATCTATCTACTGCAGATTCTTCTATATAAAGAATAGTGTGTAGTGAAGTAAACACAGCTTAGTTATGTGATCTCCAAGCATGAAATCTTTTTGTTTTGCTCAGCAATTGTGGAGGAGGAACTGGGGTTCAAGTCTGGTTTTTCATTTGTTTCTCTTCTAGACGGCCACGTTGTATCCTGGGGTAGTGTTTGGAATCTGCTTCATTCTGAACTGCTTCATTTGGGGTGAACACTCCTCAGGAGCGGTGAGTTCAGTTGCTTAAACACAACCAGAAAGGATTTCTGTTGGGAGAAATGCTGCTAAACCCCTGAAGGCTTGTTATGTCAAAGATTGTAATCGGTGTAAAATATTTCAGTCCAGGTTTGCATGTATCTAAGGTAGCCATAATGAGGAAAAATACCTTATAAAAATAAAATACCTGACGTCACAGTCTCAAACTGTGATTTAAATTGATCAGTCTAAATATTTTAGATCAGCTGGAGATGATAAAATCCACTCCAGATTCTTCATAATTAGTAAAATAGCTGTTTAGTGGAGGTAAAAAGTTCAGAAGCCAACTTCTGCATCATTGGTAGCTAATGATTAGCTGTCACTGTATTTGAATTTAGTGTTGGAGGCTTCTTCAGTGTTTATGTAACCACGTGTTGTCAGCCAGCCCGACTTGAAGTCTTTCTTGGCTGAATCTGTGAAGAATACATGACCATTTCATTTCTCACATCAAAATAAGAGCCCAGGTTTAAAGGTGTCAGGTGTGAAGCACCTTCATATCAGGAGCCCATGCAACTAGTAGACACCTGCTTCTCCACAAGAAGAGAAGACATTAGCTTTTCATGGTCGTTTTCACTCATCTGATTTTCCTAATGATGTTTCTTGACACTCTTCGTTTCCTATCCTGGTCTGGACTTCAGGTTCCTTTCACCACTATGTTGGCCCTGCTGTGCATGTGGTTCGGCATCTCCATGCCTTTGGTCTACCTGGGTTACTACTTTGGTTTCCGCAAGCAGCCTTATGATAACCCGGTGCGCACCAACCAGATTCCTCGACAGGTCCCAGAGCAGCGCTGGTACATGAACAAGTTTGTAGGGTAGGTGTGCTTCAGATTCTCGTCTGCTTCTATTTAAAGGTTTACAGTGCGTTTGATCTTGCAAACTAAAAGTTAGCTTTTTCTTCTCCCCCTCCCAGAATTCTCATGGCTGGGATTTTACCGTTTGGTGCCATGTTCATCGAACTCTTCTTTATTTTCAGTGTAAGTCACAACACATCTTAGATGGATCATTTTATCAGTTGTAAGGAAGTCTTCTCTACATTAAGATATCAAAGTTATGGTTAGCTCTATAACATGACCAGCTCTATAACATCCTCATCGTGTGTGTGTGTCGCCAACCTACAGGCCATCTGGGAGAACCAGTTTTATTACCTCTTTGGCTTTCTGTTCCTGGTTTTCATCATCCTGGTGGTGTCCTGCTCTCAGATCAGCATTGTGATGGTTTATTTCCAGCTGTGTGCAGAGGTAAGGCCACCCAGACTCAGGACTGCTGCTTTGGTTACATGGAGTTCTGTCAGATGACTGTCTCTGTGTGAACAAAGGCATCATAGCTCAGGGATCTGGTCCTCACCTTGCTCTATATATAACACATCATCTCTCAATTAGAGCTAAAAAGAAGAAGAAGAAGAATACCTTTATTAGTCCCCCAAGAGGGAAATTACATTTCAGTACAGCCCGCCCAAGAAATAAAACAAACAACATACATGGGTAGACAGGTGTCTGAGGCTGCAGCCTTCTTGGGAGGAGCTGCCCTTGCATTAGATGAGGAAAAAAAGACCACACTGGGTAAGAGGAGGGGGAAAAAAATCATATTTCACACTTTATCCCCGACAGGAAACAGGTTGAGATTGCAAAAAACCTCAGAACAAAAAAGCAACATACAAACATCATCATACATAAAAAAAACATGTGGAGTGGGTGAGGGTGGAGTAGGGGGGTGTCCCAGCACAGGCCGCCCAGGTGAGCGGCGCATCTGCCTGGCTCATTGCATCCACCTAGGTTACCGTACCGAGGGGGGCCAGTGATTGTGCCAGTGATTGGAGGGTGGGTGTGCTTACAGCTATGAGCATGTGTATATGTCTGCATGCGTGTGTTTGTAAGTAGGTCCGTGAGCACTGTCCCGATGTTTTCCAGATTTCTCGATATGCCAGGTAACTGCTATCTCCAAAAAACAGAAATCCTGTTATCAAAAACCCGATTATGTTCACATCTTCAACATCCTCGACAGACACAATCCTTCACTTCTGCCAGGAGTTCATTGTGTACCTGGAGAAAAATGTACCGTCGGGACAAGAGGGTCACCCTTTGCCCAGTCTTCTCATCGAGAAAATTTGCGTTGAGAGACCAGCTGACCAGATCCATGATTTGCAATTCGGAAGACATGCAAAGACAGGCTCCAAAAGGATTAACAAGACAACAGGACAGAGAGCAGAAGCAGGGCAGAGCAGGGAAGGGTACGGGAGAAGAAAAAAAGGCATCCGCCTCCACCGAGAGCAGGAAGACGAACTCTCAGAATGAACTTTATAACCCATGTCATTCAGCCTTTAGAGTCACATGGAGAATCATGGTGTGCTCTGTCTGTTTTCCTCACTGCCAGGACTATCGATGGTGGTGGAGAACCTTCCTGGTGTCGGGAGGCTCTGCTTTCTACGTCCTGATTTATGCCATCTTCTACTTTGTCAATAAGGTAAAAACCAGAAGAAACTCAACTTTCTCATTAGAGCTGTCTTTAAATTGGACAGCAGTCTACTGTGATGAAGAATAATTTAAGTCTTTGAAGGTTTACCAGGTGTGGAGATTAAAATGTTCTTTCACGGGTCACTGTGGCTGATATGTGTTTAAATCTATACAGTGAAGCTCACGATTACTTACAGCAGTTTAAAGTTATCTTTTAATTTAACCAGTATATCTCTTCTGACTAGAACCAGGCCTGTTTCTAGAAATAATTTAGGGACATAAATTACTGTGATACTATTGCTGAAAAGTCCAATAATGACTGTCCTTTCTTCATTACAAAATTTCCCCAGAATGTGAGCTTCAGTATTTCAGGCACTAAAATATTCTTCAGGGGTGGCCATTTCTGGTAGAAAAATACCTTCTTTTTTTCATCTCCATTCCTTCTTCTGGTTTTGAATGCTGTGCAGCTGGATTGAATTTTTGAACAATCTTGAATTAATGAGTTACAGCAACATTTGATTTCCGTTTGAGACAGGACTGGGCGACATGGCTTAAAAATAAAATCTCCGATTTTTTTCATACCAGATGTGATTTCTGATTTAAACCATTTTTTCTTGCTTTCTTTTCTAAAAAGATGAGCGTAAAGTCATAATTTTAGCAGAATAAAGATGCAGTTTTACCAGAAGAACTCTTAAAATTACAAGAAAAAAGTCGTTTTAATGAGAAAAAAGCTTCCAAAGAGTTATCAAGATTTGACGTGACCAGCTCAGTCTGTTTCTCTTTCTTTGAAATAAACTCAGTCGTTTGCACAATCGTTTCAAAGTCCTGCCACTAATAATAATTTGATGCTGATGTATTAAGAGATTAAATATTTCTTCATTTGTAAAACTGAAACCAAAGTTTAACTTCACGAGATGCTCAACTTTCCTCATTTTAATTTTTTATTTTTCATGGAGAAGTTCTCTTAAAATTACTTCTTCATTCTGTTAATATTGCGACTTTATTCTGGTAATATTAAAACTTTATTCTTGTATTATTTCAACTTTATTGTCGTATGACTGTATTGTTCTAATGTTAAGACTTTTTTTCTCGTAATCAAAAAAAAAATATCATAGCTTGGCCCTAATACTCTGACAACCGTGTTTTATGGCTTCAATTTATTTGGACTTTGAATTCAGGTCAGCTCAACAACAAACAAGATGGCCGCCCTGGGCTCGCTGACATCACTCTGAACTATGGAAACCCAAGAATTGATGAAAAAAAATCCAAAAATTAAATCTTCAAAAACCAAAATTTCAATTAATCGATTCATCGCCTAGCCCTTAATTGAATTAGTTAATTGAATTTAATTGAATTAAGGGCAGTTCGTCTATCCAGTTGGACTAATATGTTATGGATAAGCAGAGCTTTAGAGCATGATGCTTGAAACATAATATCCTTCACAATACTCTGTTTCAGCTGCGATATTGTGCAAACTGACATTACATTGATATTACGTTGTGTAGCACATTTTTAAACAAGTGTTACAAAGTGCTTTACGTTCAATAAAACAATTTAAACAGCATAATAAATAATACAAGAAATACAAAATGTATATCAAATTAATTAAAATGCATAAAAGTGGAAGACAAAATGAAATGGTAAGAAATTCAAGTATTAAAGGCCTTATTATAAAAGTAAGTTTTAACCGATGTAGCCGGTGTAATATTTACTGGGAGGCCTGATGAAAGAAGCCCTTCCTCCTCCTGTCTCCAGTTGAGCTGTGGGAGTGAAAAGCAACAGCTGAGTTTAAGGATCTGATATTGCAAGAAGGGATATAAGGGGTAAGAAGCTCAGAGAGATGATTTGATTTATTGTGTGGCTCTTATTAGAGTAATACTAGTGTTTTGTCCAGATGTGAGTCCAATAGAGAATCTATGGAGCGAAGTAAAGATTAGGGTGATGGCAAGGAGGCTTTCCCACCTCAAAGGCCTGGAGCTCATCAGCAAAGATAAATCCTCAACTAAAATTGGAAAAAACTGGTCAGCAAACATAGAAAGGGCTTGATTGCTGTAATGCCAATAAAAAATTTCTCCATAGTTATTGAGAAGGGCATTCCTATTATAGTGTAAAGAAAAACTTTTTTTATTGATAGCTCTTATATTGTTTTATCTTTTGTGAGATGCAGCTTTCATTTCGTATCGTAAACAAATTCTTGGTTGAATGAAAATAACGTTATATCTGAATCTGCCAGGGGTATGAATAATTCTGGTCTAAGAATTATTATTACTAAATAATTTCAGAGGTTTAAAGGGATAGTTTGACTACTTTGAAGTTAGGTTCTGTAAAATTATCAGTAAACGGTGTCCTTGCCTGTTTGTAGACGAGGGTAGAAATCCTCAGAGAGGTGGGAGACTCGCAGTCAGACTGACCGCCATTTCGTCAAACAACTTCAAACTGAGAATATTCATATCTATAGCATATAGACCACACTTACCAGTGGTCTGTTAGTCCTCCAGGAGAGGAGTACACTGCTGGATTTCATTTGAGAAATAGTACATTTCCATGCTTTTCCTGATCAGGCAGATTGATTCAGGCAGCACCTCTGGCAGCGTAACGTCAACATAGAATAAGAGATCGTTTGACTCAGAAAACAGCAGCTAACATGTTGCTAACAGCTAAGATGTCTGAATGGCTGTTAGCGTGAATGTTAATTCACGCTAATATGACATCTTTCTGCTTCAGCTATTGCTGATAATAACTGTAGAGATCCGCACTCAGAAAACTCCACACTATCTTAAGATCCAGCTATTTTATACCAGCAAGCAGCAGCGCTGTACCATTTCTGAGCCTTTTATGAGTGAATGACGGCAGGATTTTTCTGTCAGAGGTGGTGGTGGGAAAGTGTCAGACTTTTATAAGTGAAAAGGAATGTTTCCTTTTTCTTAACCGAGTAAATTTAGCTGCTCCATAGTCAGGTGCTGACTGTGCTGATGCTGGACATGAAGCTGATCTCTTTCTGTCTGATTTCTCCCCAGCTGGACATCGTGGAGTTCATCCCCTCCCTGTTGTATTTTGGTTACACCACCCTGATGGTGTTGTCCTTCTGGCTGCTAACAGGCACCATCGGTTTTTACGCAGCCTACATGTTCATCAGGAAAATCTACGCTGCAGTCAAGATTGACTGATTCCTCGGCGCCGCTGCTGTTCTCGTAGTTTTTTGGTTTATTTTTCTCAATTCCTTTTTTTTAATATGTTTGTTATTTTATTTTTGTTTTTGTCCAACAAGCACTGACTTGTGTGCAGAAGGAACAGGGGTTTCTTGATATGATGCAACAACCCCACCTGCTGGCCACGCCCCCCCCCCACTCCGTGTCAGCACAGAGACCTAGAGGAAGTCTTCCTCTGTTGGAACAATTGGTGTCTCCTGTCGCCTCACCCTGCACACAAACACCGTGGGCCAAAGCTTGTCAGACAAATATCTCTGCACATTTTTTTCTTTTTTTTTTCAATGTTTCCAACTTAAAGTTTCATTTTGGCCATCATAAGAGTGATACGGGACTTTTTTTTCTTCTTTTAATTATCTCCTGGGACGCCTTTTTCTTGTGATTTCCTCACACTAATCCCGTCTTACTCTTTTCACTGATTCTGCTGTCAGAAGGGACTTCAGTTTCGGTTCAGAGACTTTCTGGATCAGGGTTGTAGTGATAGTTTGACTGATGGGAATTATGCTGGGCTGTTTTACATTGTAATACAAGAAACGGATCAATTAAATGTTCCATTACTTTTTTACTTCAGTTTCTGTGTCCCGTTGGAACCAAGTTACCCACAACGGATCTCATATCCATGTCAGTGTACCGGTTCGTTTATTCTTGACGTCATAGAACAACTCCTGATTGGACGGAAACGAAACATTTGGAGTGAACGGCCACATCGGCGGCGCCGGTGGAGCGGCCACGGGACGAACGGCATGGAGGAGGAGCCTGTTTGCATCCAACAGCAGAACATACTGATGTATCTATTACAGTGTAGCCTTAGCAGCGCCAGAGCCTACAGAACTATGCAGTAATGGAAAGAGTGCAACGTTTAAAGCTAATATCAAAGGACCGTGCTTGTTAAAAAAAAAAAAAAAAAAAAAAAAAAAAATATCAAAGTTTATATCTAAAGTTTGAGTTTTTGTTTAAAAATCAGCGCTGTATCATTGGTTGTAACCGTAAATGTTCTTTTAGCCATTTTCACACATCAGTGCTGAACATTTTCACCGAATCTTTGGTTCTTGAATTTTGTGCCCGATAAAGTGTTCTGAAACCCAACTCGTGTTATCCAGACCTTACTCCATAATCTTCCTGATAAGTTAGTTGGAATCTGGCTGGAAAACCTTGAAGTTTAGAGCAGTTTGACATGATTCCTTGACTTCTCCACCAAGTTCAGGATGGCAGCATGTGTGTGAAAATGGCTTTCAGCAGAGTTTCAGCTGTCCTGCAGTGACCTACTGCTCCTAAAACACACACACACACACACACACACACTCAGCTGGTGCTACGGAGTTGCACATCTCACATCACGTTACTTTTTCCCCTGATATATTAAATAAGAAAAGAATAACTTTAAGAGAAATTTCAGAAAAGGGCTCCCCAAAGATGACACATAGTAGCAAAAACTACATTTTTGCTCAGTGGGCAAACGAGAGGAGAAAGTTGAGTGATGTCAAGGATCGTTCCAGAAGATTCATTTAGGGTTTGAAATCTGCTCTCTTTCTTTACATCTAAGGTGAGGCTTTTGGTGTAAATAAGACAGATGAATCTGTAAGTAGCTCTAAAGCTATGAATTTCTGTGCCCCTGAGGTGAATCACCTCACATAGCAACTGCTGCAGCTTCTTTGAATAACTCAACTTGTTTTCTAATTTCCTGAAATCAGTCTGTTTTTGCTGGGCTTATCAGCACAGGATCAGCCTAACAGACAAACTTTTCCAAGTCCCTAAACAAATAAAATGGCGGTAACATTTATCGCATTCATTTTCTGGGTTTTTTTATTTTGCTTCCTACTCAGCGTACAGGAGCTCAGATCTTCACCCATTCAAACCAGGGAAGTAGAAATAATTCATTTCCTGGTCCTAATCTCCCTCATAACCCCACCACCTGAGCATGTGTTTAGCTACAACAGAGTTCCTAGAGGAGAGCAAGATGAGCCCAGATCAGTTGAAGTTGTTTGGCTTGGTGAATTCTTACTGATTTATTTCCATCTGCTTATGGAACTTCAACAAACTTTCTGAGTCCTCTTTACTTCTGCCTGATTTAAAGGCAGACACACTCCTCTCCTGCTGCTGAGGTGCACATGCCTGGAGAGATTTTTTTTTTAAACAGACTTCAGAGCCCTCGGTTGTGTGTGAACATATGCACAGATCGGGGTTTCCAGTGTAAATAAGAGCTTTGTATTTGTTACGTTTGGCTGTTTGTGGCGCTCTTTGTAAAGATTCCTGTCATTGTTTTAGCCAGAAGCATGATGCTCTTGATGACATTTTAGAGCAAATTTTTTTTTTTTTTTTTTTTTTAACTTTTTTCCGTTTGTTTCTTTTAAAGATTGTCTATATACAAAGTGTACAACGACAAAACAATAAAATGATAAGTTGAGTATGAAAATGGGCTTTTTGTTATTGACCTTGCAGGATGGATTCTATATAGGCATTCTCCTCCAACTGTAGGAAACAAAAAACTCCATAATTACGCTGTTTTGATCCTTGCAAAGCATTAAAGAAGCATAATTGTTTTAGAGAAGTTGTTAGTCACTCTAACCTTCAGTTCTTTAATGGTGGTAAAATTGTTTAGTTGTATGGTTCATCAATTTATAGAAGGTTCTTAAAGGTTGCCTGAAGCACAAAGTTAATAGAACAACACCCCTGGGACTCCATATGAGTCACTAAATAATACCTGGCTCAGAGTCGAGAGCAAGTAGCGAAATAGAGGGACAGCGACCATTAAGTCTGTGAATCCTAGTTGACTGCAGGGCTACTCGGTCTGACTGATTCATAGGAAGAAGCAGAGTGGGACACTCAGATGTGGAGCCAGGCGTGTCTTCTTCGATAAACCGGCCAAAAATAGATTTCCTACAGCTCGTGATCAGGGTAAGACTCAGCAAGTTTAGGACTCTTAGTACCTGTTGGATGGAGAACTGGTTAAGTGTTGACCTTTCAGAGTAGGGAGTTGGTTGGGGAGGGGCTTAGCTTAGCGTTTCGGACAACAAAAGTATGTATATTAAGCTCTGGTAAATTAGAGCAAATTTGTATCTGTAGGTACATTGATACATGTGTGTGTATATAAGTGTATATGCATTTATTTGTCTTTATGTATATATAGAATTATCATTTTAATGAACAGTTTGTATGTAAACTCAGGCAGGACTAGATAAGCCGCTGCTTCTTCCTGCTCCCTTTTGCTTTGTTTTACAGAAATTTTTGTTGGGTTTTTTTAAGTCATTCTTTTTTTCCCCCTGCATTTGTTTTGTTGACAATTCAACTGTTCAAAATGAATTGAAGAAAGAATTAGGAAGGGTGGTGCTGTGGTAGCTCGTAGGCATATTACTGCATAGCCATAATGCTGTGTGGGAATTCTGAGGAGTTTAGCTTCTTGTTGCAAAGATGTGGAAGTTATGATTTTTATTTTCAATATGAGATTAAACAGCACTAAAAACATTTGTTTTAAAATGTGCTTTAGCAGCAGATTTAGGTATAAAAAAATGTAATCTAATTTTAAAGGAAAATATATGTTCACTCATAATCAGGATACCTAAACATTTTCAGATTCCAAATGTTTTCAGACTTAATTTTCAAAACGTCCTACTAGCATTTTGAGTCACTTTTTTTTTAGGTCCAATTATAAACATTACTTTCACAAGGTTTATTGAAAGGTTAGGACACTTATGTCATATTTTATTCTTAGTGTGCCAAAAAATTTCCTGCATATCAATTAAAACCAAAATGATGCACAGAATTTTATTCAAGCATTGGTTTAGTAATTGTGCTTTCATTATCTAAACATGTGGAAGAAATTATATGCGTGCAATGAAATAGTTTGACTCTTCAAATCTACACAGATAGTAAGACTCAGAATTATTTTGTGGTAAGTAGAAATGCTAAGCAGCTACATTTTATGGTTTTTCCATATCTATACATCTTTTTATCAGCGGAAAGAGTTCCTTGCACTACGGAAAACTAAAACCACTTATGTTTATAGTGTGATATTGTCCACCAGGCCCCAACTCTAAATTTTTAGAACAGTTATTAGATTTCGTATTTGACTCAGTGTAAAATACTGATAAGGACATTACAGTGGGGGTATTATAACCATTATGTAGACATTGAAAATTATATCCAAATGTATAATATTTGAGTTTATTCTGACTGAATACACTGCCCCTAAAAGAAAATGTCATCACGCTAGATCTCTACTGGGCAATGCTGTAACAGCTTTTATAGAACCTGTTCGAATGCTGATTTCACAGCTGAGCAACTACTTCTCAGAGATTTACTTCCAGACCTGTCACTGTGTTCTTTAATCTTCATGATGCTGTTTGTTCTCTAATGTCTCCAGCAATCCTCTGAGGCCTTCTTAGAACTGCTAGATTTATTCTGAAATCAAGTTTTGGCAATTGGTTGCACCAGATTTTATTAAGTGGTATCAGTGGAAAGGAGGCCGAATACAAATACGTACCATATTTTTCAGACTTGTTTAAAAAAAATTTAGGAAACCATGTATTATTTTCCTTCCACTTCACAATTATGCTACACTTTACACTGATTCGTCTATCACATAACATCCCAATAAAAACATTGCAGTTTGTGGTTGGAATACACCAAAATGTGGGAAGAATATGGAAGTGTTTTTTGACACTATACATGTACCTCTCAATTAAATGTTGCAAAACGTAATCTAACATTGCATCCAGATTGGGTGGTTCTCTAGCCATCCATCTTGGTTTAAAGTGGAGTGATAAATCACCAGGCTACCCCTTTCCAAGTGAAGGTGTTCATTTGCGTGTTTCCAAAATGCTCCACGTCTAGAAGCCTGCCTTGTGTCGTCTCATTTTCCTTCAGGTTCTGCTTAAGAGCATTCTACAAAACCATTACAGTTTCTATTCCTGAGTTATGGGACAGATGGCATCCTGTAAGTCTATGTATGAGAGTCAGCTCAGCTGATCTAAGTATAGGTTTGCTAGAATTAGGCCGGTCTTGACGACTCAAGCTATGCACTCAGATGCATTTGTCCAGCTCTTCGAGATGTCATCCAGACTCTGGACCAGGACGGTAAAGTCACGACTACAGATGGCCATTTTTAGGAAAGGGATTTACTTCTGATCACCTTTCTCTAGATTTTTACAGTAACAAAAAGAAAAAACCATCAATATTTTACACATAATTTCTTTCATATACTTATCCCCACTTTACAAGCTGTTGTGTGTTGTTTCATTCTGAGCTGTCAGAAAAGGCCACCGAAAAACTCCAACATTTGAAAGAAAATCAGATTCTAAAAATTAAAGGTGCATGGAAAATATATAAATTGTCCATATAAAATATCAATTATAAAACCTTTTTTTTCTGTAGCCCAACTTGAGAGATAAAAGCTGCTGTCAAAAGTGTGGCCACATATGCTCACATATCTGAAAACATGCATCCAATTACATGCATCCAATTGTTAGACATACATTAAGTCACATCAAAAGCTAAGGTCTCAATCTACTGGTTGATCTACATTCCTTCTCTCATCTATGGTCATGAGCTCTGGGCAGTGACCGAAAGAACAAGAACGCAGATGCAAGTGGCCAAAATGAGTTTCCTCTGCTCAATCTACTGGTTGATCTACATTCCTTCTCTCATCTATGGTCATGAGCTCTGGGCAGTGACCGAAAGAACAAGAACGCAGATGCAAGTGGCCAAAATGAGTTTCCTCTGCTGGGTGTCTGGGCTCTCCCTTAGAGACAGTTCTCTAAAGCCCCTTCTCCATAGTCAAGTCTCACTCTAGGTGGTTAATGTCTGGTTCAGGTCTTGGCAAGTTGGGTGCGTCTCCATAGGCAGTGTGTTCCTCGCTGTGTGGGTGTGAACATGGGCAGAAATGTGAGAACGTGGGCGCCGTGAGTGCACAAGAGCTCCGATGATGTCATTTTGCGTGTACCCTTAGGCGGCCAGTTTCTCCGAAATCCCTCGCTACATTTGTTTGTTGCAGTTTGCTCTTTCCAGTTGATGCTGGATTGCTCTTCTGCCACAATCAATAAAAAGGTTTGGACCTTGAGGTTTGACTATGGAATTATTAATTTGCTGTTCACCATCTCGCCAACTACTATGGTTTTGTTGCGTATTGAAAATGATTGTTGAGATGTTGTTCAAAGAGTTTGCAAGTACCGCCTTTGTTCATCCAGTGACTTAAATCCAAAGGCCAATCAACAAATGTAATCTGCTGCCAATCAAATTGCTTGTGTGCCAAACAGGAAGGAACTGAGCAGGATGTGCAAATGGCTGTGGCTGACTGGGAAAGAACCAGTAAAAGCCACGCCAGTGGGCTTAAGGGAGAGCCTTAGAAGTTCAATCATCTGGGAGGAACTCAGAGTAGATCAACTGTTCCTCTACATCAAGAGGAGCCAGTTGAGGTGGACTTGGGCATCTGGTTAGGATGGCTTCTGGACGCCTCCGTGGTGAGGTGTTCTGGACACATCAGGAAGAGACCCAGAGGAAAACCCAGGACATACTGGAGGGACAATGCACCATAGTGACCTGAGAATATCTCACAGTAACTGCAGATGTGTCTCCTGCACACCCGTGATGTGAATCTCCAGTTTGATAATGTCCCAAAGGTGCTTCGCTGTTGGATTGAGATCTGGAGACGGTGGGAGACATTTGGAAGATACGGATTTAGTCATGTGAAGTGAAAGATCTTAAACTTAATCTTTAGATGCATTTGCAGCTTCTTAGTTCACAGAAAGGTGTTTTGTGGCGAGTGGACAGAGTGGGGTTTGGTGGAGGGGAGGTATATGGTTATGTGTGGGGGGAAATCATGTAGTTACATCAATAACCGATTTCTATTCATAGCCTTCTATGAATTGAATCCTGATGTACCTAAATATTTCCACCCCTGTTAGACCATGGCTACATACTAAACAATTATTTCGGTGGCTTCCAACCAAAAAGCCTTTTTCTGTCCTACCATCAAAAGGGTAAACTCGTGAAGTTTGCCCAATACCACTGGGACTCTCAAAAGAATCAAGCTACACCATCCCTTTAAAAATTTCACACAAAAAATGTAAAACATTTGTGGCTTTAAACTGCTCCCATAAATATTCTACAGTAGTTCCCATAATAAACACAGGACTGCAGGTAGGGTATGAAACCACTGGTTTGTCTTTTAATTATTTCAACAAAACACATGAGAAGTCAAAGATACACTGTACTGTACAATAAGTCAATAGTTCTGCTGTTGTGTTCATCTCTTTGGATCAACCAATATACATCTGTCACTAAGAAACTGCAGCAACTGATTACATGAGAGATATGTTAAAAACGAAGACTTCTGATGTGAATCCTTGAACTCTCCCCGTACTTGATAAGCTCCATGCTATATAACATAGTGTGAGAGAACGCAAGTAGCCTGTTATTGTTCACCTTTTTATAGTTTATTCCAAAGGAGGCTGTAGTTGCTTGTAAAAAAATAAAAATGGGCTATGTCACCTAACAAGATACACAAAGAGGATGGAATGCACGACTTACATTTTAGCTAGAAATATATAAATCTACATATGGATACTGTCTGCACCAGACATTACCCAGTTTCGTACTAAAGCCAAAACAATAGAGGGTGAGAAAGAAAAAAAAAAAAAAAAAAAAAAAAAAAAAAAAGAATCATTCAAATCAAATCAGCATTTCTCAGGTTTACAATGGTGGAAAGAATTCCCTTAAAATGTCTGTACTGCACCTACCAGTAAAGAGGAAAAGAGGGTGAGGATAAGTGCATCCCTAGTAGGTGCAGGCTGAGGTATTGGAACTACAGCCAAGCTGATGACCAGTGCAACATCTCTGTCAGAGGTCGGTGCTTCAAAAGCTTTGACATTTCAGCTTTTTGTTCAACACAAGCAACAGAGGCTCTACCCACACTGGAAAAAATGTGGAAAACCTAGACAAAAATAATGACTATATTAAAATGAGACACCACAGCCATCCAAAATAATCATTTCCCCCCAAAAGTCTCATTTAGAGATTCACTTTAACTTGAAAGGTTGAGCTTTCTATATATTTAAAGGAAAAAAATGGAGACCTTGTATTTTATTTCTATAGCTATGAGATGTCAACAAAATAATTAATATCAAACTCCTCTTAACTTCCTGAATATTTCATTTTTTTCCCCACTTCCAGAGTCGTTCTGTAGTTTTGATTACATCAAACGGCAATGGTCTCCTACAAATAATTCAAATCTTACCATCAGCTTAACCAGATAAACTGATTGAACTGCTTTCATATTAATAAAACTTTTTTATTACCACAAACAAATTTAAAAACCTTATTGTCTACCATTTCCCTTTCTGTCTTGTTAAGATATTTACAAAAACTCGTGGATAATAGGGATGGGCAATATGGTCGTAAATATTATCACAATGTTATGCAGTAAAATAGTGATAATGATAAAACAAAAAACAAACAAACAAAAAAAAATTTAAAAAATCACAATAAAAAACAATTTAACTTTTTTTTATTGGGCTGTGACTGCATGGGGCAGCAATCAATTATTCATGACAATGACAAATCAAAATTCTTATGACAGAAAATTTTTCATGAGAAATGATACGATAAATACCCAGTTCTAATGGATAATGTTTTCCATATTTATGTATGGCACAATTTCAGTAATAATCAAAGTTAGTGATGTGATTTTAATTCATTAAAAGTGCACCTGAGTTTATTACTTTTTCTGGTAATTGTTGTATCTGAAGCACTTTTCCCCCACTCTCCAAACACGGCTTCCGAAATTTATGATTTTTAAAGTTCTTTCTTATTCCTATAACAGTTTTGGTTTCTTCTCTATATTTTGTCAACAAACAAATTTCAACAATAACATATATTTGTTCCAATAAGTCAGATTTAAACCCACTCATAATTACCAAGTTTGTGACAGAAACTGCAGCTATTACACCTGAACAACACTATTCTTAAAAATGACTTAAGTTGTTTAACTTGAATTTAAAAAAAAAAAAAAAAAAAAAGTCATTGATCAAAACCATAAGTGCTTTGTAGTAGGGGTGCGTCAGACTCTTTCCACTCCGTGGTGTGAGAACGGCCGTATGAGTCTATGTTGCAACAGGTTTCCAGTGCTGTGATTGGCTGTGGCTTTAGGCGCGCTGCTGACAACACTCTTGTTTATCACTGCCTCTGAGGAACAGACATGCTGCTTCTGTTTTCTTCAAATGCTTGGCTGCAGTTTGACTAGATACACTTTTGAAAGATAAAAGTCAAAGCTGGTTAAGTCAAACAATAAGAAGAAGGAGAAAGGGAGCAGGGAGCTCTTCTGTAGAAGGATTTTAGTGAAAATTATATCAAAAATACTGTTATTCTTTTGGAGAAGAGAAATACACAAATCCTGATAAAGTTTAAACATCAAACTAATGGCACATACATATACAAGATCAATACAAAATTAAAAACATATGAACATATAAGCTGAAACTTTAAAAGAAAAAAAATACTCTTTTTTTTTAAAGTTGAAAGTGCTAGAATTCAGATTAGCTCACAGAAACCCAGGGAGGACAAACTTAATGCACACTGAAAGCTTTTTTATCCTTTCATGTAGGGACAAAATGAGAAATTTGTTTCAAAAGTATAAATGCTCAATGGGACTGCTACAAATTTGGCTTAAACCAGAAGAGTTTTTCTTTAAAAAGTCTTAAAACTCTTACAAAGAAAAAAAAAAAAAAAAAAAAAAATCTAATTTTAATCTTCGGTTTACAATAGTAATTCTAAGGAAGGTGCCGACAGCTATTTATTTAGGGTCACTAGAAAGTTCAATCATAAAAATAATGATTTAATATCATAACTTATGTAATTTTATGTTGAAACTGGAATCTAAAAGTATAACTTTATCAACAACGTGTAGCTGTGTAGTTTTAAACCTTTAGACACCATTGCTCATTAGGAATTTTCCGATACTATCAACTATGCTTTTCTAATACATCGGGCCGTTAGCTGGTTCCTTTTTTCAGCATAAACAAAAAAAACCTGAAGATTTCTTAATAAGCTATTGTGCAAAGATGTAGTTTCTTCTCCCAAGGTTTTGGTAAGAAAATAAACAAATAAAAATGAGGTGATGTGTTGTGTTGTTTTTTTCGAGGTCCTGTTTAATACAAACAGAAAATAATATATCATGACAAAAAAACAAAACAAATACATAATTATAAGCAATACCCCAAGTTGTACAGTCAGTCTCTTTGCACGCTCCTGTTGCTTTGAATGTCAAAGCCCAGGCGGTTCAATGACTGTGTTCTCCTGGAGTCGCTGTGTTTTCAGACCCTTTTACTCTACAAAGCAGCTAAAAAATGGAGGAGGAGAGGAGTAACGAAGTGGTGGGGCTGATGAACACTTTCTTGGTTTGGCTCACTGTCTATGTTGCAGAAAAAAAACTTTTGAAATGTTCTAGTGGTCTACAGTTGTTGTATATCACCAATCGTGGCTAAAGCAGCATCATGAGATTTAGCTTTAATGCTTATGTGCTATGGTTTTGGATTATGTTTTTTTTTTTTTTTTATTTGTTTTTTCCAGCTAGGGCTCACCTGACGCACAGACATTGCTAAACATAAAGGGAGCTGGTGTAAAATTGTAACGTTACTTGTGAATGAAATAAACTACTAAAATGGAGTGAGATGAACATTCAGATTTCTCTGTTGTTTCAGGAACAGAACAAAAAAAGATCGGTTTTGTTTATCTAAAAGTTACGTAGTCCTCAATAATGTGGTCACTGTGTGCAACATCATGTCTAGTTTCTTAAGTATTATTTCATTTTATTTAAAAACATTTTTAACTTAATGTATTTTATCTTTAGTTTTACAAAAGCTTACTATGGAAAATTAGGTGCAACTCTCTCCATACTGTCAAAAAAAGATTTGTAGGGTAAGAAAAAGTCCAGTATGGTAACTAAAAGCCTTCTACTACTAACTATGCAGGCAGTAAGTAAGAAAGTAAAAGCTTTGTAGCTCCAAACTGTAAGGAATAGCCCTGTATAGTAAGTAAAAGCTGTGTACCTCCATGCGGTAAGCAATAGCCCTGTATAGTAAACAAAAGCGGTGTTGAACCAAACTGTAAGCAATTGCCCTGTATAGTAAGTAAAAGCTCTGTAGCTCTATGCTGCAAGCAAAAGCAATATCCCTGTATGGTTAAAAAAAAAACTGTACGGAAAGCGAAAACTTTATATGGCTAATAATAGTTCTGCGTTACAAGCAAAGCATTATATACATAACAGGTCTGTATAGCAAGTAGTAATTGGCTTGTATGCTAAAAAATAGCTCCATATGGTAAGCAATAGTTGCTATAACAACATAAATGTCAATAGCATCCTATAATGTTGAAAATCAAAAAATAAAACAGAACATTTAGAGGGAATTTAAACTTACTAGTCTGAGATTTTATTTGAGAAACATTTCAAGTAAATAAGCCACAGTGACCACACTATAAGAGAATTACATCAGAATGAACTAAATCTGAAAAGATTTTTTTATTGGATTTTCAGGCTTTAAGTTAACTTTGGACTAAGGTTTTTATAGGCTCTTGGTTTAGGGTTAGAACTCCAAGGCCTACAGTTTGAAATACTTAAATGCCATCCATGTAAGCATCCCTAGAACACAATCTATGGCTAGCTCAAATCCTAGCAGACCACAAAGCCACTAGCAGCTTCCTACAAATAATTTCCATCCAAAGTTTTGATTCTTCTTCTTTGACTCAAGTACACAAGTAACGATCAGGTACGACAGAGAAAGCTTGAGGGACAAAGAAGATACTTCATCTTTTTCTTAATCAAAAAAATGCAAGATACAAACAACTGTAAACCTGCAAGACATCAAAAACATTATCACTTAGTTTTAATACATCTACCTAAAATACACATTAAAAGCAATTTTCGATATTTATTTTTGAGATATTTCGTACACTGCAATAACATTCTTAAACAAATTTTTGCTTATCAGCCACTAATTCCTTTGTTATTTTTATCCATTCACATATCTCAGGGTTCATCATTCACCATGATGATGCATCTTTTTAAAAGACTGCCTAAAAGATGAGTTTGGAGTATTTTCCTAAAAAAAATAGCCACATGTATCTTTAGAAAAGATATGTAATTGGTTTTTGCAGCATTTTCTTGGCTGCATAACAGAAACTTTTAAAAGTAACTCCAAGGTAGAAAACCTGAAAGAAAGAGTCCTGCGCACGGTACGACATCTCAATCATACGCAGTTAAAACTCCAGAATCATGGAGCCCAGCTAAAGCCAGGTGCTGGAATGAAGACCTGTTCATACGCTGCAACAATCCAGACATTTGTTTTCCCTCCCAGTAGAAATGACAGCAGCCAGTCATGGCTTGGGAGTTCTCACAGATCATTTTTGACACCAACACTGAGCAGAACTTTTCTTCCTGTCTTGGGGTTATCCAAATTCAGGGATTGCATCCTTTGAAGACCTACCTGGTCTACCTGTGTCCTTTGCAATATACCTGTATTTAAAAGTGTACTCCTCTCCCACTCTATTTCTCGCTTCGTTTGCCATTATTACAAGAACAAAAATCTCCTGTTCGGCCCCCAGTGAATCTTAGGATAGAGTGGTCTCTTCCTTCAAATCTGGAAGAGACTTCAAATTTGGACAGTCTTCGTCGCATCGCTGGGATGTAATCAGCCTTTAAATGCAGCCTTTAAATGTGGCCTTCAAAGGATGCAGCCCCTGAATTTGAACACATATTGTGTGATTCATCAGAGATGTAAAGTTGGCATGGTCAGTGCAGATGTCAATCCGTTCTGTTAATTCTGCACTTGAGTTTTTCATGAAGTATGAAACTGATTTGGCCAGAACTAGCATTGCTTTTGCCACATGCGAGTAAATGATCAGTTTCTTGATTCTTTCAGGTTATGTACAGACCTTAGAAATAGAGTGCGGGAAAAAGATGTGCTCTCCTGGTTTAAAGTTAGACAGTTTTGTAAACCATACATGTCAACTTCTGAATAAATGGAGTTTCACAGAGCTCTTTGTGATTTTCCAACCGGCACGAAGAGGCTTTCATACAAAAGTACAAGGGAGGAGACGAGAAGCGAAGTGCCTTCTGTTAAACAAAAAAGTGCTTTTCTTGAGAAAAAAAAAAAACAAAAGAAAGTTGTGGTAAAGCTCATAATTTAATATGTATTTCTCTCATGTTTTGTTTTCATGTAGCTAGTGATTTTCCAAACATATAAAAAGAGTCTAAAGTGGCCTTGCCTAACTCCTAGAGTAAATCAGACTGATTCTGGTGTTATTTTTGTATTATTTGAACAGCACTTTTTTTAGAGGTTGGGGTTATTTTGCAGCTCTGGCTAAGTCACCTCATGGAAGAAATTACCGTTCATCTCTTTGTTCCCCCACTGAGCTCTCTCCTCTCCGAATTAATCATGACGATTCAGGGTATTAGCATGGGTGGTTCAAAACTCAACATATGACACATTCTATTATGTTCTTACATTTGGGGAAAAAAACAATAAAGTAAAACAAAATTTCCACTTCAAACTGGGTCACAACAAGACAGATAATCTCCACTAAAAATTATCTTTGTTTTTTTTCATTTTTATATTATTACTTTAAGTATGCAGTACCACGCCTTTAGGCCTACTGATCCTGCCCTCTATTCTACTAAAAAGGGGAAGATAAAAGAGGAAGTAAAATGAAAAACAAAAAAAACATGGGTTAATACATTGTTATAGCTATAGGATAAGGGGAAAAGCCCAAATAAAAGCTGCTTCAACTTCGTTTCTTACATTTTCCTTTTTGTTCAAAGGGGTTTAAACTTCTTTTTAAGGCTCAATCAAAAGCTTTTGTGCGCACTTTCATTTAAGGCTTCTAAGTGTTCATTTATTTTTAAACTTAATTCTCCAACTTTTCCATCAGGCCTTGTTCAGAATAGTGACCTGAAATATCCAAGCTGAGCTTGGGCTGGTGTGGAGGCCACCTTGGCAGGGAAGAGGCTGCCTCTGTCACTGAAAGGCCTGGTGAAAGCGAGGCAGTGTGGTGTTACTAAGGCTGGAGCTGAACACTGGTGGAAGGGGGTGCAGGGATCCAAGGCCTAGACCCCCGCTGGAGCTCTGCTGCTCCTGAGGTTGCGGTTGCAAAGAGGTAAGAGGTGCCGCGGCAACAGCGGCTGCTGCCGCAGCAACTGCAGCGGCATGGGGCTCGGCAGCATGCAGAGATGAGGAGGAAGAGGAAGTAGTGGAGGAGGTCACAGATGAGGTGTACCCCATAACCAGCCCTCCTGTGCTCATGGGGGCACTGTAGGGAGGAAGGTTTAGGGGCAGGAAACCCAGCAGGTGGGAGAAATCCATGTTAGCAGCACACAGAGACTCAGCTATCACTGCAGGGCTCTTGGACAGGAGGGGATCCCCACAAAGGTCATCGGCCAGGCCCGAAGTGGGCTCCAATCCGTCCTTGGGGGGTGAGGCAGCAGCATGGGGCTCTATAGAGGGAACCGGGCCTGGTAAACCACTCTGCAGATCCATGAGAAAACTCTCCATCTCTACTTTCAAGGGCTTGTCCAGCAGGTATGAGGTAGATCCCAGCTGGTATTTGGGTGCTGGCTGGGGCTGGTGCTGCTGCTGGGGAGCCGCAGGCTGGTGGTGCGGGGGGGTTTGTGGGGAATGGTGATGATGATGATGGTGGTGATGATGATGGTGGTGATGGGAGTGAGGGTAAATAGATGCGGGGGATTCCATATGACAGCCCATGCCCATAGCTGCAGACAAGGAATTGGGCATCAGGGGAGGATGTGGAGGACCCACACCAGAATTAGACATGGCCTGGAGATGGTGAGGGTTATACATGCTCATCGGGAAGGGTGCCCCACTGGGGAATGATTTTCCCATCATGGGGTCTTTGTTGGGCCCCATGCCGCACATCATGGGGCTGAGTTCCTCTTTTACTGAGCACGGTGGAGATCCTGTCGTTAATAGGCCTAACATATCCGGAGGCTCCGTCTTAATCTTCAGCAGCTCCTGGGAGTGGCTCTTCTTCACATGCCGTGTCAGATGGTCTTTCCTGCCGAAGCGCTGGGCACAGTACTGGCACAGAAAGTCTTTTCGCCCTGTGTGAACCACCATGTGCCGTCTCACATCTTTCCGTGTGTAGAAACGTCGGTCACAGTGGTCACAGGGGTGTTTTTTCTCCTTGGCACCACCCGAGGACTTCCCCGAGTGGCTCTTGAGGTGCTCCAGGAGAACAGGTGTGCTTTCATAACTCTGCATGCACACTTTGCAGGTTAAATCCCCTGCAGTAGCAGAGTGCATGGCCACATGGCGCTTGTATCCCAGCTTGGTGTTGTAGTGCTTCCCACACTCCTCACACTTGAAGGCCTCTTTGTTGGGGTCATGGGTCTGCAGGTGGTTCTTCAGGTGGTCTTTGCGGTGGAACATTTTTTCACAGAACGAACACTGATGGGTCTTCTGTGGAGAGTGTGTGGCCATATGCCTGCAAATATTAAGACAATGCAAATGTGTTTAAGAAAACGCTACAGAGCTCATGCCTCACAATCATGTGCTCTGAAGGTAAAGAAAACTATTAGTGTCACAGAACGTAAAAACTAAAGTCAAAATAACTTTTTTAGAATAGTTTGGGTGCTTCACCTATAGATGCTTAAGAATGGTGATGTGTTTAAATATTGATTTAAATTTTCACAACTTAAATTTCAAGTCAGGTAAAAATAGTTTTTTGTTTTACTCGTGTGTTTAAACAGTAAAATGTACACTTCCGCTAATCTACTAATGTGCTACTAATGGAGCTAATTTTTTGTTTAATGCTTTAGCGCTTTTAGTAACTTTAAAAACATTTGCGCACTTAGCTTCCCCTAAATTAATTTTTCCAGATAAATTCGAAAGCGCTAATTTATTTGGCTGTTTTGTAAACTTTCAGTTGAATCAAGTTTGACATCTGTATTGAAGTTTTGGTTATCGACTGTTAAGAATTCTTCAAGTAGTTAGACGTTTATATTCATGCTCTTATTTTCGAATGGTGAAGACTGTTTACGGAGCAGTTCCGTTGCCTCTCCTCACGTTCTCCTTTTATTCCCCCAATAACTTGATTTCAAACAAGAAACATACAGAAACAAAATATAACATGGACAGTACAGATATAAACAGAAATACAATGTCTAAGGGCATTGTAGAACATGTTAATTATAATGTCAAAATTATATTGGTGCTTGAGGGTTGTAGTCTTTGCAGGGCAAATATAATTCCAATTGAAGTTAGCGCTTTAGCATTAGCTAAATAAAACATTGGTGTAGTGATTTAGCATTAGTGAAACTAATGCTTATGATTAGTGCTTTAGAGTTAGCACAAATAACATTTTAGGTAGCGGTGCCTACCACTAGGAAGGTATAAACAATCACAGTGAAATAAGAATGACTATTGGTCTCAAACATCCTATTCAAACACCACTGTTAAAAAAAGAATACACTCGACCCCTTTCTTTTGGTTATTTACAGACCAATTTCTAATCTACCATTTCTAAGTAAAACATCTGAAGAGTGCAACTTCTGTAAGAAGTCTGTTTGGATGCATGGTTGGAACCAGGAGTGGTTGGACTGTGATGTGATATACTTCAGTGACACAGACTTCTTTCATAATTTCATGATTATAAATTTTCACCCATTGTTTATGTCTGGATTTACTGTGGCTTCTTCTGGTGCACAATTATAATGCATGTCTCATGTCAATGACATGGAAGTCTGATGAAATGTGACATGACCGTTCAGACTGCAGATACTAAATGTATCTGATTTAGTGCCACATATGGAAGTGGCACAAATCGTTTTTTGGGGGTGAAAAGATCAGAATTGGGATGTTCAGACTGCCATGAAAAAAATCGGATATGGGTCACATATGGGCAAAAAAAACTGGGATTCGGTTCACATTCGGCTGCCCTGTGAACGAAGGCCTTGAGATGTACACAGCTTGGGATATTGCTTTATAACTCAACAATATCTCTCCTGAGCTTTCTCCCTGACCTGTCTGCTGTGTTCTTTGGTCTTCACGACGCCATTTGTTCTCCGATGTTCTCTAGCAAACCTATGGAGGTCTCCAAAAAACAGCTGGATTCATGCAGATAGACTTCGTTTGCTAATTAGGTGACTTATAAGGCTATTTGTTGTACTGTATCTTACTTAGGGCTATCAGAGTAAAAACGCATGCAACAATTTTTAACTATAAATACTTTTGAAAACTATCTAACAGTTTCCTTCTGCTGTTGGTCTGTCAAAAAAAAAAATCCCAGTAAAACACACTGAAGTTTGGGTTCTAATGGGACAAACTGTGAAAATGTTTAACTGACATGAATAGAACTGTATAGCAAGGTATGCCTTTTCAGGTTCAAACTCCTACATATAAATATATAAGTCAAATGAAGTCTTATTGGGGTCTGTAATCAAATGATATCAAACAGTAGATGAAGGAGGAAATGTGACTGATACCTGAAGAGTTTGTACTTTGAGCTGAAGGCCTTAGGACAGTGTGGCTGTGAGCAGTGGAAAGGCTTCTCTCCTGTGTGACTCAAAGTGTGAAGCCGGAGCTTCTCCTGTGAGACAAATAGAGCCCCGCACACCAGACACTCGTTCCCACTTGCTCTTCCTACTTTTTCTCCCTCCTCTTCCCTCTCTTTCCCCCGATCTTGCTCTCTCTCCGTCCGTGGCAGCGGGGCGGCGCTCCCAAACAGCTTGGCGGCAGTGCGTCGTCCCTCTTCCTCCAGTGTCAGTGCGGTAATACGGTGTGAGGCATCGGCGGCAGCAGCTGCCATGGCAGCCCTAGAGTGCCGCTGCCATGAAAGTCACGTGTGGTTCCCCTGCCTTGCAGGCTCAACGTTGGAAGGTGTAGGGGAAAAGCGAAAGGTGATTCAAATGTTGTGTCTGGTGTCCAGCTGAAACACTGAGGTCAAACAAATTTGGGTGTGAGAAAAAAATTATCTAAAAGTCAAAAAGATTTGAGGTCTGACTTAAAATGTTGGTAATGAAACCAAACTATACCCTTTGATCAGAATCCTTCTGTCTGTCAGCTTCCCACTTTATAACTCTACCTCAGTCACTCCTCTTTTCGTTTGACTTCTCTACCCCTCACCCAGTCCCAACAGCTATAGCTGGTGGTGAGTGGGAAATACTGATCTGCATCTTTACTGCCCTGTCAGAAGAGAGAGAACACAAGTAACAGAAAGATTAGTGAACAATATTTGTTCCTGTAACACATACTGTAATAAAACATGTCCCCATCACAATAATGAATAATGTCTAATTGGTCAATAAGGCAAGGCAAGTATATCTGTATAGCACATTCAGAAACATGGTGATTCAAAGTGCTTTACATGATGAAAACATAAAACATTACATTGCAGTGGCAAAATGAAGGAAAGTAATTAAACACTGGAATACAGACTACTCTTTCTGATGTTCCAATTGTTACTGATCAAAGGCAACTCAAGGCAAGTGGGTTTTTAGCCTTGATTTAAGGGAACTCATTGTTTGAGCAGTTTTGCAGTTTTCTGGAAGTTTGTTCCAGGTTAGAGGGTCATAAAAACTGAATGCCGCTTCTCCATGTTTGGTTCCTGATTCTGGGGATGCAGAGCAGACTAGAACCAGAAAACCTGAGTGGTCTGGAAGGTTGATACAACAACAAACAACAACAACATGTCTTTAATGTATTTTGGTGCTAAGTCAGTGATTTATAAACTAACAAAAGTATTTTAAAGTCTATTCTCTAAGCTACAGGGAGCCAGTGGAAGGACTTTAGAACTGGAGTGATGTGCTCTACTATCTTTGTTTCAGTGAGCAGCAGCGTTCTGGATCAGCTGCTCAGATTCAATTTTTAAGCAGACCTGTGAAGACACTGTTACAGTAATCAATGTGACTAAAGATAAACACATGGATAAGTTTCTGAAGATTTTGTTGGGACACTACTTTAATCCTGGAAATGTTCTTCTGAGTTTGTAACTATCTTTATGCATCTCTGGAGGTTTAGGGCTGGGCGATATGGCTGAAAAACATATCACGATATTAGGGTTTCATATCAGTCCATATCAATGATTTTTAAATATCTGAAATACTGCCAAACTGGTGACATGACCTTTCCTGTTCTATCCAGTTTTCTTTCGAGCCATTGTAGGCATTTTCTCTTTTCATTCCACCCTGATCTTTTTATTTTTAAGCAGTTATGAGGCAAAAATAATTACTTCAGTTTTGTTTCTATTCGGCTGAAGAAAGTTATGGGACATTCATGCATTGATTTGTTCTATGTATCTACTCAAAACTTGAATGGATTCATAGTTACCTGGTAACATTGTAATGTAGAGCTGTGTATCATCTGCATAGTTATGGTAACTTATCTTGTTATTTGTCATAATCTGCGCTAGCAGGAGCATGTAGATTTTAAATAAGAGAGGCCCCAAGATGGAACCTTGATGAAAGCTACCTATTGACACAAAGAAATCCTTGTCTTTTAAATAAGACTCCAACCAGTGTCAACAGTGTTGAATGCCGTGCTGTGGTCCAATAATGCCAGGACTGTGGTTCTTCCACAGTCAGCATTTAGTCGGATGTCATTGAACACTTTGACAAGGGGAGTCTCAGTACTGCGGTGAGCGTGGAAACTGGAAAACCGGTCTGAAAGACGCCAAAACGTCAAGGGTGAGATGGGTATATATTTGGGTATATATTTTGTTTAGAAGTTAAAGTAAGATCTAGACCTTTATTACAAGTCTAAACTTAGACCCCTTTTAGCCATCATGGACAAGTGTAAGAAAAGAGAAGAAGATCACACTGGGCTCATACTCAGGACCTCTCTAACTGTTACTAGATGAGCTACATAATCGCACACTTTTGCAAACAGCATACATGTTGAGAAGTTGTCATGTGAACCAGTCATGTTTTATTGCTGTTGGAGAGTGAAATTAATTTTTAATAAATACTCTGTTCCTCCTCCGCCTCGGAGGTATTCTGCCGGTACCTGGGCTTTTTATGATTGTTGCTAGACAACTGACATTTTTCTTTTAAGTAAACAACTTCCAACGTGTTTCTGGTAGAAAAAACACGGTAGTCTACACAGGTCAAATGACTGACAACACTTTAGATAAAAATGCATGTTGTTTCCAAGAGTTCTTACAGCACAAATATTTTATCATGTTTACCACAATTCTATCAATTTTCAACTTCTTTTTCACACATTGACTTTATTACAGCAATATTACAACTGCAAAAAATGAAATTAGTGCATTCACACTAAATCAAATGAAGTTGCCTTTAAGATTCAAAAGCTAATGCTTTCTGAAATGGTTGGATGATTTATGGACTTTTTTGTGGACCTTACCAATTTTTAATTCAAATATAAATAAAGATAAAATGTATAGGTCTAAGTCAGATTTCCCTATAGATTTAATCCTGTCTAAATGAGGTCTATGTTCAGCCTCAACACAGAAATCCAGTGTATTGGACTGTGGGAATGCAGTGAAACTATACTATCTGCCTAAAGTCACCATACAACCAGAATCCTGTAGCCCATGCTCAGCCTCCAAGGTGAATCACTTGAAAGTTAATTTTTTTACAACAGGTTGCCTTTATGCCCACTAGAGGGAGCTGCACTGCAAATCTGACACACATGACATTAAGTTAAAGAACTAGTTCTCAGTTGTCAGAGGAAACTTGTGCAAACATTTGTTAAGATCAAGTGCAAACACTGAATCCTGTCCCTCATCTTGTCTGTCTGCAGATAAACAGAGCAGAAAGAACGCTCTGTGTGTGTGTGTGTGTGTGTGTGTGTGTGTGTGTGTACATGTATGTACTTGTTATGATGCAGGATAAGGCTACTGTAATTTTTGGGAAAACAC
Organism: Anableps anableps; assembly: GCA_014839685.1. NCBI lineage: Eukaryota > Metazoa > Chordata > Actinopteri > Cyprinodontiformes > Anablepidae > Anableps > Anableps anableps. The sequence goes on along the minus strand of CM026071.1, from coordinate 3,618,925 downwards.
AGAAACACACACAACCACCTCCAGACTAGGTGTATAGAGGTGTGTGTGTGTGTGTGTGTGTGTGTGTGTGTGTGTGTGTGTGTGTGTGTGTGTGTTTGTGAGACAGTTCTACCTGTCATCCTGAATTCATTAAATTCTTGACAACAAGAACGGTTCTAAAGTCAAAAATAAGTCAAAGCGCACATTAGTTGCTGAAGAAGCAAATGATCTCCCTTTCTTTGCATCCTCTCTCCCTTCCCATTTTTACCCTCAGTGACCTGTATGACCCCTCCCAGGAAACCTGGCATGGCTAGGTTCCACATTGAGGATACAACGCTGATCCCAACGTCAGCCGTTCTTTGAGCATCTGTCATGTAAACACAGACGGTACGTGCAAGACGAACGTGTTGCAAAAACATGACCCTTCGCACATAGAACTTAAAATCTGACGGCTTCTTCTCTGCGTTCTTCTCTGTGTAAAAAGTTGTTTGGTTCTGAAAGACAGCAAATATTCTGGAATGTTTCCTAAGTGGTTTCACAGATACTTCTCATATCTATTTATATAGCTGTGGCCTAAACACATACGCTTTATCGTGTGTGTAAGTGTCATTTTTCTTTTACAAGACACTATTCCCCTCATGCACAGATGCATAAATGTGTCCATGTAATGTATGTATGCATGTTTATGGTGGTGGCTGAGAGGACATGGCAGCAGTAGCGCTGAGTGGTGGTCATCACCCAGCAGGGGGGCTGCATGAGGGTGACACCCGTCCCATTGAAGGCCCTCAGGGAGCCCTGCTCTATTGTAAAGGGGCTACCCACATCACACATTCCTGACCTGTACCATGTTGTGTCGCCCTCTACTGTCTCTCTCTTCACACATTACGTACAGTACATCCTGCTTACAGTGAGTGCTGCATCGTGCACTCTCAAAAACAACCAACACAAAATCATATTCGAATACAAATTAGAAGAATGCAAACACTTGCTGTACAAAAAATGAGAACCTACGTTGTTAATAGAAATAAATGCAGCATGACATCAGATTTAAATTTATTTTTCACTTAATTAAAAAGTTGGTAAAATAAGTATCAATTTAAAAAAAAAAAAAAATGTTTTTATTTACTTTTCACAAAAAATGGCATGTTAAAAATTCATTAAATGATTAGTTAAAAGTGCAGGAACAGGTGAAAGAGGGGCATTTTCTGGTATGTTATTGAAAAACTTTTCAATGAAATGCCAGAGAAAGTGCCGGAGTGACCAGACCTTTTTCTGGATGTGGGGAGACAGAGTCAGACAGTGCTACCCCTCTTCCACCTGTTCCTGCGCACTGCTGGTCAGATGGCTGAAAGAAAGCGACAGCAAAAAGCAAGACAAACATGGCTATTTAGAAATGCTTTTGGTCACAATGAACACAAGCAGTTATGGTTTGGAAACTAAAGAAGTGCAACACTTATGTTTCATTAAAATAAAGCTGTTTTAAAAGTATAGTTGACAAGGTATGTCTGTTGCTGGAGCCCATAGCCACACCAATTAACCAACTAATATCTGCTTGTTAGACTTGTGCTAATCTCTAATGCAAAAAGGGATAATAATGTGCAAAATAAGTACCTGAAAACTGCTACTTAATGTGGCAGGTGTACGTATCAAAATAGCAATAAATTAATGATAAGGATAACATTACTATTAAAGTAAAAAACTAAATGTGTCATTTTAGCAGCAGTAGGAACGATTATTGTTTTTTGTTTTGTTTTAAATACAAGCAATTAGATCATGGTACAGATTTTTGTTTTAAAGGTTTGTGTAAACATTACAATACAGTGGTATTTTCATTTATGGTTATCATACTTTAAGAATACCATACTGGCCCATGTCTACCAAGAACCTGTACATGGTCAGTGCACCTGCTAACAAGCAATGGACATTATTAGTAAAAGGAAATCTATAGTTGTAAATTAATGGCACAAAATCTACTAAATTAAAAAAAAAAAAAACAAAAAAAAAAAAAACTTTTCGATCATATTTAGCTGACCAACATGGCACAATTAAAATTAAAGTTCTTTTTGTTGGGATCCAATATGTGAAGCTGTACCTTATGTTTACCGAGACATATGCTTATCTGTGACAGACTACAGTGCAAATTAGCCTATTTCAAAATCAGCTGATATTTTCTAAACTACCTGATCTTACTAATACTAAAGGAGATCAGAACAACATGTGAAATATTATATAACAGAATGGACATTGTTTATATAATCTGGATCCACTGTGTCCATTTAACACTATAAAAGGTGCTACATGCTCGTCCAGGAGGAGTGAACGCTGCAAGTCAACGATTCGATGCTCTGCTGGGTTTCCTGAGAAACTTTTTGAACTACTGTGAATAATTAATTGAGCTTCCTGTACTGTTTGATAACCAGATCAATTGGAATGTATGTATGATTGAATTTTTTTTTTGTAAAGTGCCTCGGGACAACATTTGTTGTGAATTGGCGTTATATAAATAAACTGAAATGAATTAAATTGCAAAGGAATTATAAGGTTATACAAAATTGAATCAAAATGCAAACTAAAACTGAAGGTTCAGACAAAGTTATTAGTTGCTTTATCAGATGTTAGCAGATATTTGCTTTATCACAATGAACATAATGAACATCAAATTTTATCCAGCACAGTTTATTAATGCCAATTTTCTACAGCAGCTCAATTGTTTTTAAATGTATATTATGGATTTTGAATGAGTATGTCAATAAGGTACACACCTACTTGAGCGACCATGTTCCAAACAAATATTAAAAAGTATTGACTCAGATATTTTATAAAAATTTTCAGAGTGCCAAAGACATTAATTTTAGTGAAAAATAACCAAAAAGTAATAGCTTATAGAATTACTGAGCTAACTAGCCACTGCTAGTTATTGCAGAGCCTACCTTCCATCTGCCTTCCTTTTAAACCTTACCTTAAGAAGACTAGGTTTGCTGAACAACATAAATAGGTGAAATCTTAGCTAGGAACTACATCCAATCATGATGAAGAAATAAACAGCAAAAGCTTTCCTAATAACATAAATCAAAGTTAAAAATGACTAAACTAATAATAGCTAATAACTCAATAATTAGCTAATAACTCAATCCTAAGGACTTTTTGAAGCATGAACTGTGTTAAATTATGGATTTTGAGTGAATGACAACTTTTTTTTCCCACTCATTATCTAACAATACAATAAGAGGTGCTTAATAGCTAAAACAACAGAAAAGGGCTAACTTAAAAATTAGTACGATAGCCACAGCTCGACATCATTATGAATCGGGAGAGTTCAGTTTGCTAACCCACAGCACTGACTGAGCTGGGAAGAAAAAACAGCTAAACTGTTGCTAATAATTAAACAGTTTGCAAATAATTCCACCTGTTCCTGCGCACTGCTGGTCAGATGGCTGAAAGAAAGCGACAGCAAAAAGCAAGACAAACATGGGTATTTAGAAAACAGTTTGCAAATAATTCCAATGAAAGGATTTTTTTTTTTTCAGAAATGCATTTTATACAGTCCAAAACCGTGTAAATTAAATATGAGAGCATGTCCAAATTCAGGGGCAGCATTTTTTTGAAGGCTGCATTGAAGGCCAATTACATCATAGCGATGCAACCAAGCGTATCCAAATTCAAAGGTTCCTCCAAATGCAACCCACAAATGCATCTTCCTTTCCACAGATTTGAAGGACAGGTCCGGTGCTTCCTTTGAAGCCTACCCTACCCCAAAATAGAGTTTCAAATATAAGTATATTGTGTTGTTGGGCTTTTGTCATTTACCTAGACATGTTTTTTAATATAATTTTGTAAGAAAAAAAAAAGAATTAATCAACTGAATTAATTAAAAAGGATTAAATAAGTAACAAAAATTTCGAGTTCCATTTTTACCAGCTTGTGTTTAGTGCTGTTATAGTTGCTTGGCGACAGGACGTATGCTGAGACAATAAATCTCTAGGGTTAAATCAGACCTGAACATTTTAACGTCCTAGACCGGTGGTCCATTGCAATTTTGAAAATAAACCTCTGTAAAGAGTTATTTTACCTGAAAATCTGAATACATTGATTGATACACTGATTATATTTCATTTTTAGGGGTGACTTCTGTCTTTAGTCTCTTTGGGTAGCTATATCAGCACCTTTGTGTGTGTGAATCATGCAAGTCACTTCACCCAGCAGCATTTTGTCCTTTGTAGTTATGGTCATTTTGTGCCCACCTTTGTCAAGTATGTGTGAATTTTTGCCCACCAGGGAGACGTTTTTTATAGGGGTGAGAATCGATTACTATCTCACGATTAGACTCGATTCCAATTTTGGAGGTATCACAATTCCAGTCAAAACCAGCATTCACAATGATTTCTCATTTAATCTATTGGTGTGCAAAGGATCTTCATGATCTACTTCAGTCTGCTTTGCAAGATAAAATGACAAATGGAGGCACTAAAGGGCACAGTTATTAAATCCTAAATATTAATCCATGCTTAGATGGAATTACTCCCTTACTGTATCCCCTGATTTGTTTTTCTGAAGCTGTCATGGAGACAGCGCTACACCTTTCTGCAGACAGCCATGGACAACGGTGTTGCAGTTCCCAACCTGAAGTTTTTAGCAATTTGACTGAATGTAAATAATTTCTCACTGTGTCGGATAAACGTTCCGTTTTCATGTCGCCTGCAGATACAAAAACCAGGTAGTGGAAGCCAACTATTTGAAGTAAAATATCAACATTGCTGTCTGATCGCATTTCGGCATAAAACACAGGCACAAACTTCTGACCAATCACACAGAACACCGCACAGAGCTCAGTACGGAGAAGTGGGGGGCGGGTATGGCAAACCTTGGCTCAGCTGCAGCTTGGCTCCAAGTATTTTTGGTGTTCCCCAAGTGCTCAATCGTCATTTTGCAAACCTAGCAGATTTCTTTTTTATTATTATTATTATTTTTTAAGATCGATTTTAGGACATTTTAAATCGATTCTGAATTGTGAAAATATTTACCTACAAAGAAAAACACAGTAAAAAGCCGTAGTTAAAACACATGGATATGAAGAAGAGGTTGGAGGGAACAAAATGGCAGAGGGTATGAATCAATTTTAAAAAAAGAAAAAAGTTTTTATTTACTTTTTCATAAAAAATGGCTTGTCAAAAATTCATTAAACGATTAGTTAAAAGTGCAGGAACAGGTGAAAGAGGGGCATTTTCTGGTATGTTATGGGGGTACGAATTTGGAAATAAGCAAATTGATTCTAAGCTATGCAACGACACTACAGCTCACGCTACAAACAGAAACACTGATAATGTAGAATTTAATTTGTGTATGAATGGACTTCTAAGAGCCAGATGATATATCAACATCACAACATTAACATGTGCATGCATATAATTATCAATTTAAGAACTGTTTGAAATGTGGTCATTTCCACTTGTCAAGAATACACACTTTGCATGAAATAAGATATGGAGTTCCACTGCAGTAGCTGGCCACACCTGACACACGTAATCATGCCCCCGATGTTCAAGGTGGCAGCAAGTGTGGAATGCAGTATTTTGAAGTTATTTGCTGCAGTCAAAGGTAACATGGCTCCATTTTTGGAGGACAGGCTGCTTTTCTTAAGGATTATTCCTTCAGTCAACGTTATCAGACTAAACATACAGAGAAATATCAAAATGTGCATTATAATTGTGTGTCTAAAAGACAAACATTTTTTAAAAAAAGATATATTTTTAGTTTTGCATTTACCTGTACAGCTATAGTAACTTACCAGCAGCTGATAAAACTCAGATTTATTTTCAAATATATTTTGGAATAAATTGACAGCTGCTCTCATGCCCCTTTAGGGAGCTTAACTGCCCATATCTGAGATAAAAAATAAAAATACTCGATTCACTGTCAATCCAGACTCTTCGATAAAGCAGGCACTTTAAAAACACTTTTTCTAACTTTATAAGCTGAAAGATTTAATAAGAAAAAAGGACATAGGGACTACTACTGCTACTACTACTACTACTAATGATAATAATAATAATAATAATAATAATAATAATAATAATAATAATAATAATAATAATAAAAAGAAGAAGAACGTAGTTTTTCCGTCAGTAATGGGTAATGGTTATTTTATCTGGTTTGTCAGGACAAACTCTGGGAGGAATGTATGTGCCTATAGGTCACACAGGCCTTATAGCTTCCACCAGCATAAACAGCACCCGCAACAAACCAGCGAAAGAGTTAAGGTAGTGTCAAATAGTAACAAAAACATTGCTTCAGGATGGAAACCCAAAATGGCAGACGCCTCTACCACAAACACAGAACAGCATATTCACAAGGAGCATCTGCTTACTTTCCCTAATCAAAAACGTTGAAAGCAGAATTGAACCGCTACTTTCCAACCGCCTGGGTGTCTTTGGTTTCTGTCCTGGATGAAAGAGCTTCCACATTCCTTTCCTGAGGTGTCAGAGGTCAGCCTCTGCGCTGCCTGCCTGCCCGCCTGCCACGGCTCCCGCATGCTGAGTGACTGGTATTAACCCCTTCGCTGCCACGCAGAGTTGTTTAACTTTTCTGGGTTAATGGTGGCATGGCCTCTGCAGAACTGAGCTGTGTAAATCAGGGCAAAGCAACTGCACGAGCTCCCTAACTGAACTATATGAATATGCTAAATATAGAAAGTGAGTTCAGCGTCCGGAGCTTAGGTGACAACAGGCACACTAGCGAGGAGAGGAGGAGTGGGGGGTGGGTGAAGTGCTCCGCTGCACAAACATTTCAGCTACAATATAGGAAATGATTACTGGTGAACGAGGAAAGGTTCTGCAGAGCTTGAAAAACACCAGTTTTACAAGGCAGGTCATAAAAGTCAGGAAAGCCCAAAAATTCTAATAGTAAAACACTCTTTAGGTACCTATACTGAAAAACAAGCTGGTTAGTTATTTTAAATGAAACTTCCTAAAATCTTCAGGTTGTAAAGTTGTTTTCATACTTTTAGATAGATTATAAACTTGATGGATTTAAATGACCAGATTGGGAGAGCAGCGGCATCAGATAAATTATTTTATTTCCACTCTTATGGTTTAACATTAATAATCAAAAACACCACTTTCTGTTTTCCAGACATTGGTCATGGATATATGTTTCCCACTAAATAGTCAGTAATGGAAATACTAACCACTAAAAGTGTATAATTCTGAAACTTACTCCACTTAGTATGCAAACATTAGTTTATTAGCTAAAATTGGCTAAGATACTAAGGTTAGCTAGAATGCTGTCAGCAGCATTTGGGTCATCAATAGCAAGCTGACTAACATTGAACTACTGGATTCAGTATAAGTTTAGGTTTTACATCAAAATGAGCTAAAAAGCTAATTTTAGCTAAAAGATTTGCATAAGGGCTATTACTAGCATGATGACCACCAATAATGTGCTCCATGTAGTGTAAAAAAAGCAGCAGCATATAGGCCTAAGCAAAAATCACCAAAAATGCTAAGGTTAGCTTAAATGGTACCATGATAGTTGGCTGTAAATTGTAAAGAATAAAAAAATTGAGATTTAATGTGTTCTTATTTAATAGATTTATATCACATATATCTTATATTTGCAGTTATTAGCAAAGGTACCAGCTGAGGTGCTAAGTACTAAGTTCAATTTAGATGTCGACTATGGCTAAAATTGCCATTTTTTTCTTTAGTTACTTAAGTAGTAAAAGAGTATGAAACAATGTTTTCATAGGTTATTGATGACAGAAAAGATTTTTTTCAAGTGTTCATATTTATTTCAAGTTCATACACTTTTTAAAGAGGTGGAGAAACATAATTTAACACGGTAAAGTTTTCCAAAGGAAATAACGGATAATAAAAACAACCTGATAAGTACTAATTTTGATAATTCCAGAGAGGGCTAGGGAAGCAGCAGAGTAAGACGGAGGGTGGGGAACAAAACTGAGGTAGACAGGGATAAAGCGATGACGAAAAAGGGAGGGAAAAGCAGAGTCATTTGCAGTTGTGGAGTCAGGGTGTTTACGCCAGTCAAGTGACTCGAGAGAGGGAGAAAGAGATGAGGACAGCTAGGGGGTTGGGGGCAGCAGGTCACGCTTTACTGACCACATTGACCTGGATGAGAAGCAAGGAAGTTTAGGGTTAGTGAGGGCAGCGGGTCCACCATCAGCTCACTCAGTGAAAAAAAAAAGTTACAATTCACATTCCAAAAAAGGTTTTTGTGGGCAAAAAAGGTTGTGGATTTTGAAAGCTGTCAATCTGAAGTGTTGGTAATAGAATAAAGACGATGAGCAGGGAGATCATGTTTAGGCTGAAATGTTCTGAACATCACACAAAGCAGTCGGATAAAAGGCCAGTTTATGGTCTTTGTCGCACAGTTCATTCCTATTAACAGGTATTTACGCCAGAGAAAATCATGAGACCAATAAGGAGAAAACCTGAGAAGAACTTCATGCAAGAGATTTAACCAGATGATACCTAAATGTGCAAAGTGCATGCAAAGAACAGGGTCAAGAAAAACACACTAAACACAAAAAAAAGCATACAGTTATTTTTTAAACGTAAACGAGATGAGTACAGAGAACCAAAACTGACATAATTAAAAATAAAGGCGAATATCTATCTATCTATCTATCTACCTACCTACAGTTTTTCCTTATACATATGTTCTCGTCAAGAATTGTATATATTTTGTTTTGCCTTTTCCTTTTACAAGCGTTTGTTCTTTTTACATTTCCTCGTCTCCTCTTTTTACTTTACCATATGAATTTCTGCCTCGTTATGCAAATGCGGAGGGCTGCCTTCTTGGTCCAGCTCCTCTACTACTGGTCAGTTGAAAACTTACCGCCTTCCAACTCATCCAGTCTATTTGCAGCTTCCCTTAACAACTCCGACACAGACAGTCTTTCCGCTCCCTCCATAACTATACTTCAGTTGCTAAAGTGAAGCCAAAGGCGCAGACACGCACAATCGATCTGCACATAGATCCTGCTCCTTCCTGTTTATTGACCAATGGTAGAGGAGCTGGACCAAGAAGGCAGCCCTCTTCCTTTGCATAATGAGGCAGAAATGCATACAGTAAAGTAAAACAAGGAGATGAGGAAATGTAAAAAGAACAGGCGTTTGCATAAGGAAAAGGCAAAATAAAATATACACATTTCTTGACGAAAATGCATGTATAGGGAAAAGGAAAAACAAAATACATTTCTGCTTTTATTTTTAAATTATTTCAGTTTCGGTCCCCCATAGATGAGATCCACAGTTGGGATGGATGATATGGGACTAAAATCTATCCCCAATGTCTCTGCTATTTATTAAGATGACAACAATAGTGACAAAAAACACAAAACTCACATAAATCTATTACTACATTCAGTCATAGACTCATAAATTAAGCACTTATTTATGATCTTCCTTTCCAAATGTCAGTGATTAGTGTTTATCATCCCTGGGAGGATGTTACTATCATTCATTTGAAAAAAACCCTCATTTGGTCAGTTACGAAATTACAAATATTTATCATGTTAAGGCAGAGTTACAGTCACGCTTTTGAAAACACGCAAGCCGAGAAGTGGTGTGGCGTTTATACTTCATATGTCCCTTGGTGCAGTATTCTCCGAAAATGAGCCCTCATAGAGGGTTTATAGTGCAGGCGGAGGTGCTCTGTAAGAACACCTTTCAAATCAGCCAGTTTGAGTGAAAGGTGGTGCGCATGATCCGCGGAGAGTTACAAAAATTAAGAGGTACATGACCAGGTGCTGCGACAGGTCAACGCACAGGGGCAGGCATGGTGCGCCTGAGTCAATAGATGACGCATTGTTTACTCACTGAGTGTTGAAACAAGCAGCATTTTTGCTATTAAAGAATATTTTTCCACATTCTGTTTTTTTTTTAAGTTTTTCTTCTTCTGAATCTTTTTACATAGACATTTCATTTCCACGTGCAAAGTGTCTAATGACAGTTTATATACCAGTTCAACAATTCAATAGTAAAATGTCCCATTTAATATTGAGTTTCAATGAAAACACAAAAACTGTTTCAATACAATACTTTTAAATGAACATACACAGTTTTTATGTCTAAAAAGAACTATTCATTTGTTAAAAAACATGTTTGCTTTGAAAATAACGAGAGAAACTTACACTTTACCGGTTTTCATGACCACGGACTTCTCTGCTTTAATACAGGGTTGACAGGGTTTCAGAAGCAGCCATAATGTTCGAAGAACAGATCTCCTATTACAGCGGAACCTGAAATTCACTTTTTAAAATGTGGGGCTATTCCCCCATTATATGCTTCATGTGTGGGGGATTTATACACTGGGGGGTGGGGGGATACTTTTGAGCTTGACTGCGGGTCTTGTACTATCTAACACAGCTACCTTCCGAGTTGTCATTTTAGCTGCTCTCTCGTCTCTTTACCATTTGGTTTGCTCTGCTTTATTTCTTCCACCTAATAACTCAGGGCTTAAAGGAAAAACATCTCTGTAAGCATGGAAACCTATTCAGGAAGAAATGGTATTACTTGTGAGATTAACTATAGATCTGGTCATATTCTTACTTTAGTTGTAGACATTAATTACCGTTCCTTTTAATCCTCGTCTCTACTTGTTCTCACTGCTGATTCCATGGCCCTCTATTGCCTTTTGCTTCTTTGCTCTCCTCCTTTTCCTGTTCTTGTCCTTTTCAGCTGCATTTTTCCTCATAGTAACAACTTTGTTGAAAAAAGAATTCTTAAATAGTTAAATTGCTCATGTGACCTCCTTTGCTGAGCTAACATCAGAGATAAGCTAAACTATTTGCATTGCTGTAATTTGTTGCCTCTTTCTCCAACTCTTTTGGTTGTATCATAAATCCTATTGGTGCCTCCTTCATGTCTCTTGTCTCCATCCTTTCCTTTTCCTTCCTTTGTCTCTGCTTCAGCTCCTTCAAGAATAATTGTTTCTGCAATAAGTTAGCCAGTTTTTGGAAGTTCCTTTGTTCCTATTGTAAACTGATCCTGCCACAACAGGCAACAGAAATAGGAATAAATAAATGGTTTGATAATGTAATTAATATGGCAAATATTGCATCAAAAAAAAAAAAAAACAACTTTCCTAACATAGAGCTTGGATTTTGATGTTGAGCACTAACAGAAAAGCTGACTTTGAATGCCTACCCACAAGGCTCTCTTTCCCTACCCTTACCCCCTTTGTCACTTTACTTCCTACAAAGAGACAGCAGGGAAAACAAAATAGAGGAAAATAAATAAATAAATCTGTAAATAAACAAAAGAGAAAACAGGAGGGGAGAAAATGCAAAGACAAAATATTAGAGGAGAAAATGAATAAATGTATTACAAGGTCAAAATCTTAAATTAATACAGTCTATGACAAAATGAGAAAAAATATTTAAATGAAATGTGACAAAAAACATTGAATTAAATACAGTATATGAAAAAGGAAAAAAATAAAATAAAAGAAAATAATAATTTGGAAATAAAATGGAAAATTAAATAATTTGTGATAATGTTAAATTAATACTATTGAAAATGATAAACATTACTTTATGTCACACTGGATAGTCAAATAAGTCTGGAAAGTTCTTATTTTTTAATTTTTTGGATGCAATATTTGCCAAATTAAATATATTTGTTTATTTCTATTTTTATTGCCAATAGAAGATTGGATCAGTCCAGGATCAGTCCTCCATACGTTCATCTTTATAATGCATCAGCGTGTCTTCAGTAGCTTTAACCTTCACATTTCTTGCTGAATCTACCTGAACTTTCCCACTGTGGGACAATAAAGGATATTTCTATTCTATTCTATTTCCTTTTACCGCTGATGTATGGAGAAACATCACCCGAGCTGCAGAGCAAAGTTGATTTTTTTGTAGCATTGGCTAGTTTTTACAGATGGAGCAGCTTATTCTACCATTGCCGTTTAAGCCACTGGCTGCTTGGCAATGCCACTAATGGTAACTTTTGGAGAAAACAAGGATTTGGGTCATTATCAGTATCACTGGCATCAGCGCTGCCTTCAGCGCAGGTACTCTCTTGTGGTGTTTATTTGGTACCGGGCTCCCTTCAGCTAATATAAAGTTAAAATTATGTTTTAACGAGTGCTCCATGTTTTGATTAGCTACCAGTTAAAAGTGTAGAATTCAACACTCAAGAGGTAAACCAGGACAGGGGAGGGATCTTATGGCTACTTTAAAGAGAGAAGGGGAGAGTGCCAGAAGTGTTCCATGTTTTATTTCATGGTTCGTAACATGTTTTAAAGAGGCTACAGTTAATAAAATGTAAACTAAACTTACAGAAAGGTGTTTCTAACACCTTAAAAACCAAGTGTTGCTTCAAGCATGGGCGTAACGGACAGGGAGTACTGTTTAATCTGTTGGTAACATGCGTTACCATGTATTTCTGAGCTGTCTTTAAAAGCAGCATAAGCATACACATGCTAACACCGGTGTTACACCTGTGGATCACTGGGAGTCGTACTACTGAGCAGCGTGTCAGAGTGTGTCAGAATCTTGTTAAGCAAACCAGCCAGAGCCAGCAAAAGGAAAAAAACATTGCACAGTTTTTTCCAGACCATGTAAGTTGAGCAATGCTGTTGCATGCAGAAAATCAGTGTATCATGTTAAGCTAGTTAACAAGAATACTAATGTTGTTGTTCAGTTACATCCCTTGCTAGTTAGTTAATGCCAGGAATAAACCCAACCCTCTTTAATTTCTGTACAGAAGTTGTGCTCACATATTTGTGCTCCACATATTTAAAATAAATTTTTATTGCCACAATAGAAAGAGCAAAATCAGAGAGGAGACAACAGACCAGCAACAGGGACGATGATGCAGGGTCTTCTCAGGTAAGGAGAGATTATAACTTTCTAAGAAAAAGAGATCTGCTGAAGGAAGAAACGAGGCAGGTATCAGGACAAGTTTTCACAAATATTTCAGATTTTCTCTTATTCATTCTCATTCACACAAGTATTTCTGTCTGTATTACAGGAACAGGGAGAAGGCCATGTGTAAATTATATTTAGTTATTTTACTTTCTGTGTTCATGCCGTTAAATTAAATTATTTAGTTCAATACCCTATTACCTTGTCATTTCCATTCCATTTTGTGTGCCAAGTAATTTGCTTACAGGAATGGTGTTTTACTGAACATTTCATATTCAGTGTTGCCATTTGGCACTCAGAGATCTGGCTACTGACCCTGTCGATGCTTGAGGGTAATTATGGCAGCTCGGCCAGAGTTTGGCAGCTAAAACTTTAGATTTTGTTAGTATATAGTTTAAAGTTACATGGCTTTTGTGACTGGAGCCAAAATACAGTAGCTGACAAGTATTTTAGTGTCTTTCCTTTCCTTGGAACTACTTCTATCTTTCCTGCTCATTTTAGGGTCAGAACCTCATAACACCCCTCTAAGTCCAGTTCAAGTTAAAAAAATACCTATTACCATAGAAACATGGTGGTGTCTACTTCTTTCTGAGATATTTTTTAAGGCTGAATCTACAACAGTGAATGGCGGAAACACATCTGGAATCTATAGTTCTACCGATCCCCCTACACCAAACAAAACAGACTGAAATAAGGACAGGATGTATGCAAGTTTACCTTACATTTCTTTTCTACTTCATGTTGAAATGATCTAACTTTCTATCATAAATTATAAGCTTAGACATACAGTATAATAAAACAACTGGTCACAAACATTTTCATTTACAGAATTTTACTTGTTAATCCAAAGTTCAGCTTTCAACATTGGCTTTTTCAGTTATGGCGTGAAAAGAAAAGCTACCAAACTGTCAATCACTATTCCTATAGACATGAACTCAGTGAGATCTTGAAGTTGTTGGTCCAGGAAAAGATTCCTGACATCAAGAGCAGAACACCACAAACCCATCCTATAAACACCGCTCAAAGAAAGTACAATGAACAGTGAGAAACTGAGGAAACAGTTTTCTTTCTTGCAATTTTTACAGCTTTATAAAAATGGATACGAACTTGTATTCAGATGGGTGAATATGTGATGATAAACTACAACAATTTCTAAGGGAATTCCTTCGAAACATGGAGAAGCAGCAAATAAATGCAGCCTTAAAGCTACCCAAACCCATCATCTATTTCAGCAATGCTACCCTCTTTCTCACTCTCCATCCTTCCTCTCCTCGGTTTCATTTCCTCTCCTGACCGAGAGACATGTATGGGGGAGGAGTGGGTTCGGATGGTGTAAGGACGGCAAGAGGAAGAGTCTTTGCCATGCCAAACGCTCACCCATCCCGACAGTAACCACGGGCCACATTAGGGCCGGGATGTGGCCATAAACCCAGAAGCACTGCCCCGGTGTCCTGGCTAAAAATAGCTGTGGTTGGGATGGAGGGGGTGCAGGGCTCAACTGCCAACAAGAAACACCTTCACTGCAGCACCAGTGGTGGAAAAAAGCAGACTTTCCTTTAACTGTCACTTAGTTTTCACAGAGGATAGACTTTGATCCTTTTTAAAAGAAAGAGAATTGTATTTAGGAATGTAGTGGTCTTTTGGTAAAGGTTTGCTACAGGCAGTAGAGGTTCTGTCTTGGTCAGTAGCTGCGTTTCCATAACAAATTTGCAAAAAACTTTGTTGATATTCTGCTAATGTCGAAAAAACACAATTTCACAACTGCGGGGTTTCCATTAAGTAAGAAATGCGATCAAAATCACACGTGAATAAGCTTGTTCACAAGATACGTCATTAAAAATCATAAAGGCGACGAATGTAAACACTTACATGAGGTATATCTATATTTCAGTCACGGCACTAGTGCTCGTCATCAGCCATCAGAGGAGACGCTGGCGTCTTATTGAGACATTGGAGCAAAAAGCTCCTTATACTTTGCAGCGGCTACATATAGATGCTGTGATTTTGAGGAAATTATAGAATGACAGACGAGCAAAGACTTCTGGTGTAGCCAGCTGCCCATCGTCCAAGGAGGCCAGTGCCTATAAGCACGTTGCTGCAGTATACACAGTGCCGTGATGCAAAAAAAGTGTTTCCGTTGCAGTTTTGTGAAAAAGACCAATTTTGATATGGCTGAAAACCCAACTCATTCTCATGCAAAAACTTTTTATCAAAAGAAACGTACGTTTTTTTCGAAATAGCCACGTTTCTATCAAGCAAATTTATTTTTGTAATTCCAATTTGCTCAATTTTATGGTCAATGGAATTGTACCTAGTAACTGGAAGCTTCATATGTCAGTCACAGAAGAGAGTGTGAATGCACCTGAATTGCTGCTCATTACAAAGAGATTTATTTTGTTCCAAGATGTGGATAGATTGTTCTAAAGAGTTGCAGCAGAATTTGTTTCAGAACATCAAGAAATTAATTTTTAACATTTTTTTCTTTATTTGCTTCTAGGCTGCTGTAACTGTTTTTATTCACTTAACTAATGAATTTGAATTTGAATTTCTGTGTATCGAAAGGAATCACATCCAATATTAGAGAACACCCAGTACCCCTGATCAACTCCAGAACGTTTTGCTTAAACTTCCAAAGGCTCCGGCTCTAGCATGGTTATCTTGGAGAAAGCAAAGAACAACTCCAGTCAGGAGCTGAAGGTGGTGTTGAGAAAAAGGTACTTCCTGCATTGTTTGGAGGTGCAAACAGAGAAAATTGGATATTAACCAAAAACAGTTGCCAATTGTCAATTTTTAAAACCTTCGTGTTGTATACGTGTAGACTTAATAGCTGTAAATTAAAAAAAAAAAATACGATGATATAGTGAGAGCCACTTTGTGCACATCCATTATCACAACTGCCAGTGGAGATCAAAACCATCATGGAGCAGTTTGGTTTAAAATTTTCCCCTAATCTCCTTCACTTTGTCCCAAATCTGTTTCCATTAGGCTTCAACTTTGAGCTGAAGAGGGTAATGACTGAGAACAGAGGCTGAACAGCATCACAGACAAACTAACTGCAAATGTTTGAGGAGTATCTTAAGGCTACTCCTTTAGCAATACTCAGGATCTTATTCATTTTGTTTTTGATGTGGTTACAGTCAGCATTACTGCCACCAGCTGGTGCAGCTCATGTACAATGCCAGGGGTAAGGGACCACAGCCGCCTGCGAATAGCTAAAATCACCAAATACTTGACACCCCCTCTGAAAACCCTTAAAGATATCTTAAAAGTTCAAACACCAAATATACCTTAATATACATTAACACACAGTGGAAACCATCTCACCACAGAAGCTAACAGCCCAGATCATACTTATCTCCGCTCTTGGGCGTACAACCAATTAGCACCAAGGAAAATGAATGTCGCTCCTGGATTGATTGCTGTGCAAATGCCAACCAATAGCAAGTCAAGTAGCATTGCACCTACCAAATAGATAGGTGAATAGGTGGGGGTCCACTGTATTACAGCAATTTAAACTGGAATCCAACCATATGTGGGCAGATGTTTGTTTTCAAAAACAAAATTATGAATTGTTGAAATCACGACTATTTATCACATTAAGGCTGAGTTATAGTTCCGCTTTTGAAAGTTAGTGTTGCGCGCATCCGAGCTGAGCAAGCGGTGTGGCGTTTATACTTGCTGTGTACGTTGGTGCAGTATTCTCCGAAAATGAGAGCTCAAAGAGGATTTAAATAAATGCCAGTGCAGGTGGAGCTGCTCTGTAAGAACACCTTCCAAATCCAGTTTGAGTGAAAGGTGGTGCATGCGATCTGTGCTGAGTTCAGAGGTGCACAACCAAAATCCAGGACAGCGTGCAAGGCCAACGTGCAAGGGCAGGGACGCAGGGATATGGCGCGCAACCCTTCACGCCCGGTTCAATGTGTTAACTATAAACCTAGTTTTACTCCTCAAGTTTCGAAACAAGCTGCATCTTTGCTATTAAAGAACATTTTTTCCACATTCTATTTTTTTAGTTTTTCTTTTTCTGAATTCCATCTTTTTATGCAGACATTTTTTTCCACATGCAAAGCGTCTAATGACAGTTTACACATCAGTTCAACAACAATTCAATAGTAAAAGGTAAAAAACAAGAGGAAAAAAATCTACATAGAAAATATGTGAAGTATGGTTTTTTTTTTTTGGTTTAATTTTTTTTTTTTTACAGATGTGACATTTTGATATTTTTTTTTTTGGTGAGCAAGTATGTTGTAAAAAGTTTTAACCAAACTAACATTCCAGCATTTTAAGATTTCATTCAAGTAGTCTAAAGGTTTTTTTTTCTCAAAATAAAAACAGATTTTTTGAAATATGAACTTAACAGGGAGGTCCTATCCAGCTCACCTCACAGCATTGTTTGGGATGACTGAACTGGGTTGGGGGAGGGACAAGGAAGAGGAGCATGGTGTGTCAACTGTGTTTCCATCGTTTAATGTGCATTTTGAAGTATCACATTAGAAAAAGTTGATGGAAATGGCAAAATCTGAAATGGCTTCCTCAGTTTAGCAAGAAGTTTTTACGCTCGCTTGAGGTTATTTAAGCTTTTACGGAAAAAAGTAAATACGCAAAGGGAAGCTGGAAACACATTTGCCGAATAAGTTCTGACATAGCGAATTCTCCCAACCACTGGTGGGTCGAGGGTCTGAAAAATTGTGTGGTTCATGCTAGGTTGCAACCTCTACATCTTGTTTATTACATTTACTGAAGCTATGTGTAGCATCAACATGCTGAAATTACACTCTGCGTAGCCTAGTTGATTTGCTCTGAACCAGAACTTGGAAACACCCGTAATTTACATTTTCTTTTTTTTTTCCTACTGCAACATTTTAAAAGTTCGCTCAAAATTGGCATGACAATTGGATGGAAACATGAATATGGACTACACTAGTGGCCAGAAAGGTGATATGCTCTGTTGGAAGTCAGATAAGCCCCTACCTTTGAAATGTGATTGAGAGAATTAGGAAATGTGCTCCATTTGAAGAAAATCAGATTTACTTTAGCCAACCGAGAAAGTGTATTGTATGATATTTGGCAAGCAGTACTTAGTGTGATGGATACATTTAAGTAATATGCACTCTGTATGCTTTATATGCGCATATTTCACTACACGACCTGTTACCCTGTTATGTCCAACCTCTGTTGTGTGTTTATTTGGGAGGTGGCTATTGCAAGTATAAGTTTATGTTGTTAACCTATATAAAAAATATTAATAACAAAACACTGCTGTAAACAGAGACAAAAACTAACACTTTAAACATACAGCTTTTTAGCTGTGTGTAAAAAAAAAAAAAAAAAAAAAAAATGAGAAAAAAAAATATAAAAAGCTCAAGATTAACAGAAAGGCAGCAAAACAGACAATAAATAGTAAAATCAACCTCATCCTGTAAAGTTCATCAACAATATTCAGTGGATAAAAAATATTCTTTACTAATGAAAAACTTTAATGCCATACAAATATACTAATATGGACCAATCACAAGGTATCAGACAAAGACTTATTTAAATAAACTTAATTTAAATCAGATAAAATCACATTAGCCAACACAATTTGAAATATTCAATCATCTGTGAAAACCGAGCATAAAGTTATGATGTAACCAGTAATCTTACAAAACACTCCAGACGCAGCTATGTTTGCACTATTACACGTTTAACTGGCACTCCTTGTTAAACTTTAACTGATATTTGTATGTTTGTGTGTGTGAGAAGGTTGGTGCTTTATTAGTGTTGGGTTGGGGTTAGCCTGGTCGTTGAAGTTGACACTGAGCCCACCCTGCTTATCTGACACTGGTAATGTTTCTGTTAGTGAGACCGCAGATCACACACTGAGATATGTACACACACACATGCACTGGAAGAAGGCTTCACACACTCTTAGTTCTACCAATTTAAAACAGTTCAGACAGAGGAAGCACGTCAAGCTTGAAGCAAAAAATCTACATCAGAGCATATCTGTTTGGTGTTTATGTCTGACTTGTACATGAGCTTGATCAAAAAAAGAAATTTCAGGGGTGTTCTGGCTGATCTTATCAGTACTATCAGTTTTCTTCAACATCTGGCTGATTTAATGCTAAAGATCAATTCATTTTATCCCAAAATTATAAAAGAGCTGAAGACTAAAACCCAATTTATTTATCTAGACCAGGAGTGTCCAATATTTTTGACACATGGGACAAAGTAGTACTTGTATGTCACTATAAGTGACATTCATATAATTCCCTCATTGGGATTCTATATTTTAACAGCAAACACCCAGCTCTACCTCTGAGTACAACGAGACAACGAAGGAATGTGAGAAAGAGACAAAAGTTGCTAAACTTTAGGTAAACAAGCTATCTAAGCCTTGTACCAAACCCTAAATGCAGTTTGAATTATAGAAAAAAGAAATAATTCATTGAAATGAACTATGCTGTAAGATACATGTTTATTTTCTAACAGCAGGGGTGTAATGAGACCTAAAGCTCACAAGGTGAGTCACAATTAGTTCACAAGAATGAGATGGGACAAGATTTTAATATTACTTTAAAGACTTCAAAGATCAAATGTATGCTTCAAAAAGGCCTTTAGTTCACATTTTTATTGATTTTGCCACAAATCTAACAAACTGATGTCTTTTTATCTATTCAGCCCTTAAGGACACCGTTTCAACTGCGCATTGTCTGCGGTGCAACATTTCCATTTGCTATTGATAGTAGGGGTGGGCATTTATCGTATCGTTTAGCATTTATCATGAAAAATTTCTTATGAAAAGAAAGTTTTGATTTAACATTGTATCGATAAACTCCAATTAATGATGTAAAAAAAAAGCGTGTAAAGTTTAGTGATATAAATCACACTTCTTAAAGTAACTGGCGTCCTGATGAGGCCTATTTCAGATGGGAATGTATTTCAACAGCATTATTTTTGTTTGTGCACTCACAGCCACAGTTACCTAAAAAAGAAGTAATAAATAGTTTATCATCATTCTTATCATTAACACAATAGTACCAGAAGATATCATGATAAAATTCTAAGTCCACATTGGCCACCCCTAATTGATAGCATGCGCTGTCATTGTGATGTAGCTCAACGTCCCCCTAGACACCCAGCCATCGGTTGTTATAGCGATGCTTTCTGCCTCCTTCAGCGTCTCAACAACTTGCAGTGCATATTGTTTGTATCTTGTCCGTCACTCTGTTGCCATTTATTGTTCCTATTGGAAACCCAAAATGCTGCCAAACAACTGATTTAAGAGTAGTTAAGGCATCTTCCATTTCAACTTCAAGAGGTGAAGCCATGGTGACCGCAACTGGCTAGTGCTCATGAGACAGAAGTCAACTCAACGCGAAATATTGTGATGTTTAAATATTACGAGCTCTTGTTACAACCCTATCTAACAGGTTTATTTCACTGCTGTTTTTTAAAAATCTGTTTTATTTTACTTGGAAATAAATTTGATCAGATTTGTCAATGTCAACTTTATTCATAAAGCACTTTAACAAATAAAAGTTAAATCAAACAATGATTAAAAAAAATAGGTATGGATAAAACACAAAACAGATGGTATCATGTCAAAAGAAAATTATGTGAAAATACTGAAGCAATATTTGAAAACATGAGGTTAAAACTTGGGATTAAGGATAATAAAGTCTGTTTTAAAGTGGCCACGACAAAGCCCTGATCTCTGTCCCATAGAAAATGTGTGTAAGGATAAAGTGTAAAAAAACACGACTGTTACACAAAAATCCAGCAAACTATTACGAGAAGCTTGTACCCAAAAGGTTTGATTTAAGGTTATATATATATCAAATCAAAGCTCCAGTATTCTGTTTTTCTTAATAAATCAATTTAGTTGATAGATACAAATCAGGTGTTTCATCTGTAAATTGCACTTAAAACAGGAGAAGTTTTAACACTCTTTACATCATCTTTATTTTTATTTTTTTCCATGTCACATAGCAGGACTCTGTCTGTTCTTGTCATAAGCTACACTGTTCATTCTTAACCCAACTCATTCCTCTCCCTGCGCCTCCTGCTGTGGTTACTGCGGAAGAGCCATGTTTGGGAGGCACCGACCCGACCCAAGCAGCGCATGTGTGCGTGTTAAAGCCAAGCCAAAATTGAGTCACATCTCCCATCAACACAAACCACATCACAGTCCAAGTGTCATGTTGACAAAGATCCACAGCATCACCATCATAATCTCAGGCGTGACAGAATGTCTTATAATCTGCTGCAGTCTCTGCCATCACAGGGACAAGAGAAGACATCT
This sequence comes from Anableps anableps, assembly GCA_014839685.1. Classification (NCBI taxonomy): domain Eukaryota; kingdom Metazoa; phylum Chordata; class Actinopteri; order Cyprinodontiformes; family Anablepidae; genus Anableps; species Anableps anableps. The sequence continues at coordinate 3,597,767 of CM026071.1, read as the reverse complement.
GGATAACACACATCTTTTAACAGTGACTGAGCTTGGAAGAGACCAATTAGAAAATTAATTGGCTCCACAAACAAGAACAGATTTCCACTCTCTCTTTCGCTCTTGGAGATAATTAGGTAAGAAAACATTGGGTTTGGTTGCAATAAAAGTCGTCTGTCCAGCTGACCAACTATCATCATCATCAACAGTTTGGGTCGGCCAGTTCCTGAAAAATGATACCCAGTTCATGTGCACGTCAAAGTGGTCCTCCCATACACAACTAAACTTCACGAGTTACTGGATGAATCTGTCATAACATACATTATATAGTATTTCTTTTAGCCAAATGGACATAAAACTGTAAAGAACTTTATTACACTTTGTATTACGCATTTTAAATATAAAAAGATAGATTATTATAGAATATATTAGACTCAGTTAAATTTCATCTACAACTAAAATCCATGACATTCTGTTTGTCAGAAGTGTTCAGTCAAAAGTCAAATAAAATTTGGAAATAAAGCCAAAGGTACACCAATAAACCCTGAGCCAGACTTTAGAAAGTAGGCTTACAGGGGCAGTAGCCCAGGGCCCCGAGTTTTTTGGGGGGGAGCCCAAAACAATTGTTTTTTTGTGCATTCTGTGGATGTTTTACAAACATTATAGCTCATATTAAAGTCATGGGCTCATTGTGCATGTGGTGTTTTTTTTTAAATATTGTTGCATTTTTATTATACTACACTCAAATATTTGAAAATTATCATCTGTATTTTCTATTGAGGTACGTTAGCTCTTTATTAAAGCTGTAACTGCAGAGAACTAGCCTATGGTTATTCAGTGCCTTTGCAGTTTTGATTATACTGTACTTAACTTTTTCATGTATGAAAAGAAGCCATAGGACGTCCGTTCACTGTATCACTGTATCATGAAACTGGAGGAGGAGCAAACTGACTTGGAGACAAGCTTCAGAAAATAACAAGAAGGCTCAACGTATGACAGCAAACTTAACCTTTAACCTCTGACTGCTATGGAACATGCTGGATTCAGAAATGTTGGCAGTCTTTTGGAAATCCCAGAAGTTGCACCAGGGTTTGTATTATCTGGGGAATTCAGACAGAAACTGATGCTTACGATTTAAAGCTAACTTCACTAATTATGCGAAGGCATGATGCTAAAGAGAGTCTGAAATGTAAACTCCCCATCCTCCCAATTTTCGTTTTATCCAAATAAACCCCGTTATACAGCAACCACTTTCTAACATGCACAGAAATGGGCTTAAATAAGTTTTGGCAGGGCAGAGCTTTACCAAAACTAGAGACCTGAATCTAACCACAACAATAATAATATGTAATTATAATGGAAGCAACACCTTATAAAATTACAGGTAGCAATAATGTAATCTTACTAACATTTATTCCCACTGTTTTCTGCATTGTGAAAACGACTTAATTAAAAAATATGCACAAATTCCTTTTATTTTAAATACTGTGATGATTATTGCAATGTAATAAATAATCCACATAAAAAGGAGATGTACAGACATGATGTTCCTATTGCAAACATTTTTTTCAAGGATCGAAAACTCGTTGCACAATAAATACGCAAATATGAAATAGGCTTTTTACAGTCTGCAGCACAAATACACAATCCGCACTGTTGTTCTAATAAGCAGAGCTTCAATTGTTAGAAGAGCTATTTAGTCAAATTCAGTGTACGTTTATGGCTGTATATTTAAAGTGAAAAGTTCTGCCTTAGTTTCTTAGCAGTAATTAAGAGCTGTGGAGAAAAGTGACAGCATGTCACACCAGACCACCAAAGCGCTTATTGTATTATTTAGTCATTAGTACATTAGTACATGCCAACTCTAGTTAAACGTTTATTCTACAGGCAACACATATCAAACTGTATATTCAGTTACTTGAAATCTCCAGCATGCACCTAACATTTAATTTCCAAATAGGTCAATCCATAAACCACTAAGATACATAGAAGAAACCCGAGTGACAGCTGTCCGCATTGTGCTTTTAATGCCTTTTGCTCATACAGTTCTCAGTAGTACAGATCTCGCATCACCAGGAGAAGTTTTTACTCACATATAAAACTTGTGCGCCGAAACAAAGCTACAAAGTTCATTTGAGGCTTTTGTTTTGGATTTTCAGCTAATTACGCTGAAGTTTTGTGCATATTTTTAAATATATTTAATACTGTGCAAAATTACACCCATTTATTTTTGATCAATAAGAAAATCCCACTGAACGTAATTATTTCTTTAAAGTTTTTCTTCTGACATCATCTTAAGCACCAAATAAAAGACTTTTTGGATCAGAGTTTTAAAACAGAATATAGGGTTTCTTTATCAAAGCTTTATCACAGCAATTAAGTACATGACCAAGATGACTGTACAGCATTTTTATCTTTAGGCTGAAGAAAGAATGGATGTGTGCAGAAGAGGGTCTGGGGAAAGCCCTTCTGGCAGGGAGTCCTGGCCGTGACACGGAGCTCCGCAGCAGCTGGAGATGTGGGCACGGTGCCAGTGGGCGTAAAGCCAATCGCCCTCAACCTCGCTCTAACTCTCTTTTTTCTTGCTCCATCATGTTTAAAGAGCACAGTTCCAACAGACACAACAAACATGGACACTTTTACAGCCGCTGGCCTCCTTACTCATGGGCAGAAACAAGCAAGGGACATATATTGGATTACTCACCGAAGTTGGAATACCTCACAGAACATTTCTGACAATAAAACTGACTACAGCTGAATGAGAATTAATGTAGTAACCCACAGGGACGTGTATTCTTTGTGATGCGCTCTTGCTGCATCTGTCTGAAATACCTTTTGAAGACGGGCCAGGACGCGTTACCTGGTGATGATGCAAGGTTGTAAATATGGAACATGTGTCAGAACTTGTAAGCCAATCTATCTGATTCTGTTTTAAACACTAAAAGGACATGTTTAAACTTTGGCTAAAACTAGGCGTATTCCCAGCAGCAGCATGAAACATCACACACAGTTTCCACCTTCACACTTCATTCAGAAAAACCAAGCAATGAATTTAAAAAAAAAAGAAAAAAGTACTGCTGAACTGAATGTTAAACAAGGGGATAACTCTACAGGCAATGTATGCAGGAGAACACTGATGCACAAACTGCCCACCAACACATGCAGCCCGGTCTGAGCCAATCCATCCACTCACCGGGACTTTTTCACTTTTGTTTCCCTACGCTGCCGCTGGCTCTCTCCGATTCAGATGGGGTCAGCAACAAACAATCTCTAAGTTTGGCAACGTCAGCTTAGCTTAAAACAACAGGCATTGTTTCCTGGGATTTTGCTCACAGAAATCTACAGGTTTCAATGGACCTGTCACCGTTTTCATTTCCCCCATCCCTACTGCTAATTTTCCTCTATTTGTTCCTTGTTTGAATAATGCACCAGCTAAGTGCTTGCTCTCATAAAATAGTTGTGGTGAAAGGATAAAAGTTCATCAGGATAATGAGAAAGTATAAACAATCGAAGTGTGTGTGGTGTGTGTCTTGGTGGCTAAATTGTAGACTTGTAAATAATATTCCTCCATAAACAGGGCCCTGAAAATGGCCAGAGGGCGGCTTGCATTCCTCAAATTTCTTTTTAGAAACCTGATCATGTTCAGTAAATTAGAGGCTGCAGAGACTTTTAGGTAGATGATAATGAATATAAAGATAAAGAAAAATAAAACATGACAAATAAAGGAGTGAAAAAGATGGTGAAAATCAAGGAACCAACAGATGAAGGAAAGACTGAGAAAGACAGATAGTTCCAAAGTTCAAAAGAACAATGATTTAGAGGGCAGTTTATATGAAATGTTTGTGATTGGGACTTGCTGTTGGTAGATCCTGTAGTTTGAAATTACATCTGATGCATGATGATATTTCAAAATAAAAATTTCCTTAATCCAGTCATGTGGAGATGGTGGAGCAGAAATACAACTTGCACCCTTAGCACCTAAGGGGAAAATAATGATTTAACAACAGCCACACCATATGCAGGCTATGTAGAATCAAACTCATGATTTGTCAATACACAATTTATAATTGTATCCTAGCTTTCCAAAACTAAATTAAATTGCATTGTGAAGTGCTTCAGAATTCATATCCCTACTTCCATTCTGCTCATTCTTCTCATTGCAAAAGTAAGTCATGCATTCATAATGTTTCATAAACCATTTGGAGCTTTTTGGGTTCCCTGGTTAATCCGAAAGTATTTATGTGGTCTGGTGTACTTTGTGTGCTTTATAGATTTCAATTAAAAGGAAACTAAATGCTCACAAAATTCTATCCACATCTGAATATTCAGCATAAAGATTTAAAAAGGACTGTGAGAAAGTGGTCAGGGTTGTTTTGATGCTACTGATTGGATTTCTCTTTGCAAGCCACATGGAGAGGACATTAATGCCATGACTGAGTGTGTGACCAACTATACAAACCTCTGTGTGGACAACACCATCCCCGCCAGAACAGTGAGATGCTTCCCTAATAACAAACCCAGGATCACCAGTGAGCTAAAGGAACTGTTAAACAGGAAAAAAAATGAGCCTTTAAGGAGGGAGACAGAGAGTTATTGAGGAGTATACAAAAGCAGCTCAAAGTCAAGATCAAAGACAGCAAGGAGGTGTATAGGAAGAAGCTGGAGAGTAAACTGCAGAAGAACAATATCAGACGTGTTCTGGGATGCAGAAGATCACAGGCTTCACGCAAAAGGAGGATCAGATGGATGGAAGTCTAGACAGAGCAAATGAGCTGAACACATTCTTCAACAGGCTCAGTTCAGGAACAAGCTCACCATCCTCCCCTCCTGACCCCAGCCAAACCGACATCCCACCCTCCATTGACCCACAGCTTTCCTGTCTCTCCTCAGATGTTCTATCTTCCACCTCAGTCATGGACTCTTCTGCTTCCACTAGTTTGTCTTCAACTAAATGAGGATATGCTCTGCTCCCTCTCCCTCCTACTTTTCTGTTTCCAGAAGTCAGGTGAAGAGGCAGCTAGAGAGACTGAACTGAAACAAGGCTGCAAGTCCAGATGGTGTCACCCCCTGCAGTTTGCTTATCGCGGTGGATTTGGAGTTAAAGATGCCATTATACACCTGCTTCAACAAACTCAGTCATCTGGACAAAGCAGGCAGCACTGTGAGGATCATGTTCTTTGATTTCTCCGGTGCATTCAACACAATTTAGCCTGATCTGCTTTGTCTGAAACTCCAGAAGACACAGGTGGAGGCCTCAACAATCGCCTGGATCCATCACTACCTGACAAACAGACCACAGTTTGTGAGACTGAAGGGACTGTGTGTCGAGCCAGGTGGTCAGCAGCACAGGAGCACCACAGGGGACTGTACTCTCACCTTTCCTTTTCACTCTGTACACTTCAGACTTCCAGCACAAGTCAGACTCCTGTCATCTACAGAAATACTCAGATGACTCTGCAGTTGTCAGGTGTATCAGAGATGGACAAGAAGCTGAGTTCAGAGAGCTGGTGGACCGCTTTGTGTCATGGTGTGGAAACAATCATCTCATCTTGAATGTGAACAAAACTAAGGAGATGATTGTAGATTTCAGGAGAAACAGGGTTAGCTCAGACCCATCATGGGAGAAGAAGTGGAGGTGGTTGAGGAATATAAATACCTGGGTGTTCATATAGACAGCAGACTTGAGTGGAAACTCAACAGTGAAGCCATCTACAAGAAGGGACAGAGCAGACTGTTCTTCTTGAGGAAGCTAAGATCCTTCAAGGTTTGCAGCAAGATGTTGCAGATCTTCTGTAAGTCTGTTGTTGAGAGTGTCATCTCCTCTGCCATCATCTGTTGAGGCAGCAGCATCAGAGCCAGGGACCTAAAAAAGCTCAACAACCTGATAAAGAAGGCTGGTTCTGTTCTGGGGATGACTGTGGAACCTCTGGAGATGATGATGCATGAAATCAAGAAAATTATGGACAACCCTGAACATCCTCTTCATGAGAAATTGGAAAGTAGAGTCTCATCAGTCAGAGCCCTCTTCTTAGTTGTGAAATGGACCACTACAGGAGATCTTTCCTGCCCACAGCCATCACCATCTATAATCATTCCTTAATTAAATGAGTTACATCAACATTTAATTTCTCTTTGGGATAAATAAAGTATTTTTGAATTGAATTGAGTTGAATTTGATTATCGTACAAGTATAAGGCCAAAGCAAATTGCAAACACAAACCAATATGGCTAGATGTGAGGAAAAGGGTCCACAGTGCTGAGCACAGCTAACTAAAAAGTTAATTGCACCACCCCTAAAGCAATAATAAGAAACATTAGTTCCACTAACACAGAAGCCAATGCTAAAGCGCTAACTTCAATTCAAATTGTACCTGCCCTTGAAGGACAACAACCCTCAAGCACCCATTTTGACTTTGCAATTTACATGTTCTATAATGCGCTAAGATATTGTATTGATGTTTATATCTTGTTCTCTACTGTCCATATTTTATTTTGTTCCTGTATGTTTCTTGTTTGAAATAAAGTTATTTGGGGAAAAAAGGAGAGAACATGAGGTGAGGAAACGGAACTGCTGTGTAAACAGTCTTCACTCACTTCAAATTAAGAACATATAAACGTCGAACTACTTGAAGAATTCTTAACAGTCCATAACAAAAACTTCAACAAAGATATCAAGCTTTATTCAACCAAAAGTTTACAAACAGCCAAGTAAATAAGTGCTTTAGAATTTATCTGGGAAAATTATTATAGGGAAGATAAATGTGCGAAATGTTTCCAAAGTTAGCAAAAGTGCTAAAACATTAAATGAAGAATTGACACTGCTAGTAGCACAATTTTCAGAACCAATGATTTGAACCACACACATCGTTGTTTTTTATCCTTATTTGAATCATAAATACACCCACATAAAGTTTCTTCAGTTCATCTTGGGCAAGCATCACATCACTACTTAAATACAAAGTAGGTCAGAATCTACGAGTGAGAGTTGGGTTTCAGTTTGTTTCTCCCAGAACACATTTTGCCATGACTAACACATAAACAGTCCCTAAAATGTGACACACAGCTCTCATAGTTCCCTCACTAAACTGTAGCAAATACCAGCTAACTACACAAACTAAACCAAGCTGTGGATGAACCTCACCATGATCAAGCTCTGAGAAGAAGAGAGGAAGGTTCCTCTTGCAAAATGAAGCATATAATCAACTGTAGGATGATGGACATAATGTCCTACGGTAAGATCATTCTGTCACGTTGTGATGCACAGATGAAACAGTGGAGAGAAGTAAAGCGGTGAGGCTGGTGTTGCAGCAGCTCTTGATTACAAAGCAATGGCAACACAAATGTTAAGATACTTATTAAGATGGATAATAAAGACAAAATGCAAAGAAAAATGAACTAGCTATGTTACAGACTATCTGGTTGGTTTAGTATTATAGTCATCATAGTACTGCACAGCAATAAGGCTAAACATGTTTTTTAAATGTGCTTTATGAATAAATTGGACTTGGACTCAGATTTGAAATACTTTTACAACGTTAAGTATCACACACCCACTGCTGCCACCTGGACATTTTTGACTGAGGCCTTGTGCATACTACAGGTGGAGGGATTATCAGTTATGTTTATCTTGCTAATATTTTTGGAAAAATGTGAGTAGGTGCTATTAAAAAGATTTAACTGTGTAGCAGATGCAAGCAGAAGAAAGAAAGAAAGAAAGAAACAAACAAACAAACAAAGAATGAAGGAAATTCATTTCCACCTTTTAACACAGCACTTCCCATTTTCTTTCTTCCAGCCTCCAGAGATAATAACACACTCAACTGAAAGACTGGGATGTGCCAGAGGGGGGTCTTCCACCTCACTACTTCTCGTTTTAAACCTGTATGTGTGTATGGGACGTGTATTTAGGTGGGTTTGGAGGGGGTCTCTGTTTGAAGTGCTGTCCTTCTCCCGGTAAGGTTTAGGTTTCAGTCAGAGAGTAAAATGGTTACCAGATTGTCCTGTATCCATATTGCTGCTCCATACTGCATCCAAACATGGGACAAAAAAACCCTGCAACTTGCTGTAAAAACTAAATACCACACTGAATGTTTATTAATCCAGAATGCTATTGATTGTTTATTGTTATCGCATCTGACAGCCACGCTGCCATTTAGATGTCCTTGTAACTTTTTTCAAACCAAGGCTGCATTAGAAAAACATTAAAAGATGACTGCATGACTGACTGCACATTCTTTACTAAAAATTAGGGAAATCACACATGAACCTACTGTGTTCAGATAAAATGTGTAATATAAGGTAAGCACATAAAGCTTTTAGTGGTTATATATTTAAGGAGCCCATAAGGTGTCCCAATATAAGTTGAAAGGTACACAACAAAATTGTAAGGACTGAAAATGGGCTATTAGCAGGCGATACCTCAGAAATTACACTTTAGGCCAAATGATACTATTTTCTGTCATTCTAACAAGGGTCTATAAATGGATGAGCCACTGACACGTCTGGAAAGGAGCAGAGGGGCTATATGGGTCAAGACTTCTTTCAGAACTCCTTTGACAGGAGCCAGCAATCTTCACGTAAAAACCCAGTAAAAGAGATCAACATATGGTTTTTGTTCTCACAGGTAAACGATACAGCAAGCCCTCAGTGCTAGGTCAAATAACTCAGAATCAGAGGCAAAAGTATTAATTGCTACTGAGATGATATGCCCAAAACTTAATATAGTTTGGATTTATTGTGACACGATATATATCTTGACATCTTAAAAAAATAGTTTTTTGTCTCTATAATAATGTGCAACCCTTCAGTCTTCAGTGAGGTATGAATGGTGTGTCAGAGCTTCTCCTGACTATTCAAAATCATAGCAGTAGATTAGCAGAGTATTTTGAAAAACGTAGACCAGACTGGCAAATATATCTGCAAAAACTAGCCACCGTCCATCAAATGAGACAAATGCAAATCATTCAGACAATACAGATGTTAAACATGGAAAAGACCACAAAATGAGAAAGCACACAAACAACTAAATGAAAGCAGTTGACGCAGAATGTAAACGCAAATGAGAGCAGACTATTATAACATATAGAATGGAACCCCTGGTATTCTACAAAGTTAAGAACCACAGCTGTCCACAAATACCTAAAATACACAAATACATGAAATTCCCTAAAATAACCACTTATAAGTGCCTATTTTTATAGTTCAAACACTAAATATACTTTCATATGCATTCATACGCACTGTGGAAACTGTTTTAGCATTACCACAGAAGATAATATCCACAGTCTTTCTTATCTCCATTCTGGTTTAGGGTGCAGCCAATTGCAAAGAGGCAGATTTTCTGCAAATAATTTGGATTCCCATTCAACAAAAAAAATCTACGAATACTGAATCGTAAATAGGTTGTACTATTCATGACTATTTCTTGTATAATATTTTGTATTTAGAACAACATAAGTTATATGAGGACAATTTCAAATGGCCACAAAGCTCAGCCAAAAATCAAACCACGTCATTTTACACAGCAGAACAAATTATTTATCACCAAATTAGTTACCCTTTGATGAAGGCAGAAATAATAAAGTTCATCATCCTTTTGTAAGATTAGTAGCCATACCGTAGCTACCATGATGTTAAACTGAATCTCTCATCCAGACTGACTTGATGCTAATAGTCCCCTTCGTATAACTTTTCTTCCTTATCCACACTACTTGGTCTGTTTTACATTTGTAATGGTGTTTTTCATGTTTCTTTGTCTCATCTGGTAAACAATTGGTGCATTCTGTTATTATTCTACAATTTCCTGGCTGTTGATTTCTCATTAGATTGTTCTGGTGAAAAATGTAGTTCAAGGTACTTAAGAATATTTACACAGTGAATATTTTACAGCATAATTAATTCACTTGAGTGTAGTAAGTAATGTAGTTATGTTTCTTGTGGTGGACTATGCCACCTGATGAAACCTGGATTTGGTTCAAATTCAATTCAATTCAATTCAGTTTATTTATATAGCACCAATTCACAACAAATGTTGTCTCGAGGCACTTTACAAATCAGTTCAATCATACATACATTCCAACTGATCCGAGCTATCAAACAGTACAGGAAGCTCAATTAATTATACAAAGTAGTTCAAAAAGCTTCTAAGGAGACCCAGAAGATTGCATCAAGTCATTGACTTGCAGCGTTCACTCCTCCTGGACAAGCACATAGCGACTACATGGCATTGTGTTGTTGACTTTACAGCAATCCCTCGTATCGAGCATGCATGAAATCAAAATTTAAAAAAAATCAAATCCACGGAAATATTGATCTGGGATGTTTTGGCAAACTTCCATGTGCATGCTATTTTGTGGTGTTTACTTTGATAATAAAATTGATGATGTAAAAGTATTTACAACTTCTTTGCAGTCTTTGTTAGGCTGTGGCTGCATGTCACTACAATAAAAACCCCCAAAAAACAAATACTGCTCAAGACACCAGGTATATAAAGAAGTGTTTTCATTTATTGATATTTGTTGATGCACTCATGGAAAAAATTGGTTAAAATGGTTAAAAAAAAAAAAAAAAAAAAAAAAAAAAGAATTTTGACAATTCAGACAGTTTTGGGGGTTTCAAATGTCACTAATGGGACTCTATTTTGGCCACGAAAAATCCAGATTCTTAACATAAGAAATTTTTCATAATAATGATAAACAGTGCTCCAAATGTGTGTTGTCCTTCACAGTTCTTAAAAGGAAATCAGCAAAAGAGTTCAAATCTAAAGTGCTAAAATGTTAACATTAAAGTTACATTAAAAATGGCCACAAAATGTTGATCGGCGCATCGTTATTAACAAACATCCTTTTGTTCAGCTTTATTTTAGATTGGAAAAAAATTATATCTTTTGCAGTGGTGGGCACCGCAAACTAAAAAGTTACCCTAAACCGCTAATCATAAAGTTTAGTTCCACTAATGCTAAAGCACTACACCAACATGATGTTTAGCGGAAGCTAATGCTAAAGACCTAACGTCAATTCAAATTATATCTGCCCTTGAAACCAACCCTCAAGCACCAATTTAATTTGGACATTTTAATTTACATGTTCTATAATGCCCTTAGATGTTGCATTCATGTTTATATCATCTTCTCTACTGTCCATGTTTTATTCTGCTCCTGTTTCAAATAAGGTTATTGGGGGAAAAACAGAAAACGTGAGGAGAAGAAACAGAATTGCTGCGTAAACAGTCATCACCCACTTCAACATAAGAGCATGAAAATAAACGTCTAACTGCTTGAAGAATTCCTAACAGTTGATAACCAAAACTTCAACATAGATGTTGAACTTTATTCAACTGAAAGTAAATTATTTTATTTATAAATTATTTAGAATTTAGCTGGAAAATGTAATTTAGGGGAAGCTAATTGCGCTAAATGTTTTCAAAGTTAGCAAAAGCACTAATCAAAAAGTTAGCTCTGCTATTAGCACAAGTGTGCCCACCACTGATCTTTCACTACACTCTGTGTTGATTTAACTTCTTGAAAAAGTTTTAGAATCCTTTCCAGTGCTTCAAGTGACACCTCTATTGTGGGGGCCATGTTTCATTTGACTCATTTGCATAATTAGGCTTGTGTGTGTGTATTTGCTTTATCAATATAAATGGCTGATGGTAGAATTTTTTCCTCTTCCTGTATATGTTCATTAAATACAAATATGTGTATAATGAACATCTTATATATTTACTTTTTTTGAGTTACAAAGCCAGAATACAGCGGTTAAACAGATCAGTTTTGCGTCATATCTGTGAGAAAAGTAAACCAGCTGACTGAACTTTCTCCAAGAGTGGGGATTCCACATTCTTTTCCACCGGTTGTATAACACAGGCACAAAAAACCCACACAAACAGAGATAGCTGCTTCTGAGAGTCACTCACTGGCCAAATGAGTCCATCCAACCAAACTGGCACATTAAAGAAAAGGCAACGATGAGAAGGGATTGGCTGACCCACACTGGGGCGGGGGGAGACGGCAAAGGGAGGGTGGGATGCACAGGGAGGGGGGAGGAGGTGAGTAGCAGGGTGGGTGGGGGAGGAGGGCAGCATCACGTGATCGAGTCCAGCAGAGAGCGTTATAATAGGCCCCCTCTCGGAGCAGAGAGGCAGAGGCTGGATGTGAACCAAAATCCCTCTACCACACACAGGCTGGCCATTGTTGGCTATTCACTGGACTCCATCTCGGGGCACTTTATCATTCAATTAGGACAGCTTTCACACCGCACACCACAGAAAAGAGGCCTTCAATCAAACTGAAAACTTCACACTGGCCCTGGAGGGGACGCAGAAAGGGGACTCGCAGTTGTCACCCCACTTTCATTTTTCTAACTTGTTGTTGCCGTTCATGGAGAGGGAGAGACGGAGGAGAGGGTGGAGAGTAGATGGAGATATGCGAGGAAAGAGGAGGAGAGCGGAGGAAGGGTCGTTTCATGTTTGGTACCACGTGTGTGTTTATGAAGCTGATGGAATGCACTGGAGTGGGTGAGGGGTTAAATTTGGTACGTGGTCATGGATGAGGGGGAGGGAGGAAGAGAGGGATAGAGAGAGGGGGAAAATTTCAAAGCTCAGACAGGAGAATGACACAGAGGAGTGTAGCTGAAGAAAATAATGAGAAGGAGAAGTATGCTTAGAAGAAAAAAAAGAGAGAAGGGGGGAGAAGAGAGGGTGCTCACAGCAGATGAAAACAGCATGAAGAGCGAGAGCCATGAGGGGCCAAAAATAGATGAAGAAAGTTGATAAACAAGAAAGGAAGAGAGGAAAAAAAGCAGTTCCCTGATAGGTGGTAATGGTTAGAAGACAAAGACAGAAAGTAGCAGATCTGTCTCAAATACAAAGCTCTGCTTGTTAAACCATGTCTAAATTCAATTAACACATTGACTTTATCCATCCTTATGTTAGGATTTTATGAGCTTAAACCACACATAGCAATGCAGGCCAGAGGTAGTTCAGTTTGCGCCTCAACATCTGACTAAACTAAACAACCTAAATCAATGAAAACCAAGATTTCCTTCATAAATCTGAAGACAAGTGAAAACTAAAGATGATTCCCATTTCACCTTCTGCACACTTCATCTGACTGGAGATGCACAGTGTGGAAGACGTTACTGAAGGAAGAGGCATGACTTTAAGCTATTTAACCCTGATGTGCCAACCTTCATGCGGCCATGCTTGAACATCCCTCTCCAGACATTTCTAGGTATATCTTAGTGATTAGAAATCATAACAAAACAGAATCTGACATTTAAGAGCAAAGTTTCTTGCCGCTTATGGATCTGTGTGGTTTCTCCGCACCAGCTCCTTGACAGACGGCTTTACAAGCCTGTAAATCTGCCTTCCCGTTTCTTTTACTGTAATTGATGGAGAATTTCTTTGGTTCTGAAACATCTATATACATATGCTTTAAAATGAGCAAGCTGTATCACAGTAGCTTCTTTTCTATTTTGTTACTGTTGCGATCAATATGTAATGCCTGTGTTGATGCTGTGTAAATTCATCGTCAAGCTAATTCTCCTTCTAATGGATCAAGCAAACAGAAAACGTTACTAAAGACTTGGCCTTTAGTCAGTCTTAAGTCTCAGTCTTACTGCAATAAATACACAGAATCTTGGGCCTAATTATCAAGGCCCAAACAGTTGTAGCAATTTGTACCAAATGCAAATATCAGACGTAGTTTATATTTAGTAGCTTTATAAAAACCATAAAGTCAGTACCGGGCACTTTTGAAACCATAAAATAGTAAATTAAAAGCTGACTTAAACCCAGTGGAATTGAATTCAGAGATGGTACAATTGAGCATCCCTCAAATGTATATTATACCATTTATAGCATAATACTTTGTTAATGTGTAAAAGTTAATACAATTGCATGATTAAATCAAACACAAAATTCTATTTCTAAAAACTAACCTTAATAGTTGAAACTCCAAGGAAGAAAATAAAGAAAACAATTCAGAGCAATTCCAAAACAGAATAAAAATATTGAAATAAAACCTTCACTATCAGTCAAATGGTAATCAAAATACTGAAAATGAAAAAAAAAGTTCATATATCATTCAAACTGAGAGCAAAAAGTATTTAAAAAACTAAGAACACAAAAAAACAAACAAACAAAAAAATCTTAGTTCTACGCTTAAGGAGAGACCAGGAGAACAAATGCAATCCTGTCTTGATTGCAATTTTTTTAATTAGTGCAGCAATGCCATCATGCTGCTTAAATTAAGCCAATATTTAGACTTCATTTAGAGCTTTAAAAAGAAACACAAAATGTGCTCAATCTGAGAGATTTTTAAAAATACTAAACAGCATCAGAAAAGGCCCATATTAAGTTATACTGTGTTTTATCTAAAACTTTAGTTTTTATTGGAATTTATATCTTTGTTTTCATCAGGAGTTTGAATGAATGCCTGGAACTCGGGGTGTACCAACTGCAGTTTTCTGGCCGATCACCAGTCTTAAAAAGCCTGACCCTTCGATTTCGCTGATTGGCTGATACCAATTTTTTGTCAGGAAAAGTTGCTAAATATAGCAACAAAGTCACTAAATTGGCAGCAGTGGGGTGACTATTGTTAACCGCTCCCGCAGACGTGACCTGGTGGGCGGGTCTGTCAGCCCTCTCACGCAGCAGAGCAAGAAGAGATGGTGGCTGATTTTCAGACCTTTGCAGAGGTAGATAAGATCGGTTTCTCATATAAGTATTGGCTGTAACGTTTTAATCAGACACAACTTAGATTCATCCAGTTTCATCATCAAGCACTGAGTAAAAGACCAACTTTGGTTAATCAACGTTTCTTTTGTGTCTAACGTCAGATTCAAGCGCTCATGTTCGTCTTTTAGATTTTTGTTCTTTCTGTATTTCCAGTTTCTGTTCAGCTCTGCAACGCTTTTTTGTTTAAAAGCTTTGATTTTCCTGCAGTTCAACATGTACTTATTTTGAGTTTAGCAGGGTTGTGGTTTACAGTTACAGTGGTCACAGTGGTTTAAGCATTTCATTATTTCTTAACCCACTGATGGTTGCACAGTTGGTGCAACACTAAAGCTAAACCACAACAATGAAGCAACCATGCATACAGGAATATTTAGCAATCCTGAAGCATAATTAGATTTATCCATGCAGGTCATTGTTTTCTTTAAAACATCCTTTCCAGGAGGCTCAAGCTGCAGAGCAACCTTTGGCATTATTTAGTGAGCAGAGATCTCTGAGATCCACAGGTTGGCACTGAAACTGTGTCATCAGTGACTCGCTGAATTCTGGGGGGTTTTCTCTCCAGTCGCATTTTTACCTGCTCCCGTACACGAATCGGGATCTGTCAAAACTCCAGCTAAATGTGTGTGTGAGACAGAGGAAAGAAGAGAGTGAAAGAAGGGAAAGTGTGTGAGTCAGGTTCAGTTTCTTACTAACCGCACAGACCGAGTTTTACCCCATCCGGTGAATCATAAAACTCCAGACTCAACTGAACATACTGGGTCCATATTCCAGATATTCCAGTGCCGGTAAAACACACATAGCTCTGTGCTGAGTCACGTGTTGTAGTGGCAATGATTCAGCTTTGTGTCTTTCTGCATTCATAGCTTTCCGCCGCTGGTGCATTCCTCCGCCACAGCGCACGATACCGGCGCACCACAACACTTCCTCTCGGGTTCTGATCAAAAGCTTTCCATGTGAGCAGGAATCATGATAATCATGAAGACAAGCATTTCTTCACGACTATCAGCATTCCTGCTCACATGGACAGTTTTGGATCGTTTTCACTGCCCTCAAAAAGAAAATGATGACCAAAAGAATGTTTTAAAAATCATAAATAAATGGATGACTCAGGGAAAGGGAATGACTCAGTCTGCCTCAGTTCGTTGTGAGCAACTTGTAATTCAAACACTCAGATTTCTGGAAGAAAACTTTCTGTCCTTAAACATGTCCAACTGTAATAATCTTTAGATGTCAGTAATATACCCAATATAAAATTGCAAAAACAAATTACATTCCATCATACTGTAGGTTTGTATTGTTTACATTCTGATTTCAAAGCTACATTAAAGTGTTCTGAAAATTCGAACGGTTTTCTATGAAGTGAGCTATAAAGACAAGATTTTAAACTGGTTCTCTTTATTTTTTCATCCATAACGTTTAATATTCGTTATTAAAAATACTTGGGGAAAAAAAAACAGTACAGATATAAATCAATCCTAATGCAAAAAAACTATGAAAAAACTGGCTAAACTAAAGAACAATAATTCTCTCAGTCATATTAGTGATTGAATGTTTTTAAAGGAAGGTCCTGGCAAAAAATGAACAAATATGAATGCCAAGCGAGGAGCAAAAAAAGTTCAAATTTCAGTCAAAATGTTTACTATAAAAACTGATAAATAATGTTTCTTCTTAATGTAAGATTATATTGCTATACTATAGTGATTTTAATCCTTAAAATTCAAAACATTGTAAAAATTGTTTTCTATCACGTTGACAAAGGTTTCTAATTGTTTCGTAAAAGCAAAACCTGTACTTTACCTCTTCTTTAAAAAACTGGAGGATGATGTTCTAATTATTTAAAGGTAGAATAATTACTTAAACATGAAAAATACTCCTTCATTTTTTCTGAAAAATAAATGAAAACAATTAGCCGAATAAGTAAACATTGACTTAAGCTGAGACTCTGTCAAATCTTTAAATTATGACATGAAAATCCAGCTCGGTGGGTCAATTTATTTGAAGAAAATTAAGATATCTTTACATGAATCATAGGAATTACATTAGTGAACAGATATATAATATTATGAGATGACTAAAAAAATAACAAAAAGCATATAATTAAACATTGAAAATTATTTTACAATGTAGACTTTTAAAATTTGATACCACATTCATTTTTAGTACAAATTAGTCTTCATTTTATACTTGTTTCATACTGTTTTATATTGATACAACTGATTTAATAACAATAACTATTTATGGCTTTTTAAGTTTGCTGAATTAACTGAAAAACTGATACAATGCTTTACAAAAAGAATTCTTGTTTCCATCAGTGAAAAAAATGAATTTCAGTAAATTCTTTGCTTACAATCGTCTTAAGGATTGGTTTCAAACTAAACAGGCCCAAAACTTTAAGGGGCCTACTGTGGGCCCAGTTTCAGCATTTAACACTCACTGTAAATTATATTAAAAGTGTCTGGAAAATTCTGTCATTTCAACAAATAAAATGTTTAAAAAAATAAAAAAAAAATCAAAAAAAAAAAAAAAAAAAAAAAAAAATTATTAAGGAAATATAACCATGGGAACATCGAAAAGTTTAACTTAGACTGCAGTACTCATCTCTGACTGATAACAGGAACCCAAATCTGAAAGAGACAACTGTGGGACCATCAGTCCTGGAAGCAACATGTGCTGCACAGCTGCAGTAATCAGGCAAGCTGCTGCATCATCCAAGGTTGGATCTTTCTCTTCTCAACATACAGGCTCGTGTTTTCCTGTATCGCTCGCTCTGTTTAAATAAATTACCAGTCCAAGTAGTAAAGGCTGGCATACTTTCCATTCATCTAGCAACTCATTCTTCGTTAATCTGATTTTTTTTTTTTAACCAAAAAGAAAAACTAATTTTATTTTAGTTATTGTTTTGCATTCTTTTAGTAAGCTTTCAATTTTTTTTGCAAACCACTGAAAATCTAAACAAAGATTTGGACTTTGAAGAGATGTGCCATCTCCAAAATAAATAAAACAAAGTCCTTAATATTTATGTATTTACGAAATAAAAGCCTGAATACTGAGAATGACAAATATGACGACCCTGACCTGGAAATAAACAATAGTAGTCCTCAGTTCAGTCATGATAAATTGAAAAAAATAATCTGTTTTATTAAACTTTTCAGTTAACATGTAATGACAGGGAGTGTAACATATCCATTTAATTTGTATTTATTACCTGTATGTATTATGTGTGGGTTTCTCTTATTTAAAACACAAATAAACATGATTAAAAGCAAAATGAACACATGCAGCCACAGTGCTAATCAGTCAAACATACATCTAAGTGCTTCCAGAAACATCTATCTAAAGCAAAACGCTGCTTCATAAAGAGGATCCAGCAGTTTAAAAACAAAGAAAACCTCACAGAGGCTAACTGTCAGTTCATCAGTAGCCCCTGGGTTCGTGTCTTCAGCTGCTCATGCATGATCCTTTTGCTGCTGTGGTCACAGTGAAACCTTACAGACCATCCAAACCCTGCTGGCCTGACACCTAACCAGAAGCTCTGCTATACTTTAAAACACTTCTGCATTCGATTATTATCACCGATTACACTGAATAATCAGGATTTTAAAAAAACACTAACACCAAATAAAAAAAGTTGTGCTAACCCTAAAGCACTAATCATAAACATTAGTTCTGCCAATTTTGACATAACAGTTTACATGTTCTATAATACCCTAAGATATTTTATTTATGTCTGTGTTTTATTTTGTTCATGAATCTTTCTTGTTCAAAATAAAGTTATTGGGGAAGAGAGAGAACATGAGATGAGGAGAGGAAACAGAATTGCTGCGTAAACAGTCGTCACCAAATCAAAATAAGAGCATGAATATAAATGTCAAAGTACTTGAGGAATTCTTAACAGTCAATAACCAAAACTTCAACAGGGATGTCAAACTTTTTACAACTGAAAGTTTACAAAACTGTCAAGTAAATTGGTGCTGTAGAATTTATCCAGAACAATTAATTTTGGGGAAGCTAAATGCACTAAACATTTTCAAAGTTAGCAAAAGCACAAAACAAAAATATTAGCTCCACTATAAGTGAAAGTGTGCTCACTACTGATATTTGCAAGTAAACTATAACAGGTAAGCCTGCTACAAGTAAATAATTAGCTTAGTTCTTCAGTTTGCTGAAGAATATCATCTGCTCTTGTCCTTCAACAAACACCACCCAACCTTTTGGTTTTAAATACAAGATGTTTGTGCTTATTAATAATTCAGTGAGGCTCTACTTAGAGAAATAATCCATATCTATCTATCTATCTATCTATCTATCTATCTATCTATCTATCTATCTAAAATTTGTTTCCATAAATGAAACAAATTGATGTGAATAGTGGAGAAGCTCTACAGACTTTAATATGAACTTCATTTTAATCCACTAAGAAACTGTTATTTAGCTTATTACAGAACATGTATTTTACGATTTCTAATTGGATTTAATAAAATCCTATAACACTGAAGTTATGAAATATGGTTTGTTAAATTATCAAGGAGAACAGGGATTATTTTAGCACCTTCTCAAAGTTATGTTACAAAACTCAGTGGCAAAAGGAGCATTTAATACATAGCTGCAAGGACAATGCTCCATTTCACAAGCACTAAAATTTAATGGCTTCTTCATCTGCTTTTGTTCCAGCTCTCTATTAGGATTCTGAGTGTCAGAAATATCATCTAAGTTTGTCCTACAAGGGCATGTGCTTCGACTACTGCCGTAAGATGCTTCTGTTTTAAAATGTAAAACTAACTTATCCTTTTCTGTTATGAGACATCTGAGAATGCTCCGACACCATCTGCTAATTATGTTATCTGATCCTGTGTTACACTTTCAGGATGTCCCAAATCAGATCTGTTTGGCCCTGATACTGATTACAAGTAATTTAAGATGGAGTATCTGCCAATAACAAGGTTAAGTTTGATATTTAATATCTCCAAAAGCACATGGTTGCTGTCCAGTGAGCCAAAGTTATTAAAATCCAAGTCAACCTTAGTTTATGCCATAAAAGTCTCCAACACAGAAAACAAGTCACTAGAGGGGTCTGAAAAGTTGATGAATATAGCGACAAAGTGGATAAGTTGACAACAGTATTTCTTTCATCCTGATCACAACCCTGCTCACCCCCTGTGCTCATCCCCACACTTGGTTGTGTCTCTTAGCTCCACCCACTTTGGTGGAATTTTTCAAAATTTGCCAAGGAGCAAAAGTTGTCTTTATTAGTTGCATTTAAAGACCAAATAAATTTTTTAATTTATTATTTTTTTAATTTACACATTTCTAACAAAAAATAGAATTAAACAATCTAAAGATTCCACAACCACTTAAAACTACTTCACTGCATTATTATTTTATCTGGTCAGTGTTTATGTGGACAATATTTATTGCACTTTACTGCAGAGGTAACAAATTCATATTTAGGAAACACAAAAGTAAGACTGATTCCTTAAACTGGGGAAGGTATGAATTCTTTTTTTCAATGACCCAATCATTAGAAATATCCTCTGCAGATCAGAAAGAACAATCAATCCCAAAAAGTCCTAAAGTGGAGACCCGGTATTTGATGGGGTTATGGGCAGGGGTGGAAATTGGCCAAATGAAGGAAAATGTATGAAGTGACGTGTAAATTTGAACAACGCGCCAGCCACTGTGGCAATTTGAACAGAAAAAAAAAAAAAAAAAAAAAAAAAAAAAAAAAAAAAAAAAAAAAAAACCCCGCATTCAGTTTATACTCCTGTACAGCAGTGGACCAGCTGCCTGGCATACAGGCCAATGCACATTTATGGACTGGTCATAATTTAACTAAAAAAAAATAAATAAAAAAAAAAAAAAAAAGTATATTAAAAATATTTTTTTCCAACCGCGACAGCCCATTGGTTGATTTTCTTCATGGACATCAGGTGTATCCAATTAAAACCCTCAGTCTTCCTTGATCCGCCCCTCCCCTCTCCTCTGAAGTGTCCCATTTCAGCTGACTGGAGTTGGAGAGAAGTGAGTGGATATATGGTTGGGCAGTTCAGAAAAACTGAGAACAAAAGCTAAAAAGCGCCTAAGTGCATGCAGAAAAATGTGTCAAATTAGCAGATATGTTTACCACACAAACTTCAGAATGTTACAGCAGATTCAAGAGCGGAGAAAGAGGGAGAATTAGTGATTCAGGGGATTCGTCATCATCGGAGCATGATGAGAGAGACGTGACACAGACACAGATTGAGGAAGGGGTCAGATTAGCTGCTGCCAGCCCAGTAAGAAGGAGTTGAAATGTTCATGAAGAGGGAAGAGGGCAGCTGTGTGCGTGTGAGTGAGTCCAGGTGTGGGGAGCCTACATGTAAGCTGGCAGGTAGTCAGAAAAACACTGGAATAACAGGAATGATGATGACCCATGGAATTAACAATGAACACATTTTCGGATGTTTGTAATAATAACAAGAAGAAGAATTAAAGCTGAAATCAGTGTTGGGCGGCCCTCGCAGCTCAGCGCCACTCCGGCCTCACTGCGACTGCGGGAGCTGTGGCACTGCCATCCAGTCATCGTCTTGATTGCTTTCGTGCTGTTCCCGCACCAGTCCACTAGGCAGTGCATTTCCTGAATCTTCCAAATTGCCTTGAGTCGAGTTCAGTATGAGTCCGGTGGGAAGTCTTAAAAGAGTTGCTGAAATCAAACCTTCCAGATAGGAGTTATTGTCACTTCCTGTTTTGTGGCAAAGGACTGGCGAAGACTTCCTGTAGACGTTTGAACATTTCATGTGTGGTTATCAAGAGTTGGTGGATACAGTTTCAATCTTATGCCAAACAGAGGGAACCAGGGGAACCCATTAATCTTCAGTGTCTTCTCTCAGTGGGTGGGGCTTTACTGATGCCAATAACATACCACACCAATGTCTCAAGCAGTGCTCCCTGATGATGCACAAAAAATCTGGTGCAGATCAGATGATGTACCAGGGAAATATAGCTGTTATATAGCTGGAATAATGTAAGGAGCGCACTGGAGTTACATTCCAATATAATCCTATTGGCCTCTTTAGAGGTTATCAGAGATCATTCGTATCCAGTTTGGTGCAAACTGGATGACTCAGACCCAACTGTATGCAAACGGCGAGGGACTGGAATTGCTTGCGGCTGATTTTCAAAGATTTCTAGTTAGCACTGTAGAGCAATTAGGCCATGCCCACCAAATATTGGACTGCATTCTTCTTTTGTGTCGAGAATCATAATAATAAGAAACACTATGGTTACAACAGGCCTTCGCAGCGCTTTTACTGCTCAGGCCTAATAATTGTGAATTGACAAAGAAAATTACTAGACACACATTTTCACTAAATACTATCTGGGGAAGCTGTAGCCAAAATGTGGAAATGCTCAACAGAGGAAATGATTACAAGACTTATTTTTCCAGCTGCTACTTTGATGATGAGCTCTTTATTTTACATGGAAATATGGTCCAACTATGGGAATAATTTTGTTCTTGTACAAACTGTATATTCCATAAAACAGTGAAAAGACATCTCTAGCAGAGTTTCTTTGACATCCACTTTCGCTTCAAGATGGGAATGTGACACTGGCTCTCTCTCCCAAGATGAGCCACAGTGGCTGTTGGAGAACACTTTTAATTTCCATGCCTGGTTAGGGGTCACAGCCCCCTGTGAATAGCTAAGATCCCAGAAAACTTGAGATCCCCTCAAAAATCACTTATAACTGCATTTTTTAATAGTTCAACCACCAAATATACCTTAATCTGCATTAATACGCACAATGGAAACCATTTTAGCACTACCACAGAAGCTAACATCCACAGTCATCCTTATTTATGCTCTTGGCGGTACAGCCAATCAACACCACAAAAAACAAATGGTGCTCCTGAATCAGCATGTGGTTTTTGTTTAGGCATATGACAGTGATAGAGATGTTTGTTTCTCCCCTATAGACTAGTACCCACAGAACTCACAAGTTCAAAAAACACTGAAAAGTAAACTGATACTTTTTAAATATCAATTCTTCTATGAGAGAAAGGAGCTCCTGCTTTATTCTGACTTTCAGCAAACAGTATTGTATTTTATTAATGCTTTTGCTTAGAGTTATGGAAATTACTTTCCTTCATCGATAAATAGGCTTCCTTTGCATGGCATAGATTACTACATTAATGATGAGCTGATATTGAGTAGTATGAGATACAATAGTCCTCCATAAAATCTCTGGTAAGTTGTTTCTATTCAACTGTTTCTATTATATTAAGCCCTACACTCCCCCGGCTATGTGTCATTTTTTTTTTTTTTTATTTACTTCTAATAGGCTTTATTAGATACACCAATAACAGTGATAGCAAAGACAGGTTAAGCATACATAACGCACAACGCAAACCTCTAAAAGCATGACAATACAGCCTGAGCTTTAGTTATGGTTTTAGAGGTTTGCGTTGAGCGTGCAGTAACACTGATATGAGTGGATATATCTTTGTGAACAAAGAATAATGTGTGGCATACGCATTTACATTTCAATACACTCGCTCAATACATGTTCTGGGACACGCTTGGCTTTGTTTTTATGCTTGCAACTTTATATAGTTAATGTTGATGAACCACACCACCAGCCAATCACAGACAGGTCTTTTTCATCCAGAATATTCCTTGAAAATACTGCATTTGCTTGGAAAAATAACCAATCACAACCAGCACCATTATTATACAAAATGGGATTTAGGAAAACACAGGAAAACTTGATACAATAAATACTTGAATTTTGTACCCTAAGAATATTTAATAAAGCACACAAATATGCTATCTCATCATTGTCCATTTTAGGTAGTATTTTTTTTGTTTGTTTTATTTTTCTTTTAATTGTGACCAGCATTACAAAAATTGTTTTAAGATCCACGGGCTGATTTTTCATTTAATTGTATTTTTTTTGTATTGCCATTTTTAGGACTCCATACCTGGTGTTTAAGTATCGTCAATTATGTCTTCTAATAACACATAATTACCTTGTAAAACTTTCTGTCAACTTTTAACATTAACACAAAATCACAATGGGCTGCTGGTGGACCACGCTAGCACCCCTACCACCGGGCTTAGTAAGTTTTCAGGGGGAAACCCTGCTGTAATTATTGTTCTAATACACTTCATAAAAACTAAGAAATCTCCTCTTCTTCTTTTGAAGACTTGACGAGAAGGTCTAATTCATGCTTCAGATTAGATTAATTTTAACGAGTGGTTCAGCTTACTTGATTTTGATAGGCAAACATTTAGACAGAATTAGTTCCTTTAAACCAATAATATGAGTGTCAAACGCAATACTGCTAAGAAATTATCACTAGGGGATAAGAAAAAGTCAATCAGTTTCGACAAATTTCATTGAAAAGTGCACACAAATAATGTGGGAATGTTGGCCATGAACACATGGAACGCATTTTGTCACAAACCCAAGTTATTTAAAGGCATCAGTGTAAAGCCATAAACTGGACACCGTCTGAGCAGTTTTCTTCTTGATGACTCAAGACAAAAAAAAAACTAAAACCAGGCTCTGTGCTCCCTGAAAGTAGATATTGAGAGGAGTTTTTGGGTTGAACACATTTATTTTTTCATTATTTAGTATTTAGTTACAGTCAAACACAATCTGTAGAAACCTGACTTACTAAGCAGACATACCCAGGAACATTTAACATCTAAATATCTGTGACAAGTAAGTAAACCTTGTTTAATGGAGTAGTTTGGCATATCTTACAGTTGGTAAACAAGGGGGCAGGGTGATATGCTCTGCTTCTGAGCCTCTATTGTACAATATGTGGTCAAAATATTTTACCAACTACTGCAAATTACTTATGTTTCCAATTTTTGTTCCTTCTTCCCCACCTAATTTTGCAAAGAGTCCACATTAATACCGACAGACCTTCCTCTATTCAAAGGACAGCGAGTGTGTAAGGTTAGGTACCAGTCCATTAGTGTCGAGAGTTGGCCTGTTAAACCAATGCCATGTTTACTGCACAGAGAAAGGCCTATTAATAAATCAGCTGCAGGCAGCCTGGCGGAAGTGGCCTGGGGGCTGTAAACTGGAAGAGAGGGATGAATGAAAGCCTAAACAGAGGGGGACAGTGGGATAGAGTAAAACAACATAGGCACAAAAAAGGAGGGAAAGAAATTAAATGGTATGTTAATGGAAGAAGGATGGAGTGACAGGGAGCCAAGCATGGAAAAAGGGTGTGTTTCCCTGTGTGTAAACTGTGGGTATCGGTTAATGAATGGACGGATGGAGGTTCTGCAAAGCCACAGCTGCCCGTTCTTCCTAGAAAATGATCCACAAGGAAAAGTGGCAGTGTGTGGTTCCAGCATGTAGCGTCTCCTTACTATTTCTGACTAGCACACAAGCCTCGGTGAGGGAGTTGAGTAAATAAGGGCCTTTGCTAAAAACTGTAGATGTCTGCATAGTAGCAATCAAATTATGGTGTTATTTATAGTTTAATTAGCCTAGGAAATATCTGTACAGAATGGTATGTGTGAGTATGCTAGTCTCCACATTCAGATGTCTGTTTTCAATCAGCATCAGTCCTAGATCTGTCACGGCTGACAGCTTCATGCTGTAAATGTACATGCTGCACCATTTACTCAGATGTTCAGTGGACACCCAGTATTCATGGGGGATATGGACCACAACTGTCTAAGAATAGTTAAAATCCATTTGTAAAGAGAATTTACTGACACAGTATTTCATAACAGAAGTAACCCATATAGAGTGGACCCCCATTATATGCGGGGGATAGGGATCACAAACAGCTAAAAATCCGCAAATATTTGAGACCCCCCCTAAAAACGCTTATAACTGTCTCTTGTAATAGTTCCAGCACCAAATATATCTTAATATTCATTAATATGCACAATGGAAACCATCTTAGCACTACTGCAGAAGCTAACATCTACAGTCTTCCTTATCCACGCTCTTGGAGGTACAGCCAATCAGGAAAATAAATGGTGCTCCTGGATTGGCTGCTTTGCAAACACCAGCCAGTAGAGTGTCAAGTAGCATTATGCCGGTATTTTCGCTTCCCAAGCTGCATTTTCCTATGAGACGCTACGAAAAAAAAATTGCAAATAGGTGGGTTTTACACAAATAATTTGGAGTTGAGTTCCACAGAAGAATCTGCAAATACTGAACCGTTGTTTAATCACATATAAACTTGAACTTCAATCGCAGCATTTCAGCCTGATCCCCACCTTTCCTCAGATCTATACAAAGCTGGTTTTGGACATTCAGATAGCAACAAAGAGTTCACTCTAGAACTAAACCTATGTGATCCACTTGCATCAATTTTTTGATTTCAGTGAGTTTGGGTAAAGCCATAATACTGTTCAAGGTATCGCTTAAAAACTCATTTAAAGATAACAAAAATGTACTACTTGACAAATTATATTTCCCTCTTAGCTGTTTAAAACTTAAATAGTCCGTTCTCAAAGCAGTCCTCAAGCTTATGAATGCCATTACGATGCCATGCTTCCAGAATTTTAATGTTCACAGTCGGGGGGATCACTTCATTTTGCTTTAAAGGTGACTTGGTTGACAGTCTTATCTTCTTACAGATGATTTATGTATGTCATGCCAAAGTTTAATGAGATGTAATAAAAATTGGGTTATCAGTCTTTTTGAACAAAATTCAGTAATTATATTTATAAACAAAATCACAATAAAAAAAATGTCCTTCAAAGAATAAAATGCAATATGGACCCAAGACAGAGTCATGTCATTCTCAACCAGGGACAAAAGAAATAGCATTTGAGCTGCAAAATAATAATTTTTAAAATTGGGTAGTTGGAGCCCCCATGACTTATAGTCAATCTTTCTAAAGCTATTATTGGTACCCTATTGTTCCAAATAAACTGTCTTCTATTTTTATTGAGAATTTTAAAACTATTTTGGGGTGATGAAATAGGAAGTGATTGAAAGAGATATCGCAATCTTGGCAAAATATTCATTTTAATGCAATTAATCCTCCTAAGCTACACAATATATCACGAATATCTTATCGCAATATTAGTGTGTGTAATATTCATATCGCAAAGTGCTGTTTGGAGTACAATAATTGTTGTCTATTTTCTGCTAAAGTCTTGTACAGTATATTATCATTGTTAATCTTGTTTTTTAAAAAATGTTTTTTTTACACTTTAAGAACTTTTTGTGTGAACCTTTGTTGCTGTTACACCTGAATTTCCCCTTTGTGGGACAATAAAAGCTGTTTCTATTCTATTTCTAATATATTGAAAGTGTTCTGAACGTGCATTTTGTGTTAATGTAACCTTTAGCCTGTTGGACAATCTTATGGCTACAGATGTTCACACTGGACACTAAGGGCATTGCCCAAAATGCTAAAAAGGTCACAGCACAAATGAGAAAGGAAAGAAGAAAATACGAAAATAAACACATATCACCACTCTTATCATCATTGCAACATTTTTTTATGATGGTGCAGCCCTATTTTCAGCTGCTGACTGTACATCCTGCAGGAATCTGCAAAACAGCGCATCATCCACCACAACTGCCAGGAAGGATCATCAAACAGATAGACTGGTACCAGTAAGCTCCACCATGACTACACATGAAACGTGATCTGAGGAGCAGTATTAATTATGGCAAAAAGAGCAAGGTATGCTGTAGCCACTGACCAAGTAAACATCAAAAAGCAGCCATCGATTTTGTTCTGCACAAGTTCAGCAGTGTTAAAGTAATGCAAAGTGTTTAATGTTTAGTACAGTTGATCTGTAGGAGGTCTATTACTGCTGTTCTGGGATGTCGCATAATTGAGGCGGTACCGGCAGAATGTTAGCACTCGGTCCAAGGTGTGCTGTCACCTCATTTACTGTGAAAGAAAATCTCTGGTCTAGAGTTTAAAATTGGTGGTCTGCCATTGTTCAGTGTGACAGACGCACCAAGCAACACTGCAGCACTCCCAGAACTCAACACAACATTCGACAAATATCACCATTTCTGGAGGGAAAAAAAAATAAAATAAAATAAAAAATCATGCTGTGACCTTTGTTTCAGCCGATATCTGATTCTTGCCCTCTTGAGTGCATGTACCACATTTTCCTTATCCATAATCCTTCTCTCCCTCTTTTCAGCATCCAACTGAACAACTCTAATAGCAAGCCCATTAATACGTTACTTGCTCTGCATGTAGTAATGGACTGATGTCAGTCAGATCTGTCTGCGCTACAGCAACAATTTGTGCAATCTGGCATTTTCCATCATGCAGTGTGACACCAGTAAATGTCATATCGTGCATACACACTTCAATACATTCAAGATTTGTATGATTTTTGAAGTTGTACAGCTTGACAACCACAAATAGGAATAGGACAGTTACTGGTATCAAGGTATACTGACATTTTTAAAATGTTACATTCTCAAAACCACAAACAATTTCCTGTCATACCGTTTCTATGGTTTCAATTCCTTTTAATCAGTTGCAAGAGAAAATTCTGAAGTGTCTCTCTGCATTGGGTAAAAAGTTAAAAATAAGTTAATAACGATTATATTTGCAATCTTTTGTGTAGCCCTATTGCTAAATGACTGAAAAAAAAAAACTTGATTCTCTTGTTTACAGGAAAGACAGTCAGTCGTTTTCCAGTTACGAAAAATATGGATAGTCAAAGTGTGTAGCCATCATGGAGCCCTCCCCCTCTCAGCTCTTTTTTTTTTTTTTTTTTTTTTTTTTAACGTGTCCTGTCCGACAGTGTGACACTCGGAATTGCTGTCTGAGTGTCAAAATAAGGCCCAACAGATTTGCTTTCATAGTCGAAGCATTATGGCTTTCACCATGATGTTCCCCTTGATATATATATATATATATATATATATATATATATATATATATATATATATATATATATATATATATATATATATATATATATATATATGAAACGTTATTAGAAATTGCTTTGGGTTTATTTCAAATGTAATGGACAAACATGAAAAAAGGGGAAAGGAAAGAGAGAAAGATGGAGAAAAGGTTTAAAGAGGAAAAAAAGGAGAGAAGTAGAGGAGAAAAAAAAGCACAGAGATAAATAAGTCAACACGCTTGAAGCCTGCCTCTAGACCTGCAGAAAGAGAAAACACAAAATAGAGAATCCACAACAACAAACAACATATGCATATCTAATAATAACAGTTAGAACTTCAATGGAAAGTACAAAGTACAAGGTAATACAAGATGTATTTAGTGGCAATCACAGCTTGACTGTATCTGACAAACACCTGAATCTAAACGTGTGTGTGTGTGTGTGTGTGTGTGTGTGTGTGTGTGTGTGTGTGTTTGTGTGTGTGTGCCCACCCCCAGACCCTATATGTGTGTGTCATGTGAATGTTATTTGTGAGCGTGTCTAAGTTGTATAATAAAATTGGGGCCCAAGCTGGCATGAGGTCTCAGCTTTTAATACCTCCTCCATGTCTCGGAGAACAATTCTCAGTGCATCTGAACTCCCTCACTGTTACCACCGCTAGTTTTATAAGCAATTCTAGAGTTAGTTTGGAAGTTTATGAAGTTATAAAGGTGACTTTAGGTTTTATCTTTTATAATATAGAAAATGCATTTTGCTGTGTACTGAGTTAGTCATAGCCTGGTAGATTTTAAAATGTTGCTCTAACCCTCAATTCAGATCCAATAAAAGTGCAATATAATTGTTAGACAGCAGTTAGTTGTCAAAGGGTTTTTATTAAATACTTAATTTCATTAACTGCATAGAATAATTTATTTGCTTTGTGTTTTACAAATTATTAAAGAAAAATGAGTTTGTAAAAAAATCATAAATCAGTTAAAAATGTTATTGTCAGCAGATGATTACAGTTGAGGTCCTTGATTTTTTCAACTGCTCGCAGCATTCCTAAGGAAATTGTTGTTTGTTGTTCACAGGTAAATTCCTAAATGTTTCACGTTTGTTCCAATGCCAAGCATCTAATGAACTAGTGGTGGGACTCGATTAAAATGTTTAATCGAGTTAATTGAAGGGTCTGTAATTAATTAATCACATTTAATCAAAGACCACATATCGACAAAATAAGGAACATTTTCAATTCAAAGCCTTTTTTCCTGCTAAATTATTGAATAAATAGACATATCAGCTCACCAACTAAAATATTTATTGTTTTGAATTTGTTGTTTAGGTTATTCAACCATCAGATTGGTGAAAAGAGCTATTATAGGTATTCAGCTTTCAAGTGTTTCAGGAACCCCTGATCATTCATGTAACTTCTTTGAAAAAATACTTCTTCAGAACTGTGGACTGTGGATGCTGATATTAGTGTTGGGGATGTCTGTGCTGCTGCAACATCTGTTGCATTGAGATATTATTTTAAGCTTGATAGGCCAACTCCTTTTCTTTTCCAGTGTCCCATCTGTTTTTCTGTGTTGTCCTGTGACTGACAACCTAGCCAAGGTGTGCCCCACCTCTCGTCCAATGACCGTTGAGGCTAGTTCTCCAAGGATGAAATGGAACATCTATTTCTACTTTCAGTACAGCCCTTTCAGTTTGGCACATGTGTACACTGAACAAAATACGGTGTTATAAACTTGTACACACAGAATGTGTGGAACAAAAGTGGCTCCAACACAAAGCAGAGTGTACTTACTGTATAGAATATTTTTCTTCTTTGCTGCTCTGCTTGTTGAAATGTAACGGACAAGTTACATTTCAACTGACCTAATGACTCAGGTTAGATGTCCCATTAGCAAGCTGCATTTTTTCAACTCAGTGGTAACTCAAATTATGAGATTGTTGCCAACTAATTTCAAAACCATATGAGGTTTAAAAAGAAAGATGGGTTGTTCTTTTCTTGTATCCAATCTACCACAGACTGTTTATTGTGATTAGAAATATTTACAAAGAGCCAAATATTCGCTCATTCAACAGCTTGCTGACCTTCATCTAGCTAGCTCCAACAGACAAGAGTGGGAGCACCGAGTTACAAAATGACTTGGGAAAACTTCCCTCACTCTGGCACGTTCTCTGCCATCCCAGAACAGGGATGGGAACCACAGGAATCAAATGGAGTACAGTTTTAGAGGGTTTTGGTTTTTTTGAACATGGTACACTGATATAGAATCTACTTAGAATTGATTAAATCTAAGATACAATTTATAGCACACCCCTGGTATATGCGTGGGTTAGGGACCATAACTGAATAGCCGAAATCTGCAAATACTTGAAATCCCCTTTAAAAACCCTTATAACTGCCTATTGTAATAGTTTACACACCAAATATACCTTCATATGCATTAATACGCACAGTGGAAACCGTCTTAGCACTACCACAGAAGCTAACATTCACAACCTTAACCAGCCCCTCTCTTGGGCGTACAGCCAATCAGCACCAAGGAAAGCGAATGGCGTCCTGGGGATTGGCTGCTTTGAAAACACCAGCCAAAAGAGTGTCAGGTACCACTGCACCCAATTTGAAGTTTCTTTTGAACATTTTAGATATGCTTGGAGTCACTTTCCACAGAAAAATCTATCAATATTTGGGCCCCCACTGTATCATTAATTTCAATACAGTGTGGGTTTGTTTAGCAAAACTGCTTGTGCACAAGTTTATCATGTAAAACGCACACAAAAAGGTTCAAGTGGAACTAAGGTGTGAGCTACAAATTTAATCTTTTTCGGTCAATGTGCCTTATTAAGTTCAGTTAATTTTATTTTCAGAAGTTTTTACAAATACATAAAGACCAGGTCTAAACTTGGGCCCGTATGAAAAACTCAAGGTACAATAACCTTGGGTAAAATAACTTTGGTTTCACAGTATTTACACAAAAATGTAAAAGCAATAATTACAGTATAATCTAATTCAGTGGTTCTCAATCTTGATTCTCAGAGCATACATTCCTTTTTCATATGTCTCTGCTCCAGAATACCTCATTCAAATGACTGCATTACTTCCTCAGCATGCTATCGGGTGCTCCAGAAAGTCTGTTCATTTAGGTTAGGTATGTGGCAGCAGAGAAACAACTACAACACACAAGATAGTGGGTCCTGAAGTACAAGACTGAAAACCACTGATGTAATTGTAGCATAATAACAGAAAAGCAACAATTATTCCATCTTTACCTTAACACGAAAAACAGACTATTCCCACAGTTACAATAACGTTATCGATAACACATGTTGTTCCCATGTCGCTACCCAAGCAATCTGACACAGACAAGCTGGCAGCTCTGCTAACTGTACAATCCCTCCAGGAAGTTGCAATTGCAACTATTAACACAAGTTCACTCATCATTCACAACTTTTGCGCAGACTTGCGATTTTCACCAGTCATTGCAACTTTTCCACAAATCTGACCAACGTCTTCTTCCATGTTCACTTTTAACATGTTTTCCGGGCATCCAGGGGAATTTCATTGATTGATTAAAATGTCCGGGGTTTAAATTGACTGGTGGGATGCATGGAATATGAAAGCCTTTCTTTTATTTGACGTGCCCCCCTAGCAGCTGCCTAGAGGGTGACTCGGAACGAACGGTGGTGAAGTGCGGTGGGGCGGGGTGGGGCTGGTAGAGCAGAGATGCATGCAGATAGGCTGAACACAAGGGGTTGCGCTTCAGCATGTCAACATTGCAACTGATGTTTACAAAGCACAAGTGTAGCTTTACAAATGAACTACAAAATAAATTTCTTTCATACCTGGTCGAAACAAATGGGTGGCGGAGTGGTGGGGGTGGGGAGTGCCCCCCTCCCGCCACTCACACACCATACCCCATCCTCCCCCCCAACTCGACCACACCCCTCACTCACCTTCTCCTTCCCTAAATAACAGCAACCTTTTTATACACACAATTCATCAGGCACCATAACTTTTTAGGGTGCTGTTTCAAGAAGGTGCAGCAATTTCAACTTTCTTGTAAGACCATGTTATGGTAACAGTAAAGCTTAAAAAAATGTTTCAACATTGACCACAACTTTTTGAAAAAGGTGCTGCAAAATCAGTAATTTCAGGCCGCAACAATAAAAAAAAAAAACAAAAAAAAAAACCACTGCAACATGCTGGAGGGACTGACTGTAAAACAACGGAACTTAATCAGAGTGTTGGGCAGCACACCATTAGTTTACTGCTCATGTATGGTAGGGATAACTGTTTGTGTTTTTATCAGCTGGAAATATTTCCAAAAGCTGAATTTATCTTTTTTGGAACTAAAGGGAATAGGGTAGAAGCCTTCTTTCAGCCAGCTGACCAACAGTTCACAGCAACAAATAAAAATAAAAGCAGCACTGCAGTACCTTATGCACGATAAGGCCTGAGAAAAGACCAGTCACTATGGCTTTCACTAGCATCTTAATAAAAGGACTTTAAAACATAAGATTGGAGTGGCAGAAAACTTTAGTAGTTTTCAAAATGCAACTTACACTGTGGCATCCCTTTATACCAGTAACTACCCAGTGCCTAAAAGGAGGAGTGGCTTGAAAGACATATTTGCCATCTGCAGCTACGTTCCCTCAAAGTGACCTGAAACAAATACATAAATCTTGTTGCCTTCTTCTCCAACAGCACTGAACATGCATGCACAAAAACACTCCCATCTGTATAAGAGTATGCAAAAAAAAAGTACAAAAACAGGGTGCAGGGTGCATGCATAACTTCCGCAGGAATGGCCCATATTCTATGGCAGTTCTCCTGCTCCCAGCTTGCTGCTGTCTGGAGAAAATAACAAATAGTCAAAGCTTCTTCAGTGAGCAACATCCATTCTGGCATGAACCCAGTGTCCCTTGCTCCCTCACCCTGTCTTCCCCTG
Organism: Anableps anableps; assembly: GCA_014839685.1. Taxonomy (NCBI): domain Eukaryota; kingdom Metazoa; phylum Chordata; class Actinopteri; order Cyprinodontiformes; family Anablepidae; genus Anableps; species Anableps anableps. Next base: position 3,564,265 of record CM026071.1, on the reverse strand, counting down.
CACACCCCTGCCCCATCCCTTCCATTCCCTCTATAAGGTGAAGAAGTACAAAGAAAGGGATCAGAGCTTTTCCGATTCTTCCCTGGTTATTAACCACCATTTGTCCCCTCGAAGGGCTGTCCCTTCCATTAACCCAACTGATGCTCTTTTCTCATGGAAATCAGCCTGCTGTCGCAGCCGCCACCGCCGTTGCTGCTGCTGCTGCCACCACTGCAGTCTGCAGAGGTGCAAGGAATTTTGGGGGGAATTCACGAGGAGAAGACCTCCCCCAGACTCTGAAACTGCTTTCTTACTGGCTCTCTCATGCACACACACACATACTGGGCATACTGGGAGCCCAAAAATGCACATATCTCCCCAACAGGACTGCGTGTGTGTGTGTGAGAGCATACTCAGCCTAACACAGAGGCAAACGTAAAACCCCTCCCAACCACAGGGGCATGGAAGTAATGTACAACAACACATAGAAGTTAATGAGAAGAAGCTGACTCAATGCAGGCAGGAATAGAAGGTTCAGGAGAGCAGAAAAACAGAAAATCACCCAGCATTATGATGGCACGGAAAATATTGAAGGAGATGAAGACCTGCTTTGTCATTTTAATCCTCAGACCAAACTGATCCGTAAGACATGTCTGAAGATTAGGACTTCAAGGGGATAGTCAAGATAGTTTTCACCTATTAAATTCACAAAGTCACACTTAACTGTTAAAACACACAAAACCACATCCATCTGTCAGCACCTCTAAAACCACCATAACAACAACAAGTGCTACCTCACACAATGCTCCAAACGCTTGAAGAAAAGAAATCTCCAAAATCCCTGCAGGGCAGATCCATCACTAGCTTGGGGAATTATGGTGAGAGAGCAGCAAACATCAACATATGGGTCTCAACTTGCACAGAAGCCAGCAGAAACAAAGCCATCGTCTCGTGACAAATTCACTTCCATTTCCTTATTATGTAGCTGGAGGCTCAGCTCCACTGAGAGCTGCAGGGGGACAAAACTCACCTAAAGCATCTGAATCACTTCTCCAGAGGAGGTAAAGAGCGTCAAGATGTTTTTCTTCTGGATTTTAAAGACAGCAAAGGTGTATTCACATCTGAACATGCACCTCAAATGGTGGCACTAAATCTTTCTAATATTGGTGACTCCCTGAGGGATGCTGCTGCAGATTCTGGAACAAAGATGCAAAAACCACTGCATCCACCTTGCAGCCAGTTACTCAATCATCTGTCAAAGTAATTCCATACAACTTTTTGGCAAGTAAGCTAGCAGTGATGTCTGAATCCTGGCTGTGCTGCCTTAATCTGACCAGAAACACCAACGTTCCCTGAAACTTTACCAAAGGCTTTTTGCAATGGAAGCAATTTAAGTCACTGTTTGTGATGGTTTTACAAGCTAAAGTGGTTTATGACTATTTGTCATTACTTCTTCATACTTGAATCAAATCTACAATACAATAAAACTGATGCATAAAAAAGGATAGTAAAAGTGGAACAATCTTTGGGGTCAGCGTAAGATTCTCACAGCCTTTAATCTAAACACCACAGTTTTACCGTTCCACGATATTTACACCAAATTTGAAACAGAACGTAAAAATGATTATTTATTTGCACTGATTTAAGAATGAAAAATAAAATTTTTCCAAGCAATTCATTTCAATTTGTATACATAAAATATGGAATAGAATTACAGACATAGCACAGACTGATGCATCCTTGGTGCACAAAGGAGCTTTACCACAGATCCTTCCTCCACCTCTGCTCCAAACGAACTCAACTAGTCTTTACATCCCTGCTGTTATTTGCAGTTTTTTTTCATTTCTTGTAAATCAGTGTTAAATAGTGTTGTTTTAATGCAAAGATAAACATGCAAATTTTTTACATTTATTTAAAATGACCCTAATGTGTTGCACATTTCTTTTAAACAAAAAATACCATTTTTAATAAATGTACAGTATTATTTTCTTATGTTTTAAATTTGCCCTTACAGCACAGTCTCTGATGCATGTTTCTATTTACCTTTAACTTGCTGCTGACACACCTGAATTTCTCCACTGTGGGACAATAAAGAATTTCTATTCTATTTTATACATACAGCTCAGGGCTCGCCAGCTGTGGTTTTAAACCAGTTAGCAAACCAGTAGTTACTTAGTGTTTCCACACCATGGCTGTTTGTCAGTTTTATGATTGGAAATCTTCTCAAACTGCCCAGTTTTCCTTCTTGTAAGGAAGGGAATTTTTCAGCCAGTAGACTGGCAGCGTGCAGACACTGGTGGGGGGGGTGATAAAGCTGCATCATTTTATACACCATGCAGAAAGAAAAACTCATTCTCGGAAACTTCCTCTGGGGTCTGGTTTAAATAACTTTAAACTGTAGGAACAATATAACAAAAAATTTTAAACTGCTCAAAAACTAACTCTTTTTAATTCTTGGTGGAGTTTAATGCCAGTAACAGACCCATACTTAGCTGCAACTACCCTAAACTTTTTAAATAAAACTTCCTAAGAATATAAAACATGAACTGACCTTAAATCAGAAGTTCATTTACAATCAAAATCTTTCCTGAATAACTAAAATAACTGATGTAGTAATAAATTAGAGCTTAGAGTGGTTAGTTTTAAATGTGCGGGCAATCAGAAGTTAAAAGGCAAAATCCAGAAAAGATAGACTAAAGATTTCTAAATAAAATATTAAAGATTTTTAATACATGAAACTGAGCTTGTTCGTTATTAGGCTAATAGAGATGCACTGATTAGATTTTCCTGCCCAATATCATTTACAGTTTTTTTGGGTTCCTAACCTGCTGATTTCAGTTTTTCCCCAAATTCTATAAGGCATAAAAAAGACTATCATACAACCTGCTACACATTTAAAGGTAGAAGTTTTAAATCCATCAGAATATGAAGGGATGATAAGATTATCCCAATTAATGCCTCAAAACATATATTGTTATTTTATTCAATTCAAAAAAGGTAAATCAAAGCATGTACTGTTGGTTAATGAGTCAATAGCCAAAGATGGAAAGATGGTGAAAGTTCTTAGTTTTGAAACAATCAATAAACTAGATTTTTTTTTTTTTTTTTTCTTAAATTATGATTACTTGTGTCTGGCCGACCGATCACTAAAAGAAAAATGTCTTATTCTGCAAAATGTCTGATTCTGATATTAAAATAAGTAAATTACTTTAAAACGGTCCCGTTTCTTTCCATAAAATTATTTTTATTGATGCACCTTATTTCTTTGTTAAAAAATGTAATGAATGCATAAATGCCTGAAGAGATTGCTTAATCAGCTGAATAATTGTTAAATTCACATTTTTCCTGATAAAAATCTGAGCATTTTTTCCATTATAAAATAAGAAAAAATTCTAAATCAATATATCTAAAACTGTTATTTGTCCTTAACTATTATATTAAGCATGATGATAACTATCTAAGTCTTAAACTATGTTCAGTTTAGTATTTTGTCTTTTGAAACAAATATTAATTATGACTTTTCAGTTGGATCGTTTTATTAAGATCAAAACATCACTTTAAAAGCTGATCTAAAATATTTCTAGACTGATTTCATACCTAATCAAGTGAGAAATTAAAAAGCAATGGAACCCACGTTTGGATCTGTGAGGGGCTGGTCTGTGTTTTCCTGTACAATCCCAGGATGTGTGATTGTAGCTGATGTCATGAAAACACCTTAAATAACCCAAAGTTCAGGCAGAGTTCATGCTATTTGCTGATAGGAAAACGAACTACAGTAATCTTCTAATGAACTACAGAACATCACAGCAGCAAAACTAATATGAGGCGGGGGGTGGGGGGGGAGGTGCACGCAGAACTGCAGCTTCTTTAAACTTAAAACTCTTTCTGTTCGTTTTCACACTCAAGTGGCAACAAACCCTGCGGCAAAGGCAGCTATCAGTAACAAGGGCACAAACTGGGCCCACACATTATGAACCCAACAACCCCTTCCCCCATTTTTTTAGAAGGCTCCTGCTTGTTGTTTACTCTCTTGCAAGGCGAAAAGCTCTCTTCGAAACATCCGATCACAGCCATGAACCACCGCGAATGGATCGTTTCAGAGACACAATAACTTTATGATTAAACCATGAATTATGAATTTGAAAATAATAAAGAATGCATGTCGCGGACCGCTCGAGTCAGAGTGCAACTTTCAGCCAAGTTTTCTCCTTTGGACGAAAGCAACACAAACAACAGGACGTTCATTCCCCCCCGCCTCCTGTCCTCTGCAGCGCCAGGCATGCCACACTTCAGAAATATTCCCAAACTGGTTCCGACTCACCAAAAGCCTCCCAGAGATGTGGTTAAACGTGCAACTGCACAGCAGTTTCATGGGGCACAAGAAACGTCTGAGCTGATCGAACTCAGCAGACTGATTTTAAGCTGCCAAAGGAAAAAAAAAAAAAAAAAAAAAAAAAAAAAACTGCGAAACGAGTGTTTAGGGACCGGATCATGCGGGCCGTCCACAAGGGTCCTTCTGCACGTCAGTCAGCACAAGTTCACCTACAGCCCGCAAAGTTGCGTCAAAGCCCGCACGTGCACGCATGAAAACGTGCCGCCACATTACAGAAGAAGGAGAGAAAAAAAAGCAGTTTACCCACCGAAAACTTTCCAGCACTGCATTAGTCAAATTCACATGGAGTCCCGGTGAGCTTCAGCTTCCATTCCCCCCCACCCCTCTCCACCTCCGGTCCGGAGTACAGTCCTGCCGCGGCGGATCCTGCGTCCCACCGCTCCCACGCTTCGCTTTTCTCCCGTTTGATCCGCGCTTTGGAGACTCTTATTATCCGCTACTGGTTTTTCTCTGTATCCGAGGCCTGAGAGTGCGCCTGGCTCTGCCTCTCAGCCTGCTGCGGAGTTATGGGGCGGTAGGCATTGTGAGAGTGTGACGTCAGGCCACTTTCACAAACTTTTTTTTTTTTTTTTTTTTTTTTTTTTTTTTTTTTTTTTTTTTTTTTTTTTTTGGAACCAGTTACAGCAGCGTGTATACTGGTGTTTTCAGCTGCCAGTCCTCCCCGCTGCAATTTGTGACCCAGTTTAAACACCTGCAGTTGAGCTTCTTCCACAACCTGCACCTTCACTTCTTGTAAACAACACTTTTCTTTTTTCTTTTTTAAAATATTGGGTCTGTTATTATTTTTTTTTTTTTCAATGACTGGTTCGTCTAAGTTGCTCTCAGAAGTCAAATATTTCAAATTCCAAGTTGGAAAAACAGACAATAACGCCCTAAAGTTGAAATATCTTAACAGGAAAGTTATCAACCCAACCCAAAATTTCAATATGGTAACCATACATTTAACACAGTTATAGCTGCAGTAATAAGCTGTTTATTTGCAATGCAATTATTTAAAAAAAAAAAATATTAATTAATTAAATAAGTATTAATATACAAGGTTGATGATGTATTTGGCATTTGCTATATTTTCAATTGAACTGTATAACATCATTTTGATCTGAACTTTTCTTATCTTTTTATTTTGGGGTGAAGTGTTATACTCTATCCAGTATATATCAGTATATATATACTCTATAAATATTAATTATTCTCAAACTTCATAATCCACAACATCGGTTAGTGAGTTTCTGTCCAGCTTGAATACATAAAATGTAGAGAAAGACTTTGTTCTTAGCTATTATTGCTAATAGCAATTAGCCTGGTCGCTTAGAGAATCCCTCTGGTTTTCTGTCAATTTATACATGTCACTGCACAAAATAATAAATGAAATTACAACCTTTTTTAAAGGTTAATGTGCTTTTTATATTTAAAAAATAACAGTAAAATCAATAGTAAAGAGAAACAAAAACTTGGCCCATATTACCTTCCATACTTGCATTAACAAAGTATATGGGTCACCCTGTGACGTCACCGTTTATATATATATAGTAGGGAGGAGTATTTGACATTGAGCTCAAAGGCCATGAAAAATTAAAATAAATGTAATACTTTTCCATGTCCAAACATCTTCAAATTCTAGATATGTCTTTAGTTTATATGTGGTTGTTTATCCATATCTGTTTTGACCTGAGAAAAATAACATGGCACAACAAATGTGGGGTGTACAGAAGACCACAACAGAGAAAAAACAGCCCCTATTTTAAATAAGTATTTTGTGTTTCAAAACAAAAATCAAAAAAGCACTTGAGATTTTTTGTTTGTTTTGTTTTGTTTCTGTTTTTCTTGCTTGTTTCTAATGAGAAAATCAAATTAATGAAACATTACACTGACCCAAAAGGAAGTCATTAAAACTTCAAAAAATATTAAAGGAAAAAATATTTAAGGAAGCATTTGGTGGCCTCAAAATAATTGGGTTTTTTTGTTTTGGTTTTTTTCTAATAATGTATTATTCTAAAATATATTATCTGATTCATGTCTTTTTCAAAAGCTGTTTAAAAAAAACTGTTAAAACATAATTTCTTTTGATCTATGGCTCTTGTTTGTTTTAGTTTTGTTTAGCTTTTTTAAAATTATATCTAATATCATCTTTCCCCCAACAACAAAACAAATTGAATACATACAGGCCTCAGTTAGACTTAAATAAATAATACTGAGATTTTTTGATTTCTTCATTATTTTATGGCATTTTGTTATGAAAGTATAACACAAAACCCTGTAAGTTTAGTTTACATGAAGATAACTTTCTCCGCCTTAATTTAAAGTATTTTAATACTTTTATCCAAGAAATTTTACTCCATAATTTTACTATGTTAAAAAAATTAGCTTCGTGATTATAGTTTAGAAGATGATTTTGAGACAAAATTATATCTCTTGTGATTTTGTAATAATAATAATAATAATAATAATAATAATAATAATAATAATAATAATAATACTTATTATTATTATTATTATTATTATTATTATTATTATTATGTAAAACTTAAAACTATAAACAACATGGTGAAAGAGGAAGAGCAGTGTTCCTGGCTTCCGTGTTCAGAGGTGCTCTCTCCAACCTCATATATGCTATATGTTTTTTGGGGTGGAGGGAGCGGAGGGAAGGTAAGGAGAGGAGGAGAGGGGTGAAAGGATTACTTCCAGGGCACATCAGCTTGTTTCCTCACCGACAGCGACCCCCGCACCTCCTCTCAGCCCCTCCACCATCCCCCCGAGCCCGCAGGGTGAATATGTTTATGCCGAGAGAGAACAGGGAGGTGGGGACAGCAGGAAACTTCAGAAAGGCTGCATTCAAGTTTGCTGTTCTGCTCAAATTTAAGGATTAGAAAACAAAAATCCCGAACTTTTTAAATTTTTTCACTGTATTTAATATATATATATATATATATATATATATATATATATATATATATATATATATATATATATATATATATATATATATATATATATATATATATAAAATAGGTCTTTGTAAATAAATGCAATGCTTAGAGAAATGCTTACAGAAATTTTTTTTAAAACTCAGGTTTAATATACTTGCATTTTTACAATAAGTAAACTGGTTTGAATCTTCATGTGTCCTGGTTTTATGTTGCTTTAGGCCTTAAATAAACGTTGCGTTAAATGTTTCATTTCTCGGATGGTTGATCTTAAAATATATAACGACTAAAGATGACGCAAACATTCACTCGTAGCATTCCTCATATCTTTACACACGTTTCCTAAGAGTCGCTCAAGCTTTAACAGATAGATTTCCGACTGCACACAAACGCAACAGAGCGGGGCTGTCTGTTCCGTGTGGAGAGCAGAGAACAGCGGTTTACCTTGAAGAACCCGGGTTCTCCTTTTTGTTTTTATTATCACAGCTGGGGGGAAAATAAAGGGAAAACATTCAGTTTTTTAAATAAAAAACTTCCAGATTATTTTCATGTCTTCTTCAATTTTGTGGTCGTCGGGCATCTGTTTTGAAGCTGTCTGTACCGTTATCTTATTTGTGGACATAAACATTTCTGCATGCGATTCAAAGACATCATTTAGGGGCGATTTGTTTGAATTTTAAATGGTCACAAGTTAGGGATCGTTTTTGTTTAGTAGCAGGCCGAGAGACGATTGTTTAACGGCTAGAAGTAAGGGGGTAAAGTTCAGTTTAGCATGTTTTCTTCCAACACAACAGAAGTTATCTGCCCTTAAAAGCGAATATAAAATCAGGAATTTATGTAAATATGTCACTAAAACGGGAAAAAATTGCATGCAGATAAAAAACAATTTTGAGGAATAAATTGTTATAAAATTATCTAAACAAATCGTAAAAATGAATTAAAAAATTTAAAATAAAACATAGCTGCAAAAAATCTGAAATATTTTAAACATTTAAATACATCAAATCCAGTGAAACACTTTTAAACAGTCTTTAAGCTGACTTTTTAGAAACAAGACAGAATGTTGCACTTAGTTTAATTTAAATTTATTTTAATTTTACTTCAAGCTTCATACACGTTTCAACATTATTTGTTTATCTTCAGAAAACTGTCATTTGAAAAGAAAGAAAGAAATCTCAACTTTTTTTTTTTTTTTTTTTTTTTTTTTTTTTTTTTTTTTTTTACAATTGTTTTAAATTTGAAAATAAAACAGCCTGACTTCTATTATGTTACACTTTAACACATTTTCTGTTTGTTATTGTCATTTATTAATTTTGTTTCAGTCATTTGGAGAAAAGAAAATAGGAAAATTACCAACCCACTGAACAAACATAAACAAAACGTGATCCAAGGGTTCAGGCTGATGCTGATTTCACCTTTTATTCTGTTTTTAAACTGCTTCTCAGCACTAATGCACATGAAGAGGACAGGGTGCATTTCATATAGAAATTCAAATAACCACATAAACAAATAAAAAACTAAATATGTGAAATTGAGACCACGGCCTTGTAGGAATTAATCATTTTTCATTATTATTTTAAAGATAACTAATAAATTAGTCTTAATATAAATAATCTATTTATATTAGGACAAAATCAAATGTTTGTTTTTGCTTAAATTCTTGTCAGAAAATTCACACAAACTGCTCCTTTATTAACTTTGTTTTCTTTGTACAATTGTGCCTTAAATGTTTATTGCAAGGAGTTTTCCTTTTTTCAGTTAAAATAAAGATTTCCCCCTTTATTTTGAAAAACCAGACTTTATTCCAAACTCTGTACTGAGTGTGAAAGAAGAGGATGTGTCCATGTAAAAAGAAACCTTTTCCTTTACAATGTGACATTTTAAAGACTTTTGTCTTCCTTTATTGAAGACAAAACTAAACATCTTCTATTCATCAACTAACTTGAGGCCTACTCAGTAATTTACATATTAACAAATGAAGCTAGTTTTTCTTTAGTTTGATCTTGACTGACTTCTTGAAATACCTTATGATCTCATTAATATGGCTTCGTATGGCACTTACATCCTGAAAATATTCAGTATTTTAAGCTTCATGCAAAAATCAGTTAATGAAGATCATTTTTTGCATCACTGTAACAGCCCTCTTCCAGTCTTGATATTATTTGCAAAAAATGGTAATTATTTCAGTCTTAAATCTTCTCTCACTTATTCAGTCTATTCAAAAGAAAATGTTTAAAGTTCTGAAGATGGAAAAGTGTTCTGGTGTTTTCTTTCTGATTATTATAAATTGAACAACTCAAAATGTATTATTATTATTATTATTATTGTTATTATTATTATTACAGTATAAATGTGTTTTTTCTATATTCTCACAGGAGTAAAAACAAGTGATTTAAACAGAACACTGGGCTGTTTTCAGTGCAGAAATCTGGAACCTTCTAACTAGCCATAAATCCTGACTGGTCCTGTTTTGAAAATAATGTTCAGTGTGAAAGCAGATTATGAAAAACTGTAACATCGAAATTATTATTATTATTTTTTTAATGGTCTTCCTCGTCTGTTGCAATGAATCCTAGCTTTTTTCGTGAACTGACTGAATTGATGTCAGAGAGCAGCTTTGGTGGTTTTCCTGTCTGACAGAACTGGTTCGGGGTTCGCCCATTAGCTGACTGGTTGTTTCAAACACTCTGGATGAACAGTGCTGTGAAAAAGTGAGAGTGAAACCTGTGGCCTCGTCTGAAGAGGGAACTTTGCAAGCTACAAGTCCAAAATTCTTTTAAATGAAGAGGGAATGCTGAAAATGAGTCAAAAGGTGCTTTAGCAAAGTATTAGTCTGAGAGGGTGCGAACTTACTCTATGTTCCAGCTACCTTGGAAGTTGGAACATCAGACCCAAGATAACAGCATTCTAGCTAAGAAGTCAGAATTTCAACATGGCGACGCCTATAGACATTGTTTGCAGTACCTCTAACAAACATCATTTTAAGCTTTACTTTCCATAAGCAAACACCACTTTTAATTTGTTCAGCTTAGAGTTGCAGATGCTACACTGATTTCAGATGCTCTCTTACACGTGTGTCTTGCAAATTAAACATGTTTCTACTACTGTTTACAACTGTTGATGCAAGGAGCGGTCTTACAAGTTGTAACTGGGGTAGTCAGAGATCCTCTCAGTTTCCCAGTGGGAAGTCTGACTTGGTAGTGTTTTAGTTGATTTTTCCAGCTGGGAAGTCAGAATTTCCCAGTTCCAAGTACAACTGGAACGCAGCTTTACACAGTTTATTGCACCTTTTTTACAGTTTTTTTCCCCCAGATTTGTTGGTTTACCAGTGAAATAACAAAGGATAAATATCACATTATGTGGGCGAAGTTTTACCTGATTTGTCGTGTTTTTTCATTTAAACAGTTTTTCCAAACCATTACCTATCCTCTGTGCATTCAGAGAATGTAGAATTTTTCTGCAGCTTTCTCAATAAGTAAGGTTTGAGGGCAATGTCAAAAACCTGAAGACTGGCCGGGCCAGCAGAGAATGCACAACAAATAGAAAAATCACAGCATCCACAGTAGCAGAGCTCTGACTATTTTAATACTTTTTTGAAAGAAACAGATTTTTCTTACATTTGTAACAGCCAAAGGACACAGATTCCACTTTCCTCAACCATCAATGAGATAGAGAGACGTCCTGTTTCAGACCACCCAGCTTTTTGAGCAGTACAGCCTGTACCACTGCTGATTAAAAGGGGTGGAGACAATATTCACACTTCTTGTATGCATACACACTCTTTACTAAAATACATCTCTAGAAAAAAAACATTATTTACATATTCACATTCCATTTTAACAACTTTAGTTCACAGCCAAGCAATAATCTGAACCCACACACAATCCAAGTCATCAACCCTTTCTCCAGTTGATGTGGTTCCTCCCAGTGAGGTGCATGGAACACACCAGTTCCTTGTCAGCACTGCTTCCATGACAACACATGACCAGGTGAACTCAAAGAGAAGGAGAGAGTGATGATTAAAACATTTAAAGCTAAATTAATAAACTGATCTGTCAGATTCCCAAATCAAAAGAAAAACATCTATAAATTAATTTTGTGCATAGGAAGTAAATAAAGTCAGCTCCTGTTAGTGAGGGGCTGAATCCCTCACAATGAGCAAAAACTGTTTTCTGCATTTCATTGTGATGACACTTTATTTTCTTTCATCACTCCTAGTAACTCCCCTGGTGCTGTGTCAGCATCATCCCTTAAGGATCGTTAGTGAGCAAGTGAGGAGACGGCTCCCAAATCTCCACAGTGTGTCTTTTATTCATAAGCACTGAGAACTAATCGCTGCTTAATGTTTTAACATTCTATTATTTCAAAGCTTCATGTTAATTGTAGCATGATCAGCTGCATGCTCAGGAATAAATACATGAGTCTGAGCGTTGTGTTTGTGATCCAACTTAAAGCTTGCAGATATTGATGAGCAACAGTCTCACTATCCCAGGTGGTTTGTTGGTTAAAACATATCCGGTGGAGCTTGGAGCAGAGCCACTGCGCCTCTGCTTCTAAAGGAGACGTCTGAGGAGGGGTGGACATCTGACCATGGATGCACTCTGGAAGTGAGGTTGTGCAGGTATGACCTCCTGTGGAGACTCTTTTTCACTTTTGGTCTAGGAGCGCCACCAGAATCAGCTTTAGTGTGAAGGAAGGAAGGAAAGCAGGGTCATCCTGGCCTGCTTCATGGCTTCTATGATTAATAACGGTTTTGTGTTCAGCCCATCTTTCTTTGCCTTCAGTTGTCATCTTACTATTTGTTTCTTTTGTCTTTTTATTCTTGCAGCTTTTAGCTTTAGGGATGCCACAGAACTGAACAGAAAACGAATATAAACGGTTGATTTAATGATGGATGAGGTAAAACCATTTCCCAGCACTAAGACGGAGACCTCTTTCATGATCCAATAGTTTATTTGGATTACAGCGCGGCTGCTGTAACCACAGTCAGGTTGATTCCATTTGTACCACGGTGGTCTGCTGTTTAGATCTGGAGAGTGATTTTTAACTATATAATGAAACACCACATCCCGACTTCCTTTCTCTGTCTCTGTCTTGTAACCAAACCTTCCAGGAAAAGTTCTCAGATGCACAAACATGCCTAAAAGCAGCGGCAGCAGGAGCAGCTATGTCTCTGTATATTTCAGCTACCACACACCTCATCAGGCCCGACTGGATCCACAGTGACAAACAGGAAAGCCACTCTGTGCAGAGGGTTTGATGAGAAGACAAAAGGAAAGGAGACTAAATGAAGCCTCGGGCATCACAGCTCTTCATTTCCTACCAGTTCATCTCTATTTCAGGTTCAGCAAGATCAAACATCACTCTCATTCTCAAATACAACATAATCATTCATGAGTTCAATAGCAATTAGCAAGAGGGAGCGTTTGTTCACATCTGGAGTGAATTTTCTCGCCACCAGATTGCTCAGCAGTCCCGTCTTTCTGTGGCGGGGAAACAACCATGTCTGTGATTTTATGTGTTTTGTTTAAAGCAGATGGGCGGTTTACATTAGCAGAGATGGGCGATAAACAGATCAGAAGAGAAACCGTTGGTACACAGCAGGTAACATCTCTGGGCACGGGTAACAACTCTGGCTACGTTAAAAATTGACTCCTAATTACATCATTACATCATCAATTACACAATTGGGCCCTATGTTCAGAACTGCCTTAATTCTTTGTTGGATGTACTTAGCAGGATGTCATCAACATTCCTCACAGATTTCTCGTCAGGTGAGGTAATGTTTTTCCAGTCTTCTTCAAGGTTTGACTCTTATGTGGGTGCAGAGACAGTATTCTACAGAACTTGGTTGTATTGCATGGCTGTTGTGCTCTTTTTTATAATCTTGAATCAGTCTGTCCATCTGTCCGAAACAGAGCATTTTCTTCCACACAAATGAAGCTCACCTCATTTTTTTTCAGACTTTTTTCTGTAATCCTGAAGGATAGTTGCATGTTAAATTCCCAGTTATGTTGTCTTTGTTTTCATTAATTTCTTAATTTTACCCTGTGCATGTGTCGGGGATTAGGCTGAATGAACTGTTAACCAGGGGTGATTTTAACAGGATATATTTAACTACTTCACTTTACATAAGAATAGAATAGAAATATCCTTTATTGTCCCACAGTGGGGATATTCAGGTGTACCAACAGCAAGTTAAAAGTAAATACAGATATACATATTCAGACTAAATTTACAACATAAGGAAAGTAATTCTGTACAGTTTTTTTCTTTCTTTTTTTCTTTCTTTTTTCCCTGCTCTCGGTGAAGGCAGATGCTTTTTTTCTTTTCCCGTACCCTCCCTGCTCTGCCCTGCTTCAGCTCTCTGTCCTGTCATCTTGTTAATCCTTTTGGAGCCTCTCTTTGCATATCTTCTGAATTGCAAATCATGGATCTGGTCAGCGGGTCTCTCAATGCAAATTTTCTCGAGGAGAAGACTGGGCAAAGGAGAACCTTCTTGACCCAACAGGACATTTTTCTCCGGATATACAATGAACTCTTGGCAGGAATGGAGTATTGTGTGTCTGTCAATATTGTCAGTTGAAGATGTTGAAGATGTGTACATAACTGGATTTTTGATAACAGGATTTCTGTTTCTTGGAGTTGGTGGTTACCTGGCATATCGAGAAATTTGGAAAATGTCGGCAGCTGTTCTGGCCATTGTGACGCTTGTGTGATGGAATATGCCTCACAATCAACGAGATCATGAGATGCCTGGACTCGTGAGTGAAAGGGGATAGACCTTGGAGAAGTTGCAAGCTCGGCTTTGGTGGGACTGACCACGAATTTGGCTGTTTGGACTTGCCATTGTGATGTACCAGTGAGACTTTAAGGCAGATGGAAATTTAACGGCATTGACCTGATCCAAAACAATTCTTGTTATCTAAATCTGGCTCCCCTGTGTTGGCCTTGGAAGGCTGGCTATCTCAATTTATCGTGGATGTTATGTGAACAAGACGCTCTGCTCCCTCTGCCACCCATGACAGCTGTGGACCTGCTCAGAACTCTACAGAGGCCAGCTGATATATGCTCCATCACTATCAAGGACAATGGTTAGGAGGGCTATCTGGGACAGTGTTTCATGGACTTACTTACAAACACAAACACACACATGCACATACACATGCTCATAGATATAACCCCCACACCCAACTCATCTCCTGGTGCGACGCGATGAGCCAGGTGGTTGCGTTGCTCACCTGGGTGGCCTGTGCTCCAACAGACTGCTATGAAGATAAAAAAAATACTGTGCATTTAACAGCAGGAATGTAAACAACCTATTGCTTTTTGACCATAACCTCTGAAAAAGACACTGCTTAGTAAATCACTTTTTCTGAATAACTTTAAATTGGCCTCAGATAATACAGTAAAGAACCTATGTGTTGTTTTTGACCAGGATATGTCATTTAAGTCCCATATTAAACATGTTTCTAGAATTTCCTTCTTTCATCTCCGGAATATTGCCAAAATTAGAAATATTCTGTCCAGGAGTGATGCTGAGAAACTAGTTCATGAATTTGTTACTTCAAGGCTGGACTACTGTAATTCTTTACTACCAGGAAGTCCACAGAATGTAGTTAAAAGCCTTCAGCTGATCCAAAACACTGTAGCAAGAGTAGCAAAAGAGAGATCCTGTTTCTGCTATTTTAGCTTCCCTTCATTGGCTCCCTGTTAAATCCAGAATGGAATTTAAGATTCTCCTTCTCACATATAAAGCCCTTAATAGTTAAGCTCCATCATACATCAGAGATCTGATTGGTCCATGTGTTCCTAACAGATCATTTCGCTCTCAGACTGCAGGTTTACTGGTGGTTCCTAGAATTTCTAAAAGTAGAATGGGAGGCAGATCCTAGTTATCAGGCTCCTCTCCTGTGAAACCAGCTCCCAGTTTTAATCTGTGAGGCAGACACTCTGTTTACGTTTAAGACTAGGCTTAAAACTTTCCTTTATGATAAAGCTTATAGTTAGACTGGCTTAGGTTATCCTGAGATATTTCTGTAGCTATGCTGCCATAGGCTTAGGCTACTGGAGGACAAACTGACCACTTTTTCTCACTTTCTTCTTCTACTACTCTCCAATTTGCATTATTTGCTGTTATTTCAACTGTTAATTTTTTGTTTTCTCTCAGTTATTTTTCTCTCCGTATAAGCTATACCTGGCCACTTTTTCTCACTTTCTTCTTCTACTACTCTCCAATTTGCATTATTTGCTGTTATTTCAACTGTTAATTTTTTGTTTTCTCTCAGTTATTTTTCTCTCCGTAGAAGCTATACCTGCTCTGGTATTCCATTTGGCTGTGATGCCTTCCTGGAGGAGGGCATCGGCTGAGATAATGCTGCCATCAACTAATCGTTCTCCTTCTCCCGCTATTAACTTTTTACTGTCATGAACATCAGGAATAATCCTACATCAGTTCATCTGGGTTTTTTGTGCATTCTGTGGTGTCTTTTCAAACCCCTATTCGGTCATAGCAGACAGCTGCTTGTATTGAGCCAGGTTCTGGTCCTGATGGACGTTTCTTCGTTTTTCCTCTCCACTGTCGCTACATGCATGCTTGGTATGAGGAATTGCTGTAAAGTCAATGACACAACGCAAGCAATTGTCTACGGTCGCTACATGCTTGTCCAGGAAGAGTGAATGCTGCAAGTTAATGACTCGATGCAATCTGCTGGGTCTCCTTAGATAGAAACTTTTTAAACTACTTTGAATAATTAATTGAGCTTACTGTAATGTTTGATAACCAGGATCAATTGGAATGTATGTATGATTGAATTGAAATGATTTTGTGTGTGTGTGTGTGTGTGTGTGTGTGTGTGTGTAAAGTGCCTCAAGACGACATTTGTTGCAAATTGGCACTATATAAATAAACTGAATTGAACTGAACTGAAGTGAATTGAGTTTGAGTTTGATGGAAGCAGTGAAGGTTATAAAGTTTAACAGCTACTGGGAGGAAGAAGCTACAATAACGCTCCTTTGTGCATCTAGGATGCAGCAGGCTGACACTAAGGAGCTCTCCAGTTCTACATGTATTCTTCATGTATGTTCTATATGCTTCATGTATGGGATGGGAGAGCCAAGTCCTGCTGGAAAATAAATTCAGCATCTCCATAAAGCTTGTCAGCAGAGGGAAGCACAAAGTGCTCTAGAACTTCCTGGTAGTCGGCTGCATTGGCTCAGGACTTCAGAAAACCCAGTCGACCAACACCAGCAAATGACATGGCACCCCAAACCATCACTGAGTGTGGAAACTTCACACTAGACTTCAAGCAATGTGGATTCTGTGCCTCTCTACTCTTCCTCAAGATCCTGGGACCTTGATTTCCAAATGAAATGCAGAATTTACTTTCATCTGAAAACAGGACTCTGGACCATTGAGCAACTGTCCAGTTCCTTTTGTCTTTAGCCCAGGTAAGACACCTCTGATGTTGTCTCTGGTTGAGGAGTGGCTTGAGTGGGGAGGGTGACATTTGTAGCCCATATCTAGTATTGATCATGGGTGGTGCGGTGCTTCTTCTCAAATGGATTTTGCTTGACAATCCTCTCAAGGCATAGGTTCTCCCTGTTGCTGGTGCACCTTTTCTACCACACTTCTTTCTTCCACTCAATTTTCCTGTTAATATGTTAGGATACAGAACTCTGTAAACAACCAGCTTCCTTAGCAATGGCCTTTTGTGGCTTTCCCTCTTTATGTGACTGTCCTCTGGTCATCTGTTAAGTTAGCAGTCTTCCCCATGATTGTGTTGCAGGTATTTTGAGTTAATTAGCGGATTAGTGTGTGATACCATGAGTTTCCAATCATTACTTTTTCACAGTATTCTAATTTTAACACTGAATTTTGGCTTTTTGTTATGTATAAGCCCTAATCATCAAAATTACAAGAAACAAAGGCTTGAAATTTATCAGTCTATGTGTGATGATTCTATATCATTTATGAGTTTCACTTTCTGAGATGACTGACAAGAAATATTGCACTTTTACACATTGTTTTATTTTTTTGAGATATATTAGTATGCAATATAAACATGTTAAGAAACAAATCTGTTTATAAAATCCCTGCAAAAATTAGGGAAAGCAGCAGATGCAGTTTGAGCATTGTTCTTTTTATTTGTTGGACTGATGTAATTTTCTTGCAGGGGCTCCTGGTATCTGATTTAACTTCCTACTTAACCTTACTGTTCTTTTTGCTTCGCACCTTTGAATCTCACCTGGTTTCTGCCTCTAACAGCCACACCTGTTTAGTATTAAGTCCTTACTTCCCTTTGTTTGGTGCAGGACCTGTTTTTACCATTCCTGGAGAAGTGTGAAAAGATAAAGGCTTTTGAAACTCAAGATTTGTTTTTATCTGCCTCCACAATGCTTTGTCATCCATCCGTCCATCCATCCATCCATCCATCCATCCACCCATCCCTTCCACCTTCTCCCTTCCAACTGGAGGCTGGTACCTATCTCCAGCGATAAATGGGCATCAGTTCATCACAGCTCGGCACAGAGACACACAGAACACTCAACCATTTTGGCACACACCTATACCCAAGGACAATTGAGAGAGACCAGTTGATTGAAAGAGGAAAACCAACACATGCATGATGTCCTTGGTAACAGTATTAACAACTCCAGTCCTCTGAAGCCCAGTTTGGGGTCCTGTTTAATTACATTTTCATTTTGATTTTCTTTTAATAGCTGTTGTTTTCCAGAGTGGTTGTTGACAACAGAGTTGTCAACAACCACTCTGGAAAACATTTTTAGGAGTTGTTGTTGTTTTTTAGATTTTCATGTGTGTTGGGTTCTTTTCCAACCATAGAACAACAAAGTAACAATAATTCACAGGCACCCAAACAAAAGCAAAACTGGAGAATCTCATGTGCCAAAATCTATAAATCATCATCATCATCATCATCATCATCATCATCATCATCATCATCATCATCCCAGAATCCTTCTTGAAAATAAGAACTATGTCAGCTTTGATGTGTTCAAAAAGTGACCACAAGAGGCAAAATCATGTCTACAAAACGCCTACTATTATTTTTAGCTTTCCCCTCAGCTGCGGTGTTAGTTCATGACTTTGCTGTTTCACTGGACAGGACGCTCAGCTCCACCCTTCCACCTTATCAACCTACTCCAGGCTGCTCACATCAGCTGTCTTTAGTGCGATACCCACACCTTGTCACAGAAAACTCCAGAAAATCTAGCTCAGGCAGACCTCCCCACCTTGTACTCTGTGTTACACTGAGTTTATCGCAGGCCAAATACCCAGTGGTTACATCATTTTCAGAAGAAGGGACCTTTAACTCCTGTGTCATCTGAGCAGCCAGTCACATGTCCTGAAACATTTTTGTTTGAGCCTCAATGACATGTTGGTGAAGGGGAGGTCTGAGCTGTCAGTATCTCACCTACACACCAAATAAAAAAATAAAACAGAAGTTAAATTGATATTGGTTTGTAAAATCAGGAAGAAATGTTCACGAAAGAGTCGAGCTAATCTACTTGTAGCAGAGAGACTTTCCACCTGAAACATCACTAACTCAAATCTTTTCAAGCAGTTTGATCAAATGTTATAAAAACCCATTTTATTACCAATCATATTTATATAGGAAAGTTGTATCTGAATGTCTTCAAAACCATACATTCATTTTCTTCTCCTGGCCTTGCTAAGATCCTTGCAGTTTAATTGTCAACAAGACAGCAGGGTGCAGCATAACTTAAGGTGCTATTCAAGTCATCTATTGAAAATTCCTGTATTTTTTCTATAATTTATATCACAGGGTTAGAAAAAAATTGCAATGTCAGTTATTTTTTTGTATTGTGCAGCTCTAGTCAGTGTGACTGGAAAGGCGCTATATAAATTCAGTCCATTTGCCATTTATTTGCACATCCCTGCTGTTATTTGCACAGTTTTTTAAATGACCCTACACAGTTGCATTTTTTTTTCCAGCATAGTATGCTATTTTTAGAAGAAGAAGAAGAGCAGGGAGGATACAGGAGAAGGAAAGAAAAAGCGTCCACCTTCACCAAGAGCAGGAAGAATGAGAGTATGCAAATTGTTGTATCGTTGACTGCAAAGTAAAATATGTGCAAGTTTGGTGTGGAGTAATTTTAGTGATCCTGAAGAGAAAGGCTTAATCTGTGAAAAGGCCTTCAATTGGTCTCCTTAATCAGCAAATTCTAAAAAAAATTCTTCAAATTTAGATAATCTCTTCTGGTGTTTGACTTCTTTTTGTTATCATTTTCAAGAAAACCGATCTTCTACTAAGCTACAGAAACAAGTTGCTTTTTGTCAAAACTCAGCTGCAGACATATGATTTTTTTCTGATAAAAGTGTGAAATGACACAGTGTTTGGCTTAACCACAAGCCAGTTTGTCAGTCACAACACACAAAGGTTTTGACTGGCTTGTTAAAGGCCACTGTAGGCAGAGTGACAGGCCCGTTACTTTGCACCAGCAGCAACCAGGATAAAGCACACAACGGAAAACTGGGGGCAACAGAAGTGACATACTTGTGTGTGCACATTTCCTAATGAGCTGCAAACGTCTTCCTCTGCTGACACACAAGGTGAGGTGTTGTGTATGAGGAAGTTAAAGCTTTAAAAAGGGAAATGAAATTGTTAGAAGCATCAAGCAGTGAGTCAGAGAAGCAGAAATAGAGGCTAGGAGCACATTTTCCGGCTTTAATTTACTCATTTCGATCCAGAAAAACATGCTGGCCTGAAGTAAAAGCCTCTCTCATTCTGTCTCTTTTGTATACTGGAGCTGTGAGTTGTGGTTCTCTGCATTGTTATCATTGCTGTCATCTCTAACAATGAAAAACAGTGTGTGTTCAGGCGATGGGGGAGGAGCAGACACACAGACC
The DNA here is from genome assembly GCA_014839685.1 of Anableps anableps. Taxonomy (NCBI): domain Eukaryota; kingdom Metazoa; phylum Chordata; class Actinopteri; order Cyprinodontiformes; family Anablepidae; genus Anableps; species Anableps anableps. The sequence goes on along the minus strand of CM026071.1, from coordinate 3,544,077 downwards.
GACACAGGAAAAGAGGGAAAGAGCAGCCAGCTGTCGGGCGTCAAAGAAGAATAAAAAAAAACGTGTGATTGAGTACAAAAGGAGAATATGTTGGAGTGGACTGGCTGAGTTGAAGGACGTAGAGGGATTAGGAGTCCTTCAAAGCAAAAGTCTGTAGGACACCTACGAGTCCTGCTTGTGAAGAATTTGAGACTCCAGTTGAAATAAAAGGAAAACTTTCCTTTTTGTTGTTTTAGCTCCAAGTTAAGTTTGTAACATCTTAATAATCTCTTTTCCTCTGATTTAGAGTAATTACCAGCAACAAATTGTATGCAGATCACAGCGCCTGTGTTGCTCAACCTCTCAGCAGTGGATAATGAGCTCTTTAATGTGACATATTTAAGCAATTATCAGTTGGTTCAGTCAAACGAGGCAGGCTGGCAGAGAATCCACACAACTAAATCAAAGTTTCATGACCGCACCCTTAAGGCCATATGTTGCCATGCCTACCCTGCTCAGTGAGTTTGGGCATGTTGAGCACACATGTGAAGATCTATTGATGAACAAATAATGACAGCTTTCTGGAAGTACTGCCCTTCATTTCATTCAAATCATTCAACTGATCGACTCCATCTGATTCTGAAGAGGAATGTGCTCTGAGAAGATCAAATATAATTATTTTTTTTCTTTGGCTAATTCTCCCTATTAATCCCTTTGCTGAAATCAGATGATCAGAATAGAAAACTAAAGAGGTTTATTGTGTAGTGTTGATAGGCCACATTAATGTAGTCTCATCCATCCATTGCCTAAACCCGCTGATCCTTGCAGGGTGGCAGGGGGGCTGGTGCCTGTTTCCATTAGTCCATTAGGCTAGAGGTGGACCGGTCAGCAGTCCATCACAGGTCAGCACAGATACACACATTCACACCTAACAGTCATGTATTTGGACTGTGGGAGGAAGCCAGAGTACCTGGAGAGAACCCTAGTATGTACAGGGAGAATTCAATGCAGTTCAGTTCATTTTATTTCTATAGCGCCAATTCACAACAAATGTCACCTTGAGGCACTTTACAAAAAAAAAAAAAAAAAAAAATTAAAAATCATTCCCATTCAACCATAAATACATTCCAATTGATCCTGGTTATCAAACATTACAGTAGCTCAATTAGTTATTCAAAGTAGTTCAAAAATTTTCTAACTAAGGAAACCCGGCATCACGTCATTGACTGGCGGCATTCACTCCTCCTGGACAAACATGTAGCAACTGCATGGCATTGTGTCGTTGACTTTACAGCAATCCCTCATACCAAGCATGCATGTAGCGACAGTGGTGAGGAAAAACTACCCTTTAACAAGAAGAAACGTCCATCAGGACTAGATCCTGGCTCAGTACAAGCGGCCATCTGCCACGACCGACTGGAGGTTTGAGAAGACAGAGCAGAATGCACAAGAAAAACAGATGAACTGATGCAGGATTATTCCTGATGTTCATGAAAGTAAAAAGTTAATAGCATAACATGGAGAACATCCAAACACCATGCAGAGAGACCTACAGGCCAGGATTCAAACCAAGGACCTTCTTGCTGCAGGGCAACAGTGTTACCAACTGCGCCTTATTTCTTATTTGCCTTTAATAACAATGTCTATTACTAATTAAAAGAAACAATGATAAGATTAGAATATTATATAGAATATTATCTATAAAAGTAATTGTTCCCATAATATATATATATATATTAGAAATTTAATTTTTGGCCTCTTTAATCTATTGGATTGTGGCACTTGTGGCTTTCCATACAGGCTGGGTGGTCTAAATCATTCATACTTTAAGCTTGTGTTACATGTTTAAGGGGGGATGGAAGTTCCTGACAAGGACAAGGAACAGGGCTGTTACAAGGATAAGTAGGATGAAAAAATAAGTAAAAATGGTTTCTGTAACTTAAATATTGATCCTAGTTTGTTTTTTTTATTCACAAACAATTTAATAGTTTGAGGCCACAACCAACTTAACTGTGGTTTATCACACATGAGTTCACTGTCTCTAGTCACACCCAGCCCTGATTACTGCCACACATGTTTTCAGTCAAAACATTACTTAATTAGGATCTGCCTGACAAAGTGAAATACACCAAAAGACTCTCAAAAGCTAGACATCATACAGTGATTTAAAGAAATTCAGGAACAAATGAGAAAGAATGTAAATGAGATATAACAGTCTGGAAAGCCATTTCTAAACGTTGGGACTCCAGTGAACCACAGTGAGAGCCATTATCCACAGATGGCGAAAACATGGAACAGTGGTGAAGCTTCCCAGGAGTGACTGACCGACCAGAATTACCCCAAGGGTGCTGCAACGACTCATCCAAGAGGTCACAAAAGACCCAATGACAACATCCAAAGAACTGCAGGCCTCATTTGTCGCAGTTAAGGTCATAAGTCATGCCTCCACCATAAGAAAGAGGCAAAAATGGCCTGCATGGCAAACCACTGCTGATGTAATATTCTAATCTTAAATGTTTTCATCAGCTGTAAAACAAAGATCATCATAAATAATAGGAATAAAGGCTTGAAAACATCAGTCTGTGTGGAATTGTTAATGATGGAGTTACTGAAATAAATGAACCTTTCAATAATATTCTGATTTCTTGAATATGGCTATAAAGGTCAATTGGGTTTTTTATGCTTGCATGTGTATAAATCTGAAGGCATATATTTCTTGTTATTAAAAAAAGAAAAAGGCATATTTGTATAAATTTTACTTTGATGTACAAGTGAGGTGGTATGTGCATCTGTGTAAATGTGTAAAAAAACTGTGTCCAGATATGTTTTCATGTACATTAGATGTGTGTTAGTGTTGTTGTACATAGACATGACAATCTACCAATTGCTAATTACTGATTAAGGATACTTGTCAGATGTTTCTGGATATATATGTACATCACTGTAATGGATTTATGTGTTTGAAAGGAATTCTTCAATCTTTTTCAGCCTCTGCTCTCTATAATGCAAATAAAGTTGAAGCTGTTTTCCTTCTGTTCATATTTTAACGCTTTGTCCAAAATAAATGTGTGATTTCATGTCCTCATTTTAGTAGAGCTCTGTCAAACCATTAACACTTTGTCAGTTTAAATTGAGACATACACGTTACCCCACCACCCACCAACCACCTCTCACCTAAACACTCAATGTGTGTTTCAACATTTCAACACAAGAAATGTTAATTTCAGTCAGAGTTTAACCCTAAGATTTTAGTTTCTCTGAATATTTAGCATTTGCATGAACTTTTTTTTTTCTTCCAGAGATTAAAGTCATAAGAAATATAAATATTCTAAGTCAGGATATTTAAACAGTGATGAGGTACGAAGCTCTGAATTTAACAGAATTATTCACCTGAAACAAGGCCAAACTGAGTGTAAACATGACTGATAGTAGAGAAAAATCAGCTAAAGTCCAAATCCAGCTGCCTGGAGAATTCAACCTGTTCAAAACACCACAGACTCAGAGTACAAAAAAATCACAACAGCACACTGGTACTGAATGATGAGTCCCTCTGACTGGAGCAGATTTTCCAACACATTCATGGTGCATTCAAGTTCTTTTGATTTCTATGGTTTCTGCTTTTTTTTGTCTAATTTAAAATATTTCAGCTCATCAAGCATATTATATCAGAAAAAGATAATAAATACAAAAAGCATCTATCCCTATGTGAAAAAGTAATTGTTCCCATCCGTTAAATTATGAATTAGCTGTAATTAAACACATTTTTATGAAAGCTGACTTGAGTGTCACTAGCCACACCCAAGGCTAATTAATGCCTGATCTACAGAATCAAGAAATCACCAAAACAGAACCTGCCTGACTGTATGCTGGGCTACAATGTCTCAAAAAGTTATACATTATGTCCTGATTTAAAGAATATTAAAGAACAAACGACATAAGTCATTGACAGTCAAGCTTTGAGCCTCCACAGAACCAGTGCAAGCCATTATCCACAAATGAACAATACATGGAACAGTTGTGAGCCCTCCCAGGAGAGGCTGACCAACCAAAAGTATTCTAAAAGGGTATCAACAACTCTGACAGTACCCTTGGGCAAGATACTTAACCCAGAGTTGTTTACCAATCTGTGTATAAATGTGTGTGCATTTGTGAGTGCGGATGGATGGATGTGGCTCTAGTGTAAACCACTTTGAGTGGTCAGTAAGACTGGAAAAGCAATATATAAATTCAGACCATTTAAGACTTTTCGGAAAATATTCTGTGGCCTGATGAGACAAAAGTGGAACTCTTTACAAGCTGTGGATCCCTTTGTATTTGGTGCTAGATTACCACAATATTTAGGAAAGAAACAGATCCTCATCATCATCAACAACAGTCAGACATGATGGTGGGTGTTTGATGGTCTAGGGCAGTTTAAAAAAATGTAAAAAGAATTGTTATGGAGTGGCCTAGTCAAAGACCGGAAGTCTGATTGAGATGCTGTGACATGACCCTAAATAGGCCATTCATGCTTGAAAACCTTAAAACGTGACTTAATCAAGACAATTCTGCAAAAAAGTTTGATGTAAAAATTCATTCCCAGTTATCATAAACAACTGATAGTAGTAACTGGCTTCAAGGGTGAGATAACCAGCTATCAGATTTAGTGTCCAGATACCTTTTCACAAGTAATTTAGATATCTTCCTTTTGTTAGTAAATGTAATCATTATTTGAAAACTGTATTTTATTTATTTGGGTTATCTTTGTCTAATATTAAATGTGTTTAATGATCACATGTGAGGATTTAAGTGTAATAATAAAAATAACTACAAAGACATTTTTCTCTATTTAGCAATAGAGACCGTTCTAAAAATATTTTAATCTTGACCTTTAGATAGTTTAGGAAATGTTCAATTCAATTCAGTTTATTTATATAGCGCCAATTCAGAACAAATGTCTCAAGGCACTTTACAAAAAATAATTTTAATTCAATCATACACAAATTCCAATTGATCCCAGTTATCAAATGGTACAGTAAACTCAATAAGTTATTAAAAGTAGTTTAAAAAGTTTCTATCTCAGGAAATCAAAACTGTTATGTTTAGCTAGGTTCTGTTCTGTTTTTATTAAATTAAATTAAATTAAATTAAATTAAATTAAATTAAATTAAATTAAATTAAATTAAATTAAATTAAAACGTTTGCCCTGCTTTCTGTTCTGTTGTCTACCAGGCGGTGGCAGTACCGAGCTTAAACTTTGTTCGCCAGCTGTCAATGAACTGCAGAACAAGCTGCGATAGCACAATGAACCGCAATGGCGGTCACATTCCAAGCAGCCGATCCTTTCAGAGGAACGCTTGGATTTCTTTTCCTTCTGCTCCGTGTCTGTTTGGTTTTTGGTGAAGAGCTGAATTGGGATGAAAATGGCTACGTCCTCTACTGCCCCTGCATGGGTAACTCTTTATTCACAACCTCATGTGTGTGTTTTCTGCAGCTGAAACCGAACTTTCAACATTCAGAAGTTCAGAGGATGGAACCAAATGGATATAAATTTTGATTAGTGAGTGTAGAAGTGGTGTTTTAATCTACTGGTTCTTAAATACCCCCAGTCTGGATACGTCTCCAGGAAGCAGCTAAAAGCTGTTAGGAATGAAGGGAAAATGACGGAGTGAAGCGGTTTATTATGAGCGGAGGCTGCTTGGGGCTTAGAAACTTCCTGATCTTCTCCTCCAGGTCGCTTTGGGAACCAGGCAGACCACTTCCTGGGATCTCTTGCCTTCGCTAAAATGTTGAACCGAACCCTTGCGGTCCCTCCCTGGATAGTGTACCGCCACCACACACCCCCTTACACTAATGTAAGTACCGCTCTGAGCTTTTAGTTTGGAGCAGTGATTAACAAACTTCCTGTTCGAAGGTCCAGTTCTGGTTTCTAGAGAGAATCAACGGTCTCATCCCTTCTGTTCTCTTGTATCCAGTTTACGTTATATTTGTAGCTTGTTTAACTGCCTTAACAAAAACTGTCCAGACACAAAAATGAAGAAAATAAACTAAACTAAAAATGATTTTTTTTTTAGTTTTATTAACATTTTAACAAAGAATGATTTATATGTATTTAGAAACTTCTCTATAATTTATGGAAAATCCTTTATTTCAAAAATATGCTTAGTTTCAATTCAATTCAGTTTATTTCTATAGTGCCAATTCACAACAAATGTGGTCTCGAGGCACTCTCCAAAAAAATAAAAATAAAAAATCCAGTCATACATACATTCCATTTGATCCTAGTTATCAAACAGTACAGTAAGCTCAATTAGTTATTCAAAGTAGTTTAAAAAGTTTCTAAGCAAACCCAGCAGAGCATTGAGTCATTGACTGGCAGCATTCACTCCTCCTGGACCAGCATAGAGCAACTGCATGGCATTGTGTCTTGGACTTTACAGCAATCCCTCATACCGAGCATGCATGTAGCAACAGTGGAGAGGAAAAACTCCCCTTTAACAGAAAGAAACCTCCATCAGAACCAGAACCAGGCTTAGTACAAGCAGCCATCTGCCACGACCGACTGGGAGTTTGAGAAGACAGAGTAGAATGCACAAGAAAAACAGATGAACTGACATAGGATTACTTTCGATATTCATGAAAGTAAAAATGTTGATAGCAGGAGAAGGTCTCCTTGCCATCAACCTAATCCTAAATCCTAAATTCCCCTATTGCAGGGGTGTCCAAACTTTCTGCATCAGGGGCCAAAACTGTAAAGTTCAAAGTGGTAGTGGGCTGCAAAAATGTTATCACTGTACTTATGAAATGCAAAATCAATTCTATTGTAAAAACAAACTAAATACACGATATTTCATTGAAACGTACTAGCCTGATTTCTATGCAGAAAGTATCTGCATATCATTTTAGATGTATTCTAAGCTACAAGAACACGATACAAGTACTTACGCCGATACGAGTTGGACTCCAGCTGAGCCACTCCAAATATCCATCCATCTCTTGTCTATACCTGCTTATCCTTGCAGTCTCCTTCCAGCAGTTGAGAGGCAGTGTACACCATGGACAGGTCGCCAGGGCAACAGAGGCACACACCTGCACCTAAGAACAATGTAGAGAGACCAATTAACCTAACAATCATGGTTTTGGACCATGGGAGGAAGCTGGAGTACCCAGAGAGAACCCACATATTCATCAGGGAGAACATGCAGGTAGGGGTTTGAACCCACCACCTTCTTACAGCAAGGCAGCAGTGTTACCAACTGTTCCAGCATGCAGCCTCCTACTTCACTCAGACTGAGAAAACATGTTGGGTAAAGGAAAAGATCACTAAAAATCTAAATGGGCAAAGGGTATGAATAATTTTGGGCTGTTTAAATGATGTGCAAACCATTACCTGTTTTTTTTTTTTCCCTTTTTTTTGCAAATCTCCTCAATCTGAGCCTTTCTTTTCTAAACATTTATTCAGCAACATCCTGGTGACATCAACGAATACCTAAAAGTGCATTCAGGAAAATTGCGAATATCAGTGAAAGTAAAGTCTGATCATACAGTAAATACATCCCAAAATCCGATGAACTCATGTGTTTAGTTTTTTTTTTTTTGTTTTTGTTTTTTTTTTGTTTTTGTTTTTTTTTTAAAGAAAGGCATCATGAACAGAAACTTAACGGGGCAGTATTATGTGTTCTCCAGACAGATAGAATCATTTTATAGCACAATCAAGTAACTATGTTACTTTCAGTTGTAACAGAAATGCTGTATATATCAAATCTAACTTCTTACTTAATTTACTGCCTTGAAATTGGGCCTCTGTCTCTTTGAGAAATTTCTGCTCTTTCTGAAACTCCACCTTCAGAAAGTTATCACAACAGCACTTCTCTATTAACCCATTAACAACTTCTTGTATCAGCGTTTCACTGAGAAGTAGCTCGTATAATGAGCTCAACCGATGCGTAGTTCCGCCAGGTGTTTGCTAATTGCTGCTGGCTTGTCTGAAGGATCTGAGTGGGGAAGTCGCGGGGGAGGGGTGTTCTGTGAGGCGGAAGCTTAGAAAGTGCAGCTCCGAGGTGGAGCAGGGTCACCCTGGGCGTTTTGCACAGATCTATGTGTTTTTTGCCTGGCAACCCATCAGTATTACACCTCTCATCTGCTGGTCATGTTGCTTTAACACAGTGAGCTGTAAGGATGAGACAAGACGGTGGGAGGAGTTAACCAGTTAGCATCTAACCTGAGGAAGACGTTGATCATCAGTGTCTGATCAGATCTCAGCTTGAGAATGGGACCAAAGCAAACGTTGTTGAGTCTAAAGCACTGGATGCATTGAGAAGGCCTGCATTTTTAGTCGTCGTCCAAAATGTTAGTGTTTGGTCACCGTTAACTGATTTAAGGTGATTTTAGTTTTAGTCTAGATTTAATCTGATGAATCTTCACCCAGCTAAATTTGAATGTTTTAAGGTCCAATTATTTTTTTCTTTTTTTTTTTTCTTTTTTTTTTTTTTTTTTTTATAGGGCTGGGTGATATGGCTTATATGGATGATAGCAAATGCTTTGAAAAAGGTGCTTTTATTTCAGTAATCGCTGCTGGTAGTTGACCTTGATTCAAAGTTCAAATAAATACCTGCTATAAAGCGTGCTCGTAAAACAGGATGGTTGGCCCTGGGTGGACTGACATCATTCTGAAGTACGGAAGCCCAGGGAGTGCATTGATGGAAAAAAAAAAAAAATCCAGATTTTCCAAAAATTATATCTTCAAAAACAGCAAGTTTGATGAATCGATTTATCGCCCAGCCTTACTTTTTACTTTCATTATCAAACGGAAAACCCCATGACCATGACTGTTAGGTTAATTGGTCTCTTTAACTTGTCCTTAGCTGTGAGTGTGTGTGTGCATAGATGTGAGTCAGCTGTGTCTCTGTGTTGCCCTGTGATAGACGGGTGACCTGTGACCTGATGACCGCTGGAGAGAGGCACCAGCCCCCCTTGCGACCCTGCAAGGAGAAGCATATTTAGATAATGGATGGATGGAAAAACCATTTCAAAAAAATCTCAGCCTGGCCTATGTGTCATCATGTCTTCTAATGCGGCTGAAATAAAAGGCTGATGTACAAGAGTGTGACGGTGGTGTGATGCTCAAAGGGTCTAATTTTTTCCCTCTTATTCAGGTTCATGTTCCGTTCAGCGAGTTCTTCAAGCTGGAGGCGCTGTCTGCATACCACCGTGTGGTCAGTTTGGAGGACTTCATGGAGCTGTTGGCTCCCAAATACTGGCCTCCAGGACAGAGGAAGGCCTACTGCTTTGAGACGGCAGCACAGCGGAGCGCAGACAAGAAGACCTGCCCTATGAAGGTCAGAGGTCACTGAGACAGAATCCCGGACGAGCCTTGGTTCACTGCAGATAGATGGATCGATCTGTGATTGATTGATCTATCACAGAACATCTAAATTTATACAGCGATTAAATTCTAAACAAGAGGACTGTATTTACTACTTTTGTGACTTCTGATAGCTGAGCTGTATTTTATTTTGGGGTATCAGAGCCATTGGGGCACATATATATGCCCCACTTTTTAGATTTTTATTATATATTTATAAAAGCATCTGCCATTTTCCTTCTACCCCACAAACAACCAGTACTTTGTGTTGGTACATCACATAAAATCCCAATAAAACATTTGAATATTTAACAAGGTTCAGTGTAGGAATGCATGATAGATCGGCATCTACATCGGTATCGGTCCGATAAATAAAACTGGGCCGATCGATCAATCTTTAACAGACTTTATGTCCATAGTCGCATACAAAACAAAGACAAACCACAGAAATATGAAGAACATCCTTAAGATACAAATCCATAAAAATAAATAAAATTCAGAGTTACTAAAGGAAGAAAAAAAAAAAAAAAATCAGTGCATACACAGACACTTCAACCAGTGCCTCCTCAGACTGGGAGAGTAACGAGAACTAGTCACTGTCGGATCTGTGAGAGCTAAAATGATACCGTTACCAGAATCATCCAGTCGTTCCCTAAAAGTAAACATTAACCTTCTTAAAAGAGCTTTAAAGGTACAAACACCCACAGCTACAAACATCTGACTAGCACTTCCCCCTCTGAGCATCCCACAAAAGATTCTCATTGCATCTTCGTATGCATCACGCAGCTTCGGCATGCTGCGTTGCTTGTAAGATGCCCACAAGGGGGCAGTATCTAGCAGCTTGCAATAAGCTTTAAACAAAGCCACTTTTAATGGAAGTGAACAGAAGCTAAATTTTCGTGCACCGGTATTAGCTTGCATATAAAGCTTACATTGTTGTCTGTGTATGTCATCATCATCCATCGTTTGATCAGTAGCAAAATGGCCGAGGTATTTAACCTTTTTAGAAACCTCAAGAACATTGTTGGACAATTTAAACACAGGGATATTTAGATGTTTATCCTGCTTGGTTCTACATATCAAAATGGCACTTTTAACATTATGGAACTTTTTGTCATATTGCACACCATATTCAGTACAAATATTAAGAAGCTGCTGTAAACTGAAGACCACCAGGTCATCAGCATACGTAAGATGGTTTATCAATGTTTCACCTAGCATGCATCCAGGATTACAGGCTCTCAGCTGTATGGACAAATCATGAACCTATAGATGAAATGAAAGTGGAGATAAAATCCCACCTTGTCTAAGACCATTGCGAACACCAAAGGGGGTAGAAACACTGCTTCCCTGTTTAACCTGCATCCTCTGATGAGCGTACCAGTAAGAGAGAACCCTCACAATGTAACCAGGAACTCTTAAACAGGTCTGTTTAAACAGGTCTCTTTAATTTATCAAAGCGTTTTATGTGGTTCACTCGAGCGAATGCTTTAGAAGCATCAATGAAACACGAAGACAGATGAGTTTTTGGCCCTATACAAATTCAGTATTTCCTTATGTGCACGTCAGTGCCGTGCTTTGGTTTGAAGCCAAACTGGTTATCCTGGGAAGTGATAAACACATTTATTCTATCAAACAGGATTCTTTCTAGCAGCTTTGATAAAATACTGGCCAGTGCAACCGGCCTGTAGTTATCTGTGGAGCCCACTTTTCCAGCTTTGTCCTTTATAACTCGGACAAGCAAAATATGCAGCTCTGAGTCTGGTGGTGTGCCATGGGTCAGAAAACCAGTGAAACGGCGCTAGAAGAGGAGCTCGTCTTAAACTAGCATGTTTTAAATGTTCTGCAGTATGAGAACAAAGGCTTTATTATCAAATAGCCTATGAACGGCTTCATATACTTCATCTGTCGATATACTTATAGGTACATTGGTGATGAAGAATCATCTTCATATGGTTCTCTCTTCATACTGTCAAACAAGGTATAATATTGCTGCCTCCATAATGCTGCGATATTATCTGCCTGTGAAACTCCTTCAACCAATAATGGTAGAGATATTAAGAGCTTTCACCTCTTTCCAAAAATCTGTGACATTATTACACAGCTTTTTCCTGGCTAAAGAATCTGCTCTTATCATTTTTCGTTAGAAAGCGAATGGCGTACTTATATCTGGCATTCACACGTCTTTTTCTGTTCAAATTCTGGTCCTTGCTTCGGTCTTCCAGCCGACACGAGCTTCATCCTGGTATCACGCTACGTGTTCTCTCCAGCCAGGTCTCATGCTGGGTTTCTGTGCTTGACATGTCTAACGGTTTATCACTTTCACACAGAGCAGCCACTATATTATCAAACATACAGAAAAGTTTACGTTGATGCTCAACATCCTTACATCTGACAACCTTACACAAAATAGCTTCTTTCGGCAGATAAAGGTTGTTTAGATGTTTATCTGTATTATTATAATAAGCTCAGAAGTCATCATTACCAAATGCCGAGCAATCTAATTTTGAACTGGAAACACTGTTAATGATGTTATTATTTCCAGTTGTGAAAAGTTGTTCCACATTTACAGTAAAAGCAAAAGGTCTATGGTGTGACACAGCTACCCCATACTTAACAGGCTTGTTGTCGAATGCTGCATACAGATGCAACGGTCCAGCCATCATCACTAATGTATGTGTAGCTGTCGGCAGGCAGTAAAGCCTTGGTTGACAGCATAACATTATCTTCACAAAAATGGTTTAAATCTGCAGCAAACCTGGAATTGCTGTCTGAAAGATCAGCATTAAATCACCCATGACATATATAGTGGAAGTACTGTTATCATGGATAAGTGCATTAATAAAAGCCAGCCGGCTAAGATATTCCTCCTCATTTTCACAAGATTCAAATGGAGTAAAAACACTGAGAATAATAAAACTATTGTAATTCTGTGTATATTGTACAGCAATACACCACTCTACATCCAGTCTAATGGGCTTTATGACAGGGTCTATTTTTTATCGCAAAGCACAGAACCCGCCTGGTGTTCTGCCTCCGACTGTGGCTGTGCTGACATCAGTTGTTGAGCCCCCTCTTGAGATATATATATGTATGTGTGTGTGTGTGTGTGTGTGTGTGTGTGTGTGTATGTGTATGTATGTCGAGCTGCTGCTGATGTCCCTGTGTCCAGCTGTCCAACCTGGGACTCTTGCTGCTGATTCATTTCAGGACGGGAATCCTTTCGGTCCGTTCTGGGACTACGTCGGAGTGGAGTTTGACCAGTCGATCCTGTTTGGAGGGATTTCCTTCAGTGCTTATCATCAGCCTCAGTGGATGAAGAAGTGAGAGCTTCATTGTACATTTTCAGGGTCCTGAGAAAAATCTTGCTGGTAGTTTATTCGAGCTTGAAAACGCGGCAGAGCGGATGAATCCCATCCGTGTTTGAATGAGTTGACCTTTCTCTATTTTTCCCTGTGGTTGGAACAGATTCCCAGCCTCTGAGCACCCTGTGCTGGCGCTGCCCGGCGCTCCAGCCCAGTTCCCAGTGATCGAGGAGCACGTAGCCTTGCAGCGCTATGTGGTTTGGTCAGACAAGATGGTGAAGGAGGGAGAGGAGCACATCGCCGCCCTGCTGGTCAGACCATATGTCAGCATCCACCTGAGGATCGGCATCGACTGGGTCAGATTTTTTCCTGACGTACCTCCATCCTTTTCTTCCTTTCATTCCTTCCTTCCTTCCTCCCTCCCGTTATAAATGCTTCATATCAATCATCACTGTATGTAACAATTACAGTGGACTGCTGGATGGGAACGTCAGGTTTCATGCAAATCCTTCATGCCGATAAAACGTGTCCCGTTGGCTATTTTTCCCTTTATGCTCACAGTGGATGCATATTTGTAACAGTGATGGAGAAATTGCGATGAAGGAAAGTATAGAATTATCATGACTGATATGGTGATCGCAACATTCAGGAATAATGCTATAGGTACATGGTTTCCTGATATCTGTCAGAAATTCATAGTGAACATAAAACTCAGAACTCTGGAGAGTTTCGAGTTAATAACAGTGGAAAAGTGTGTTGATTTGAATAATGTGTTGCAACGCTGTGCTGATGAGGTCCTGTAGCCATGTGTACGATGTGTGCTGGAGAAGGAAACCTTTTCAAACCTGGAGGATTTTCCAGGTTTCCATGTAACCTTCAGGTTTGGATCTTCACCCAGAATCTTCTGCTTCTTTTCCAGCAAAACGCCTGCAAGCTGCTGGAGAGCGGCGACACTGGGCCTCACTTCATGGCCTCCCCTCAGTGCGTCGGCTACAACCGTCAAACGGCCCTCCCCCTCACCATGACCGCTTGCCTTCCTGACCTGAAAGAGATCCGCAGGGCCGTCCAGCGCTGGGTCAGGAAGACCGCTGCTCGCTCCGTCTACATCGCCACCGACTCAGAGTCGCACAGCAAAGACCTCGAGAAGCTCTTTAAGGGCAAGGTGGGTTCGTCTGGGATGTCTCATCAAACATCTGAGCCATAAGAAACTTTTTTCACAAAATTAAACCTTTTTGTTCTGAGTACATAATGATTTTAAAATGTGTTCAGAATAACAGCTTTGAAGTTAAAAAGATCTTTAGAATAGCTTTTATTTACCTTACAGGAAAATCATTATATTATTCCAAATCAAAACAATGAAAATCAAAACAATGATCAAATTTGTTCAAAATTCAGTTCAAAAATACTTCACTCATCCCAAATGGAATGTAAATGCCATTGTAACTCATCATCCAAGTATCTTCGAAGAGTCGTTGATGGTGGTGCTGTGGGCACTAAGGATCTCCAGTAGCAGTCAGTCTTGCAACAAATCTGAAGACGCTTCTGACGGAAGACTGTTGCTGTATGACAGTGTCATAGCTGTCATGACATGCTAACAGCTGAATATCCAGACAGCAGAGACGGTATTCCACAGTAACATGTCCTGGATGACTCCCAGCAGTTGTTGGCAAGCACTGCTAATCCACCTCATTTGCTTTTGCCGCTCCTCTTTAAATATCTGTCCAGCCGTATGATTAGAGAGCCGTGCGAGAGACGTTGGGAGTTAGAGATACAATCAATGGGGCATCCATGAAGCCTCCTTTTCAACTCTTTGCTTTGTGGTCATAGCTCAGGTAATACTTGAGTTTTGAGATGCTAATAAGATGCTCTTGATTGTACAATCCCAATCCCTTGTTGCCATAGTTACGCATTATAACAACTGTCAAAAATAAAAAAAGGACGAACAAAAATCCTTCCAGCTGCACAGCATCCAAAACCAGAGTGAATAATTATCCAGAAATGCAATGCTTCAACCAGGAAATGGAATGAAACAGAGCTGCTGCAACATGCTGCCACCATGAGCAGCATAACTCTTGAACTAATAACAATAAAACGTACAATAACTGCTCCTACATCCCAGCATGTTCAGTATCATTCAGTCAGTCCCTGTAGTTTTTCGTGATTCTGTGATCGTGAAAATTCTAGCAAAATTAACAGATCCCTGCGGTTTTTCACGCCTTTGAGTAAAGAGTAAATTTTTCGTTAAAAATTGTCAATCAGCTTTAATTGACTGCTAACTCCCACCTGCAGGTGGCAGTATTTCTTCCTTCTGCTGCACTGCTGCCTCAGCCTTACTTGATGTCAAGTTCATTGATGGTTGAGAAACAAAAATTGAGCTATTTAAGTTTTCTAAAGAATAAAAATATGTCCAATTTGTCGTTACTTATTTTTTTCTTTTTTCTTCTGTATGTAGATTTTGGAAGGGGTTTAATGAAGAACAAATATCTCAAGATATTGCAAATATTTCTAAAGTAGTAGCACAAAATCAGTGATTTTGATTGTTTTGTGATTTTTTTTTTGTTTGTTTGTTTGTTTGTTTTAACAATTGTAAAAGCCTGGAGGGATTTAATCTTCCTCTCCTCCATGTTTGTAGTCTTTTCCTGGCTGGTTGCTTGGATGTTCTGACATCATCATCTGCAGTTGCTTTGCCTCCTGCTTGTCCGCTCTCTTTAACAGCTGATTTCCCTGGATGTTTCTGCAGGTGAAAGTGGTGTCCCTCCAGCCCGACTTGGCCCAGACGGACCTGTACATCTTAGGACAAGCGGATCACTTCATTGGGAACTGCGTCTCCTCCTTTTCTGCCTTTGTGAAGAGAGAAAGAGACGTCCGTGGCCTGTCGTCGTCTTTCTTTGGCATCGAGACCCTGACGAACGCAAAGACAGAACACAAACAAGAACTCTGAGCTGGGGACAATAACAATGGAATGAAATAGTAAAATGGATCATGAGGATATTTTATATGAAGTGTCCCAGGATGAGGAAGGTCCAGTTTTACTCTAAGCTGTGATGTGAGAGAAATAAGGAGGAAAGGCTGGGAATTAGAGCTGCTTCCCTGGAAGTTGTTTTATTTGATGTCTTTTCTATGTTTTCCAGCCTCTACTGAACTTCTTTACCATCTACCTTCTGCTGCTCGTTTATTTTGGGCTTTCAGGCAGGTCTTTTTTTTTTTTTTTTTTTTTTTTTTTTTGAGAGGAGAAGGTGACATACAATTATTATTTTTGGCATGTAATTATTATTATTATTATTATTATTATTTTTTTTAGCAGGAGAGAGAGAAACGGCACTAACCAGGATCAAGGACTATTTTTTTTTTTTTTACCCCTCAGAGAGCTGAGGGGTAAAAAACTTTTCATTGTTTTGAGTTCACACTGTTATGAAAAGGGTTTATATGAAAATGATTTTTTTAAACCAATAAATCAGTATTATTCTAAGAATGTGTGGTTTTTTTTTTTTGTTTTTTTTGTTTTTTTTGTTTTTTTTTTTTTTTCAAAAAAAACTTTCAATCACTTTCATTTAAATCTCAGAGTTCAGTTTCACCAGCTGATTTCCTGAGATAAGATCGAGTAGATTTGACATACAACTTCATTTCCCTGACTCGTGTTTCTATAGAAACAAAAACATTCTCTAAATCACATGTTTTCAAAGAGGTTGATGTCAAGTTTTATTTAATAAATCAGCTGACACAAGTTTTTGGTCATTCTGTGCATAAAGCTGCCTAGGTTTGCCTGCTCTGTTTGTGCATGCATTATGGTACCAGAATTGAGGTTGGGGATAAAAAAAAAGTACAGAATTTGAACATTTTCATAGTGAATAAGTTAAAAAGCTAAAACAAAGCCTAAAAAACCACACATGGACCTGTAAATGCAAATTGAAAATGATATTCATGTTTCATGGCCTCAGAAAACTCCATGACTGTCCACTTCAGAGGAGTGCATTAAAGAACTATATTGCCACCAGGGCAGAGCTTGCTAGATGGTAATAGCAGGTGGGTGAGTGATACAGTTAAGATTTGGACTTTGGCCCTTTGAAAATAAGGGAAGCAATGGAGTCAAGAAAAACCACCAATGACTAACTGAGACTGTAAAGGAAGAACAAGGATGGACAGCAGAAGATGGTCTCTGGCTGATTCTGTTGGAGCATTTGGAAAATCAGTTGAACCAATCCATCCACTGCCATGAATTACTATCAACACATCCACCCTAAAGATTGACAACTACATCTTAAAGTGAACTCGAAGTATTAAACAGGAGATTATATATGTCGTCCTGTTCTTTTTCTAGTAAAGTTCCACTGCAGAGCTTTGCACCATTTGGAGACTATATAGTTCTATTTTGCAAAGACACATAAAAGGCTCAGTAGCAATCGAAATAAAAAAAACATGGATGTTCATCTTTAATTCACATTTTGATTTCAGCCATAATTTTAAAATATATTTCAAATAAAAAGCATAACTATGAGCTGAGATGATCTTAAAATGTGTCTTTGTTAGTGGAATTTTAGAAAACAGCTTCTGCTTCTTTGTAAAACTCAAAAAGGTATTTACTTTGGCTCTTCCAGCTGTTGCCACATTCATGTGAGGCTTATTGTATTTTCACCCTGCTGGAACTGAGGGAGGGTTTAGATAAGACTGGGGCGCTCCTCTGTGTTCAAGCCTTTGAAGAGTTACAGTGCTGAGCCAGAAATGTTGGTTCCCAGACTCCCTGTGAGAAACTTTGTGATGACCCAAGTATAAGTCGGTAGTGACTCTGTCTGGTTAGAGCAGAGCAGATCAGACTGAATGGACACCGGACATGTCTGCGTGGTGTTCTCATTCTTGCAAGAATGAATAAAGTGCTCCTTTTTCTTTATTTTCATTTTTTTTTTTCCATTATCAGTCAGCGTCTCTGAACAGGAGCTCTTTGGCTGAGTTTTTGCTTTTTTCTTCATCAGGAGGGTCCGTATACAACCCAGGAACAGTCTTCCTAGCCTCAAACCCCGTTTACAGTTAAGGGAAGGAGGACTTCTGGCACTCGAGGTCCTGGGAAGGTCAGCAGAAGATCCAACATGGAGACGATGACAAAATCCCCAATCAACATCCCTCATACATATGTAAATTTTAAAATTGACAAAAATAGAAAATACGAATTAGAGAAACCTTAAAATTAACCTTAAAATTATTATTAGGCGTTTCTACTGGGAATAAGGGTGAGTTAGGATTTTTCACCTTGGAAGTGAACAGCATAAAGACTCGCTGCCGACAGTGGGACAAAGTTCACTGTGAAAGACCCTTCTTGAAGTAACAGTCAATTGGGCTCCCCTAGACGAAGTTAGGGAGAAGGTTATGGAGCACCAGAAGTCTCTGACTCTTAGTCCAGATGTGGATAAAAGGGATATCCCTCCATTAAAGTAATAATAGGACAGAAACAGAGTTCCAGGGAATTCTCCCCTCCCCAGGAAGAAACATTTGACTACATGTTTGAAAGATATGGGCCTGAAAGCACCGGATGCAATAATTAATTAATTAAAACGTCAGATTTCCCTACAGGGGCTTATTCAACATTATATAAGCATTAAAGGAGGTCAAGGATGTGATAAAACAGAAGAAGCTAAATTAGAAGGATGAAAAGGGTGAGAAGAAAGTGTAACAAAGAGTTGTTTCGGAGACAGGACAACAAAAATGACATCTATAGATGACGGGACAATTGCGCTATCCCTGAAACTTCTGCTAAGACTTCTGAACCACATAGACACATATTAGTAATGATAGTAGTCCTCTTTTGAACAACTCTTTCTCAAAATCGAATCCTTCTATTATCTTTCTCACTTTTCTTTCCATATACCATGATCTGTGAGCGTTGGCAGCCATGGTGGACCCTGATTTGGATACATTCTTCTTTGCCCTACCTGCTGAGAACCGACAGCCACCTGACAGCACCTCCTCTGTGGGATCGACCGCTTCTAACTCTCCCATGACAACAGCCCCACAACAGCAGCCACCAACAGCTGTGGACAGGCCAGAGACAACATCTGATGCACCTCACAGCACCTCTGGCGCTTCTGATCTTCAGATGTCAGAAGCAGACTTCAGTCCTAAGTGCACCAGGGCACATCCTCAAGGGATTACCTACATCACACCCATGGTGGAAGTGATGTAACAAGATGGACACAACCTAGGTTTTTAGATCTTGGACTGCTCAGGACATTGAGAACAACACAAACTCTCTCCATGACCCAGTTCAATCTGGTGAGGCTTGCCACACGCCTCTCATGCTGTTTTACAGAGGACCACACCCCACTGGTGCTGAAATTTCACAGGACCTTGACCTGCAAAATGACAGCAATGCCATCTTGACTAAATTGAAGCATACTACATCTTTTTTTAGAACAGAAGATTGAGAGGTGCATTCCAACTTATGCTTAGTTTACCTCGGAAGTCTACAAAGCTTTTACATTGCTCGAGCTCATAGTTTAAAACCAAAAAGTATCATTTGTAGTAAACTTATGAGCAACCAATGTGTTTCCTTTTCTTCTGTGATAAAATCTGATCTATATTCAAAGCCTCAGCTGCAATTGCCTTTTTTCAATGTCAACATCTGGCCAGACAATGAAGCAAATATTAATGAAACCTAGGGCATGTGTTACTCCACATGGGCTCTCCTTCAGTCATAGTGTCCTGCTGTCTGAACTCTGTCCCATGAATCTTATGGGAAGACACGTCTTTTGCATGTTAGAAATTGCAACACATTGTTGGACTTATTTTGACCCAAGAGGTTTGAAGGTTCTCACACGGTCTCTCACAGCAGCTCTAACAGTTTGAGCCATGTGCATTAACCTATGCTTATGAGTGGAAGCAGAACTCTGTTTTCTGCAGTTGCAAGACGAGGTCAAACAAGCGGTAAACCCTTCGTCTGATTTTCAGCATTCTGCTGAACTCAGCTGTATGGCACATCTGTCTACAGGCCCTGACAACGACTTTGAAAAAACGTGGCTCTGGGTCTCTTCTGAAAAGTTAGCCAGTTCTATGCTGTAAAGTTACTAACTCCAAAAAAAGCTGAAGCTCTTCCACATTAAAATGGGAACAAGCTGATGTGGCTTATTTTGTTGCAGAGTGTAAAAAAATCTGATTGGGCAGTGGTACCATCTCATGTTTTCTAAGACATTCTCTGCTTATCAGAGGCCTTTTTTCAGTACTGCTCATTGTCAATGGACTGTTGAACTAGTTCCAGAATATAACATCTCCTCCTCTCATGGCTCATTTGCATAAATTGATGTCACAACACATCTCTTGTTGATACAAGTTACCCCTGACCTTTGGGCAAAAAGCAAATATGATGTGAGCCACATTAAAGGCTGCAAACCAGTTCTTGTGACCCCAAAATCAGATAAAAGACTCTCTATGGAACAATATCAACTCAAACCAGAAGCTGTGGAGAGAATCAAACCTGTTTTCCAATTCCTTTTAAAAGAAAACTCCTTACAAACTGGGATTTTGACTGTGAAGAAATATTGACTATTTATTCTGACCATTTGTTAGTGTTCCTGTATGTGTGTGGTTTTTTAGTTGGACTGAATGTGCATTCATGTGGCATGAAAGTTTTTTCTGTTGAAGGGATTGAGTGTTTATATGGCACGGAAGTTTGTTTTCATGTTTAGACAGATTCAACATTGAGTTTTAAGGTTTGTCATGAAGGAAGGGTTATATTTGAGATCCTAAGTTTTATTCTGTTTGGGATATATGTTTTTTCATTTTGGTCTTTCCTCACACCCTCCCGTCCTCTGCAAAACTTGACGGATGTGCTGCAGAGTTTTGCTCTAGTAGGAGGGAGCAGTGTGTGGCCTTGTGCTGGTGCTCACTGCACTGATAGTGTTAGGATCAGCTCAACCGATTATCCATTTCTTCCCAGACACTTCTTCCCACACTTTGCTAAATTATAAATTAAAGCAACTTTTTGGGGTTTGACCTACACTGTAAAATCTGATGGGTTGGTTGAATTCAAATATTTGAGGAAACTGATTGCCTTAAACTGTAAGTTTATTAATGTTAACAATTCATTTATAATAAAAATTCAATTTAAGCACATTTAGCTCAAATATTTTTATTAAGGTAACATAGGTAAACAAAGTTACTCATTCTAATTCATTTAGTAAACTGAAGTTAAAACTAGTAAGTATTCTACACTCATATGCATTATTACTTCTAACTTATTTAAAACACGTTGCTTGTACTTGTGCCAAACTGTAGGTGGTAAAATGTATTTAAAGAGGCTAAAATATGGGCACAACAAAATTGCTGTTTATCACTCAGAGTAATAAAAAAACACAAGCAATCATTAAAACCACTAAAATAGGGCCTAGTTGTTATTTCTTCTGATTAATGTGCAGTATGCTACTATATTTAGACCAACGAACCAACTGTGTCAAATAGCCTATAGAATTTCTTCCCCGCTTTTTTCTTTATGCAACGAACAGAAACTCATTTTGTGTTGGGGACCATAGAAACAATATTTTGTTCACTAATTTCTGATATATAGACTAAAAGTAAAGCTAATATATACAGTGCTTCCTGAAAAAATGGATTTGGAAAAGTCGCTTCACTCTTTCCACATTTTTTTATGTAACAGGCTCATTCCAACCTGTATTAATCTTTGTCCTCCAAATTTCATAAAATACCCCATTATGACAATGTGAAAACATTTTTTCTTTCGTGTTTTGCAAACTCATTTGAAACAGAAGAATTCACAAAAGGCCAAGGTGATCCGTAAACAGTTCATTCTGAACAGGGCTTTCATTTTGTGATATAAGGTCAACTTAAACAAGAAGGAGTCAAAGAAACAAACTTGAACTATGTTTCATTAATTAAAATGCCCCAAAACTTTTGTTGCACTTAAAACAACTGGGTTATTACTTCAAAAATTAATTTATGAGTTCCTTTAATTGATGGCAATGAGTGACCTCAACAGTTTCCTGCGTTTAAGTTATTTCAACTTATTTCTGTTATTAAGATGGACTGTTAGTTTTTAGTGTACACATCCACTGTGCCTGTCTCCCTACCATCCAAAGTGGGAGCGCAGTGGTGTGAGAGAATGACATTTTAAAATTAAAGTTAGCTAAGTGCGGTGAAGAAACTGCTTTGCCATGGACAAAGCTTTACTCATCTAACTTGGGCATGGGACCATTACCAACAGTGTTGCTCTCCACTTTATTGTGAGGACAGAATGTTAGTTTTCTGTCAAAACCGCTTCACTGTGCTCTTTGAAGTTCTACAGACGGTGAAAGCTGCATTGCCTAGGTCAGAATCCACCTTCCTCCACTCCTTCGTTCCGGGTGACTGGGTTCTGCTCAGATTCAGTTTCGAAGGAAACACTGGTGATCCAGACAGTGGCAGGGACCATTCCAAGTGCCGTTGGTCGCCTACACAGGCGTTAAGGTGGTAGGACATGTCACCTGGATTCACACATCACACTGAAAAAAGTTTCCAGCTCTGCTGGTACTCCCTGCCCACTGAAGCCACCGGATTAGCCCAAGGATGAGAAAATGTCTCCTGTCAACATAAAGTCTCCCAGGATGAAGAGGTCCAGAAAAGGGGAGAAGATTGTTGCATGTTTTGGATTTTTTTGTTATTGTATCTACATTCATTGCGATATGGTCATTTTTTCCTTTAAACTAAGGTCAAGGTCAAGACAGGCAATCTTACAGGTTAACCCTAAAACAGGACCCAATCTTTGAGTGGTTACGGTTAGAAATATGTGGAACTGCAGATTATGTTGACAGAGGTGCCTTTTACGTCACTTTGAGGGCTGATGTTCCTGGGAAGGATCCACTTGGTGTCATATCCTGTATGGTTTGGACTCTTTGCTTATGTTATTTCCCTGTATTGATTTTTCATTATTTTCCTTCATCCTAGTTTTTCCTCTGTTTTAAGAGTGGACTGAACTAATCTAAAATAACTAAGTCTTGTGTTGTTTCAGTTGGAGTCAGTTTCCCCAACTATTTTACTGTACATTTGAATTTTTGTTTTGAATCTCCCTACATTATAACAGGTTGATCATTTAACATTTCATGCTCTTCCTTTTTGAAACGTTTCTGTGGAAATGCATAAACATGAACTGATACTGGGGAAATCATTGTTTTATTTAAATTATTTCAGAGATATTGCAATTTTATCCACAGGTTTTTACACTGACTGACTTTAATATACACATACAATTATCCATTTATTTGATGTGACACTGTTTTCTAGCTTCTAAACAAGTTAGCAATCATGGATAAAGTAAAACTTGCTAACATTACACATAACTCCTGGGTGGATTATACAGCTCTCTCTCATGATTGGGATTGTTTAAAACCATTTGTTTATAATTTCCAGCTGTATTTGCCTGGCAGAATGATGGAACATTTGGACGGTTGCCTCTGTGGGCTGGAGGAATTGTGGGACACTTTCCCGTCTAGCACAAGAGAAAGAAATGAAACACGTGCTACTGGTTGGTTGGAAGGTGGCCCCAACAGGTTTTCATCCTCATGCAGATGTCTGATCAATCTTAAAGGACAACTTGAACTTGTTAAGGCAGTTGGAGTAAAAACTTTTTATTGATTTTGTGTTAATGTTTTTCTTTAGAATGGATTACTTTTGAAAAACAGAGGGCGGTAGAGTCATCAGGGCTTGAAGAGACCTTAACTGTTTTTAAAATATCAGAAACACCCAACAAAAAGACCTCTGAAAATGGTGGCGGCAGCATCATGCTGTGGGGATGCTTCTCAGCAGCAGGCTTTGGAAGGCTTGTAATGGTAGAAAGTAAAATGAATGCAGCAAAATATCGGGAAACCCTGAAGGACAGTTTGTTTCCACCTGCAAGAGAACTACAGCTTCAGAGAACATTTATTTTCCAGCAAGACACCGACCCGAAGCCTCTAGCTAAAGCCACACAGAGCTGGTTCAAAGACAGCGAGGTGGATGTCCTGGAGTGGCCCAGTCAAAGCTCTGACTTCAACCCCGTAGAGAATTTGTGGCAGCACTTGAAAAGGGCTGTTCGCAGATGATCTGCAAGCAATCGGACAGAGCTGGCACAGTTTTGCAAGAAAGAATGGAGGAAAACCACAGCGTCCAGATGTGCAGCCTAACAGACCTTTCCACAACGACTCACTGCTGAGATTACAGTGACTGCATCTACTAAATACTGACTTGAAGTCGGGAGGATATTTGTGCAAGCACTTGTTTCATATTTATTTTGTAGAAATAAGTTTTTACTTTGACTTTAAAGATTTTCTTTGTAATTTAGTCAAAACCCAATTTTGATTATGATCAATTTGTTAAAGCAATAAAAGGGTATAATATCCAAGGAGGTGAATACTTTCTGCACAGTGGTTAGTGTTAGCATTGTTGCCATGTAGAAAGAAGGTCCCAGGTTCAAATCCCACTCTGGGTTCTTTCTGGATCGAGTTTATGTGTCATCTCCGTGCATCCGGCTTCCCCTCCCAAAGTCTAAAAACATGACTATTGGGTTAACTGGTATTTGTAAACTGGTGACTGAGTGCGCTGATGGTTCCATCCTGTGTTGCCTTTTGATGGACTGGTGACCTGTCAAGGGTGCATCTCACCTATTGACTGCTGAATAGGAACCAGCTCCCCAAAAAGAAAGGCATAGATGATGAATGGATGCAAAATGAAGACCTTGGTCACCATTTTTCTTTTAGAGGAGCAACTTTGAACGAGCAGACTGCCCTGTGTTAAAGGAATGAATAAAAGGCCACAACATTAAAATCCATTCATAATCTGTACTGCCATGGAAGAAAACCAATCAGTTCAGATTACCTCTAAAACCTATGAATTGCTTCTTGTGAACTGCAGGGGGAGCTAGATTAAAAGACCTTGTTGGATGAAAGCAGAGGAGATGGGAGGAAAGATGGGGACATGTTCTGCGGCTTGTCCTATAGGAGCAACTTCTCCCAAAAATCCAGACAACATGGCAGTCTGCGTGTTCCAGCATGATGGAATGACCGGGCACAACCCTCCCCCCCAAAAAGCAAGGAGCTCAAAGATAATAAAAATGGAAATTTCTGTGTTCAGAAAACATTTCAGATTTGAACCCTAATGAGAATCTGAATCAGCATTCTAAAACCCATTCGTACACCCATTTGCTCTGCCCCCCCAATTCTTCAGATCTAACAAAAAAGTCGTGTCAAACATTTGTGCAGTCAATGCTGGCTGAGATGTTAATTTTTAAAGGGGTCAAAGTTCAAACAGCCAAAACCAATCCCAGCATTACTCCAACAGTTCTGACAAAAACATGTTAGCTGATCAACATTTTCAAGTTAAATCCTTTAATCAAGACTTCAAATATCAATGTAATTTATGTCTAGTTAAGGATTTTCATAATCATCACTTTATCAGTAGCTCAATATTGTAATAAAAACTGATGTGTCTTCATTCTGAAACATTACTCTTGTTTGAAGCACATTCAATGAGCTGGTTCACCTTTAATAATTTCTTTTAAATGAAGGCACCACAAATACTTATTTAAATAATGTGAGGGAGCTGATTGACCTTTGACCCAACTGTAAACTTAACATCTTTGAAACAATGGGAGGGGGTCATTTCTAATCTCACTTTTTAGTTTGTAGAAAAACTTTAATTCAAGATCATTTTGCTTTAATAAAAATTCCAATGCATAATTTAAAATATCACTAGCCAGTACAAAAATATAAATAGACAAACACTTCAGTCAACCACACAGACAACAGAGCCTGGGTACTGGGCTGCCTGGACACTGTGACAAACCCTCCACCTAAAAGGGAAAAAGAAAAGCCAGTCACTTCAGATGCTTAAATCCATTTACTCAGTTTGTAGAAAGTATTTTGTGTTTATGGAATGGAATAACACCCCCCACACACACACACACCAGCAGGACAGGGAGAGAAGTTTAATTTAAAAAAAAAAAAAACAACTTTAAAAACTTTTTTAAAATTAGGGGTGCACTAATTGCAGTTTTCTGGTCAATCACTGAGCTTTTTCTTTTAAAAATAAATAAAACTTACCTGCTGATTCCAATTTTGGCCTATACTGATTTTTTTTGTCTGAAAAGCAGCTAAATATAAAAGACAGTCGCTAAGTTGGTAACTGAGGTGACCACTGTTAACTGTGTGCAGACAGATGTGACCTGGTGGGCTGGTCTGTCTGTCTGTCTGTCTGTCAGCAGAGGGAAAGGGGACAGTAATTGATTTTCAAACCTTTGCTGAGGTAGATGAGAGCGGCTACACATGCAAATACTGGCCAATCGCTGATCACCCATAATTAAAGTTAGAGGTGCACTGATAAATCAGCCCTATTTAAAATGTTAAATTATGGACCCCCCCTCCCCTCCTCCAGTATTCTTGGAAGAAAACTACTGGGAGAAAACCCATACATGCATAGGAAGAACATCCAGACTCAGTGGAGAAAGGGTCCAGCCAGGATTTGGACCAAGGAGCTTTGTGCTGTAGTGATGCAAGCGCTGTAGCGGTCTGTCATGCTGAGGCGAGAGCTGAACTGAAAGGTGAAGCTCTCAATTTACTGGTCGAGCTATGGTCCTACCCTCGTCCATGGTCATGAGCTCTGGGTAGTGACCGAAAAAAATGTGTCCGCGGAAACAAGTAGGCTAAATGGGTTTCCTCAGGAGTTTTCTGGGCTCTCCCTTAGAGATGGGGTGAGAAGCGCAGTCATCTGGGAAGAGCTCAAAGTTGAGTCACTGCTTCTCCACATCAAGAAGAGCCAGTTGAGGAGACTGGAGTATCTGGTTAGGATGCCTTCTGGAAGCCTCCCTGGTGAGGTGTTCCGGGGACGTACCACCAGGAGAAGACCCAGAGGAAGATCCAGGACACGCTGGAGAAACAGTTTCTTGGCTGGCCTGGGAACGCCTTGGGATTCCCCAGAGTAGCTGGCCCAAGTGGCTAGGGAGAGGGAAGTCTGGGTCTGCCTGCTCAGGCTGCTGCCCCTGCGACCTGACCGCAGATATGCAGAAGATAATGGATGGATTTGATAGAAATATACTCATGTCAGCCACATTAAACTTTTAAATTTTCCACATTCTCTAGAGATGTTACTGCAGGGGTGTCCTTTAACACTTCACTAAGGTTTTCACAAGAAAATGAATTCAATTCAAGGACAGGAGAATGAAAAGAAGTTGAGAAGTAAATGCCAACACCATCTGAACATCAAAAATTCTGCTCACTTTGATAATTACCTTTAAATACACTGCTGTGAGTGACTAACTTATTTAAAGTTAAAAAAAATAAATAAATAAAAAAAAAAAAAAAAAACCAACTTGTCAGTTCTGGTGTTGTATTTCAGAATGCGCCGGAGTTGCTCCTTCCCTTTGCCTGCCAGCACGTAGATAGTTTCACCGATGGCAGCACATTTCACCATTAAAGGACACGGCATTGGTTCACAAGGAAACCAACTGTCCTCAATGGCATCGTACCGTTCCACAGATTGCAGAGGGCCTTTTTGAAAAAAAATAAAAAGAAATTAAAGCATTACTCGTTTGTATGTTTGTTCTACAGATGGTACCACAGTTGCTAAGAGTTTAAGTTACCTCCATGACCCTTGCCTCCAATGGCATAGATGCTGCTCCCAACCACTACCAGCCCATGGTTCTTCCTGGGTTCTATCATTGGGTGCAACTCCCTCCACCTGAAAAGTTAGATTGTGAAAGCAATGAAATCTGTCTTGTGTTGCCACAGCAGTTTTTGAAGAGGAACAGTTTGCTTCAAGGCCACTTCATAAAAAAAAAAAAAAAAAAAAAAAAAAAAAAAAAAAAAAAAAAAAAAAAAAAAAAAAAAAAAAAAAAAACTTTAGCACATACCATAATTTTATGACTGACATTTTAAATATTAACCCTAAAATTCTCAGTGCTTTTTAAAGCTAGAATAAATCCTTAGCTCGTATGAAGTTCCCATTGTGCAGCCTTGGGTGTGACTCACTGTCTGGTGCTGGGGTTGTACACCTCACAGTTGTTGATAATCCAGAAGTCGTCCCTCATCTGTCCTCCTCCACAAACATAAATGAGCCCGTTGACTTCCACTGATCCGTGGCAACAGCGAGCGGTCAACAAGTTCGTTTCAACTTGCCATGAATTAGTACGCGTGTCGAAAGACTCAAAGAGGTTCACAGTTGAGCGATCTGGAGACGCATACATAGAGTACATGGGCAGAAAATCATAAAACCATAAAACCAATTCAGAAGTGAAATATTGGCTGATGAAAAACAAGATGCACTGAACGGTTTTCTTAACCAATTCTGGTTGTTATTTATAACCTTCTCATTTCATTTCTCTGGAAATACAGAATATTTTTCATTCAAGTTACATTAAAAAGGCAACATTAAAATGAGATTACAAAGAATGCATTAGATAACAGGAGAAAGTCTGTTTTGGTAACTGGATTTTCTTACATACCAGTGATGAGAGGGTGGGGGGAGGGAAAAAAAAAAAAAAAAAAAAAAATTGACATTCTGACGTCGCCACCTCATTGTGCACCAGCAAGGTACATATACGATTCATCCTTGATGTCACTGCACACATGGTCAGGGTTTAAACAATGGGCTCAGATCACTTTAAAATTTGATAAGTGTACATTTTACACTCATGTACATTTGTTTTGTGCTGCTTGGAGGAGGAGGAGAAAAAAAAAAAAAAAAAAAAGGGGGGGGGGTAAGGTAAGTTCAAACAGGTTCAGTTAAGTGGAGGATAACTGGCCTTCTTAAAGAAACAGGTTGGTGACAGAATTCTTGCTGGTTGATAGGTGATCAAATGTTTTTCATGTAGTAAAATGCTAATCATCTAAAAATCAAACAATTTCCTGGATTATTATTATTTTTTTTTTTTTTAGATTGCGTATCATAGTTGAAAATGAAAATTTACAAGCCTCTCCATTCTTTGCAAGTGGGGAAATATGAAATATGAGCACTGTATCAAATATCATTTTTCAGTACATTGTATAAAGCTCATACTCACTCTTTACCATTCCACCTGATATGTAGATCTTTCCCTGAAAGACACAGGCAGCCAACTTGTTACGGGGCGAGGGCAGCTCCATCCTGGAGTACATTCTCTGACACGGAATGTCGTAGCAGTCTACGCGCTTTACGAGACCTTGGCAAGTCGACCCTCCCAATATGTAGACCTCATCATTCCAGTATACAGCTGTGGCATTCCAGCGTTTTTCTAAGGAGCAGTTAATGGCTGTCCACTTGGAATTCTGCATGAAAAGTCACATTGATGCTGTAAAATGGGCATAAATAGGAATGGAACTACATACTTTCCAAAAACTACCTTAGGGTTGAAGTAGCGGCAGGGGTCAGGCAGCAAGTGTCCAAACAGAGCAACCTGTCTGAGCTTTTTTATTCGAGGCGTGCACATAACTGCCAGGTCCCTGTTGTCCCTCCAGTTAAGATGGTAGTGTATAGCACCTTGGAGAGAAAGTACTGGTTGGCTGTTGACCTTGATAACTTTAATAGGAGCAGGAGTTCCAACACAGAGCTTAAAAGCCAGAGCTACTTTCTCAAACTGCTTACAGGTTTATGTTACTCACTCAGTGTCAGCCATTCAGCTCAACCATGGAAACAGCCTCTACTTACCAGTGACCATGCTGAGGCACTGTGGACTGTCGACAATCAAGGGCTCAGCCTGCACGGTTTGGGACAGAAAGGCTTTAGAGAGCAGAGGAAAGCGAACACAGCTCAACACCTCTACCAAGTGCTGTTGTCTGTTGGGCAGATCATGTTTTAACCAGCGCAAGGCAGCATCATAGATCTGAAAGCCAAGGGATCAAAATGGGTAAAACTGTGTCGTTACAAGTCTTTTAGTTAACTCACAGGCTTTCAAAGATGGAGACACATTTCCCTTTAGCTGCACTTTGAGGTGTAACGATGTCCATTATACAAATCTGCTTCCAAGTGTCTTTTTATTCAAACTTTCATACTCATCATACATGCAACAAAACATGCAAAGGAAAGGTCAGACCTTATATCCTTTACTCTGATTAGTTGCTTGACAGAAGTGCACTTTGATCTTTGCATAATTTTGCCCTTTATAAAATAAAAGTAACAAACTTTGATTAACTTTGGAGGGAACTTAATCATATTTAAAGAATATATACCTTCTCCTCAGAGATGGCAAGTCTGTCATTCCCAATTATCTTTGTGACACAGGTGACATGAAGCTGCAGGAAGTCAGTCAACATGGTTGATTCTCTGAAGTGCCTAAGGAGAAAGGCTTCAGCTTTTGCTTTCAGTCCCTCACAATCCAAAAAATGTGCCAAGGCCCATATCCCTGCAGAAACAAACAAACCTCTAAATGAGATCTCTCAGAGCAGCAGGCCTGTATTTGCAACTCCTTTTCTTACCCATGCAGTTTGTAATGTCAATCTTTTCCTTGAGAAACTCCTCACACATCACTTTCACAGGCTCAATCTGATACTGACTGGCTGCATGCAGTAGCAACTGGACGTTTCTCGTGTTTAGTTTGATTCTACATTGAGAGACAGAAATAATTAAACCAATTCAAAGAATTTCAAATGTGGTATAATGGTACATCAGTTTGGTTTGTGTCTAGACTCCTACTGTGCCGTATAAATATAGTCAATCAGCAGCTCAATGATTTGAGGGTCCATTCCATGTAGTTCCACCTCAGGAGATATAGACTCCATCATGTTTGCTGAAAGTGATGGCATACTCAGGTGAATGTGAAAGAAAAACAGATATACACCATGTTGCTAAAAGCAGAGTCATGCCTCAAAATCCATGAATTGGTCCAATTATTTCCAATCCATGAATTCCAGCATGGCACCATAAAAGGATGCCACTTGTCCAATAAGTCTGAAATTTCCTCTCTATTGAGTATTCTACAGTCAAGTCAAACAAAATGGAAGCCATTTGACAATGTGATAGCAACACATCCATGAAGAGAAAATCACAGCCTGGTCAGCAGAAGCTGAGAGGAGCATGGAGGTCTTCCCTGGCCATGCAACTACATCCAGGCCTTACATCAAGTGCAAAGTGCAGTGCTGTAGACCACACAGTCCTTGAACTCTAAAGCGGTGGAGATGTGGTCTCTGGGGTGATGAATCTTGCCCTCTGTCTAGTAATCCACAGATTAGCCTGGGTTTTGCAGTTGCCAGGAGAGGGGGAAAAAAAACAAACAAAAAAAAACCCATGCCCATCTGCACTGTGGCAAGTTTGGTGCAGGGGGATATTATGTGTCTGTTGATTTTCTTCATTCTTATGTTTCCAAGTTTGCAGAAACCAAGGCGAAGCTGCTTCCTATTCTATCATCAATGTGAGCTAGAGCAAAAAGCGCCACAGAGACATGCATGAGTGAATTCAGTGTGGAACTGAACTGCAGGGTCCTAACCTTAATTTAAGACCACCTATGAAACAAAGGAGACTTTGAGACAGGCCTTTTCATCAAACATATGTCTGATGTCACAAATGGAATTCTGAAAGAATCAAAAATTCCCATAAAATGGACACTCCTAAACCTTGTAGAAAACCTTCCCATAAAATTTGAAGGTCTCTAGCTGCAAAGGATGGACCAACCTTAAACTCACTGGATTAAGAATAGGATTAGGGCAGAAACAGTCGGCTTAATCATTATGAATCCATTCATGAAATAATCAACTAATTTAGTGATCAATTAATCATCAACTGAAACACAATATGTTCTAAAAACATATGTTAAGCTGATACAACAAAAAAAGTTTATCAATACAAAGACAAAAACAGAATCTTTTCCTGGTAGCCTATCACCCACAGCCACTACAGCTTCTTTTTAGATGGACCTGAAAAAAAAGGCAATTTGCTGAAATGACATATTCAGAGCAATAATTAAGCCAAAACTGTACAAAAATGTATACATTTTGCATTTAAGAAACCCCCCCTCCCCCTTTGTCTATAAATATGTTCTAAGCAGAACTTCTCAAATGGCATCGTTTTAGCGTCACCTGGTTTAAATTTTATTAAAAACAAAAACCACCACATTATCAAGCATCTTTTGCTCATAATTATTAATCAGTTAATCACAAAATATAAACAGATTAGTCCTACACTGTATTGATGCCAAGCTGAATAGAAAAGGCTGAGCTTTTCACATGTTGAAGTTAGAAGTATTTTTTTTTAGCTGCAGATGCAGCCTTTGATACAACTGATCATACACTAATGGGATGCTGTTTTATTGCATTTTTGGGATTAAAATGTTTTGTTTCTTATTTAAAAGAGGGACTGAATTATTTGTATTTTTTATGCATTTCTAATATTATACAAAATATCCTTAAGTGATTAAATGAAAAATCTGCAGCATGTGCCAGTATTTAAAAAAAAAAAAAAAAAAAAAAAAAAAAAAAAAAAAAAATACAATTCATCAGAATAAATTGATTAAGGAAATCATTGGTTAAAGCCCTAAACAAGAAACTAGTCAGGTTCATGTGTGTGAAGGCAAGCTAGTGAATATTTTTGGCAAGCTGATGCAGCTGTGAAGCATGAGGCTGTAAACATCTTATAGCCTGCATGTCCTGCACTTACTTGTGAACATCAGGCGAAAGAATTCACTGCCAGCTGCTAAAACCAGTCGATGGACAAAGAAACGTCTCCCCTGAACCACCAGTGTGACATCACAGAGCGCACCCTGGAGGAAGAAAATAAATCAGCATGCATAAAGTTGATTTCGTCCAAGTACTAGATGCATACGTTAATCCTGACCCGTTTTCTCATCTCATCCATGGATTTCACAAGGCCAGACAGCTGGCTGGGTGTGGCTCCAGCGTGACAGGTGGTCACAGTCTTGTTGGAGCTCGGCTTCATCACTTTAGAGGCCATCTATGACGAGACAGGTTATCTTCTCACCTACATAAAAACCAGCCACGTTACCAAATGAGGAAAAATTTCAGCCAAGCTAGTTTTTGAACACAGATTTGTTTTGTCCACAGTAGGCATACAACAGCAAAATGTATCATCATGAGGTAAAAGTTTATTCATTTTGTAAAGCATACTGTATAAATTCTGAAAATCAGTAATAATAATAATAATAATAATAAAATTTCTTACATTAAATTTGACAACTGCACTTGACAGCTCGCAACAGATTAGTCTGCAAACCAAACCCACAATGTATCAGATATCCACACTCTTCGGTTTTTATGAGCAACACGCATACAAATACATTTTATTGAAGTTCAGAGAACCAAACATTTATGCTCCGGGCTCTTATTGTGATAATTTGCAGGAGGTTCTGTTTTTAGTTCAACTGTTACGTTAATGCTTTAACCCCCCCCCCACTTGTCCACAGCACCAGGCAAAATGCCATGTTTTGAATTGGCAATCCTGTTCAGGATAAGCAAACATTTTGGTAGCCCAAGAAATTTAGGAATTTAGAAATAATTCAAAACATCCAGCTAAAAGTTACCTTATTTCAACCATAGACAGCAACTGGCAGAGGACTACTCATGTCAACTCATTCTGCAAGTGGGGGGGGGGGTAAAACCAGTAACATTTACCACTTTAGTGCTTGAAACATCCCCACGTTTGAGATACTGCATTCAAAACTTTTACTATAGTGGTTGTTACATTGGACGTCAGGGGCAATCTCATTAATTACGCATCACCAACCATAAGACATTTCATCACATCAACCATAAAATCCAGTAATTGTTTTGTTCCTATTCCAGGGAGACTAAAACTAACAGCTCGTCGGACCAGGGCCAAGGCAAATGCACATTTCAACCTTGTTAACATGAGCTCAATCTCAAAAATGCAACAGTTGTTTATGCAAACATAATTGTATAATGTTCTATTTTTTTTTTTTAATATATATTAAAAAAAATAAAATAAAAAATTCTGCTTTGAAACTGGCCTCATTCAGGCCAGCAAGCTTTATTTTTAAGATTTTAAAACGGTTTTATTATCTAGTATACCCACATATCCCCCTTGTTTTCATAACAAACAAGAACCTTGCTAAATACAGCCCACACTTTGCAACAATAAATATCACTGCCCAACATTAATGGTGCCACTTATAGGCACCCATGCAGGAAACGGCAACTTTGCTACAATCAGTGGAGGGGCAATCGCGCCATCTGGAGGACAAACAGAAAAGTACCCATTGATAGCAAGCAGTCCAAACTGAGACGTTAACCTGAAGGCATGCAGTAATTCATGTTAAATTGTGGAAACAAAGAAGGCTTTTTAAAATCTGTAATTATAAACAAGTGTGTTTGTCTCTTAAGTTTAGCCATTTAAGGGTAAATTAAGAATTTAGGATGGGAACTCCTAATATAAAGACCCCTGCTCGAGACCTTTTCTGTGCTGGAAGCCATTGAATGAAATATTTTTGTTGTTTTATACTACATGTCAAATGATCAACGTCATCTAAAAATCATGACGACTTGCTGATTTTCCACTTTGAATACTGGTTAAGCAAGACTTTGAATCCGAACAAATAACTAGTTTACTAGGTTTCACCTCCTCCACCTAATGCAGTGCCAATATATCCTTTCTACTGAAAATAAAACAAACAAACAAAAAAAAAACAAAAAAAACAAAAAACAAAAAAAACAAAACTGATAAATAATCTGTTTCCCCCTTCTTTTGATAACTTAGTATTTGGGGATTTCCACTGCTGCACCTGTTTTGCTAGTCTGTCTTTCAATCTATCATATTCTCATACATTATTCCTAAATACTGCTGTACATTCTGATGAAAACCACAAGACACCATTTTTTTAATGGCCAAATTTTCAATAGGGAATTCAAATAGCCAAGGAACAATTATAGATATAGTTATACTGCATGGTATATTAATTATCCCCAACTGATCTGCATATATATTACCTTCCCACCCAAAACTCCTAACGTTATGACCAAATTCCCAACATTCTGAGTTGGTACAGTAATTTTCCTCGTCTCTCTAGAGTTAACTGATAATTATTACTGATAATTTCATCCGCTATAGTTTCCACGTGAAGTGCTAGGATTGGCGAGGTTCTAAAAGCACCTCAATATACCCAAAGCGATTTAGCTTGTATCCAATCTAAATCTAATAAAAAACATTTGCAGCTGATTTATAAACAACACATCCATATTCCAATACAGATCGAACCAAAGAATCATACAGTCATTTCAAAGAGGTGCTTGATACCCCCCAGTGCCAAAATGTTTGTTAGACCTTACCTGATTACTATCCAGGTGTGGACAAAAACAAACCGGATGTTGACGCCCCTTTTATAGCAGCTCGACTTACCGTAAAAACCAGAAGAGATGCACAGCAATCCGCGGCTGATTTATCCAGGCTTCAGAGGGAATTTGCTCAGACAGGGCTCACTTGATTGCAATGGAACTTCTGGACTGAACAACACCACTCACCGGTAAGTCCGAAACCCCGAGAGTCCTTGGGTTTCTTGTTTGATTTGAATCCCAGCTGTCCGTCTTTCAGAGTGTTAGCCAGGCAATGCTATCAGACTGGTAGCCGAGGTTACCCTCGGTGTGTTTGGCGTTGCTAGGCCGGTGTTGTGCTCTCTCTCCCCGGGCTGTACCTAACCTAAGCTAGCGTTAGCGGAGCTGCTACACTGTCTTGTTTTTGACGTTAATTTAATGTGTAATAAGTGCTTTATGGGAAGAGGCTAGCTAACAAACTGCGCCCATCGGCTGTCATTCATTTCTGCTTCGGTTAGTTCACTTAATTCATTTAGCTAATTTAGGGTTGTGGCTTTGGAAGGTATTAACCGCTAGTACTACTTACAGTTGAGGGAATATATGTATGCATAGCTTTGTTCAACCCCTGCTATTCTAATGAATGGTGTGTTTTTACTTATTAGTTTGTAAAATTCTTCTTAGAAGTAGCCTCGTTATCTATTCCTAACATGTTTATTTCAAGCAGCAAGATATTTTAATTGTTTTTATCAGTTGATTCACAGGCATTTTGAAGGTCTTTCATAGTAGTTTTTCACTCAATTTCAGTCTCATAACTGACATTTTGAGAGGAATGTTTCTTTCGTTTTTAAGGCACTTAAAGCTGCAGTATGTAACTTTTATTAAAAATATTTTTCTCCATATTTGTTGAAACTGTTACTGTGTCGTGACAGAACGGTATGAGACAGATAATCTGAAAAAAATCGAGCTCCTCCGTCTTCTCCCAGTGCTATCTAGAAACAACCAATCAGAGCCAGGCGGGTCTTAGCGCTGTAAATCACCGTCAAACGGGTGCTGCTCACTCCCCCTCCCTCCTCCCTCCTCCCCATCCCTTGCTCTATGTTGAGCTGCAGCGAGCAGAGACTGCTGAGTGCTAAGGCGACCTAGCATGACCACCGATGACAACGGATAAACCGTTTTCTGTAAGGGTAAGTTGTTTCCCCGCCATTAACACATTTAGTAGTGAGTAAATGAAGTTGAACTGACCTACATACTGCAGTTTTAACTCTGACCTATGAATCATTAAGGCATAAATAGGATGTGAAACTCAAGGGATGAAGCAGTATTGTGTCCAAACATAACAATCCATGTATGTATCTACTTCGTTACTAGCAGTATGTCACAACGAGACAATTTGTCCTAGGAATGCACCGATGAGGGTTTTCCTGACCAATACTGATTTACATTTTTCATTCAGGTCCAAACCTTGAATTCCAATTTTTTTTTTTATTTTCCCAAGGACTATAACATATCCATCCATCCATGCATTATCCAACATTGCAGGGTTGCTGGTGCCTATCTCCAGCAGTCATTGGGAGAGGGGCAGGGTACACGCTGGACAGTTCACCAGTCCATCGCAGGGCAACATAGAGTCACAGGACCAACAATGATGCAAACACACACACACACACACACACACACACACACCCAAAGACAATCCAGAGAGACCAATTAACCTAATAGTCATGCTTTTTGGACTGTGGGAGGAAGCAGGAGTACCTGGCGAGAAACCACGCATGCACATGGAGAACATCCAAACTCCAAGCAGAAAGAGCCCAATTCGAATCCAGGACCTTCTTGCTGTAAGACAACAGTGCTACCACTGTGCAGACCAAGGCCTATAAAACCTAATTAATTTTATTTTATTCTATTTTATGTGTTTATAGGACTCTGTGTTCTTTTTTGGTCATTTGTGGTTTGGACTTGGAACTTTTTTGTGGGTGTCATGGATGTTTTATTCATGCACCAATTTCTATAAATGATGATGTTCCATGTTTTCTCTATGTGTCGGTAAAAGCTCTAACTCTGGATCACTGGATCCCTTTCTAGGCCAGAAAAGAGGTTTAAACAACATCTTTAAATCACACCCAGGTTTTTTTTTGTTTTTTTTTTTTTTTTTTTCAGA
The DNA here is from genome assembly GCA_014839685.1 of Anableps anableps. Lineage (NCBI taxonomy): Eukaryota > Metazoa > Chordata > Actinopteri > Cyprinodontiformes > Anablepidae > Anableps > Anableps anableps. The sequence continues at coordinate 3,507,099 of CM026071.1, read as the reverse complement.
CTGCAGTCTGAGCACAGGGTGTGGCAGTTAGCCAAAAAAAAAAAAACAAAAACAAAACAAAATCCTGGAATATGTATTTACCATAAAGATGAGAGGAGTGAACAGTGATACTATGGTAGAGCTGTAGATCAATCAAATATTAGCGAAATGCCTTCAGTTGGTGTGAGCATTTCACAAACATGTGGGTGTGTGAATCCTTGGGTGCAACAGAGTGCAAGTTCAAATCCTTTTAATTTGGACATGCTTCCTCTAAAAATGCCCAGGCAGTATACTGAAAATTAGTGAAAGCAACCAAAGTCCAAAGAACTCCTTGTGAAAACATTGAATGTTTCTGAGATGAATGACTCACTGTCTCTGCCGCAGGGTGTTTAGATGCGACCATCTTTTTAAGTGAAGCCTTTCTGAAGCTGCATTCGAAGGACACGAGGTGCCAAGAGGCGAGGACTGGTCACTGCTTCCCAACATGTCCAAGACCAAGAGCTCCGAATCTGTCAAGGTGGTGGTCCGCTGTCGTCCTATGAATGACAAAGAGAAGGCCTCTAAATTTGAACAGATGGTTTCTGTTGATGTCAAACTGGGTCAGATTATGGTCAGGAACCCGCGAGAAGCCAGCGAACTCCCCAAAGTCTTTACTTTTGATTCAGTTTACGACTGTAACTCGAAACAAATAGATCTGTATGATGAAACCTTCAGGCCTCTGGTCGATTCCGTTCTTCTTGGCTTCAATGGCACCATTTTTGCTTATGGCCAAACGGGAACAGGAAAGACATACACAATGGAGGGAGTGAGAAACGATCCAGAGAGGAGAGGGGTGATCCCCAACTCTTTCGAGCACATATTCACGCACATTTCACGCTCCCAGAACCAGCAGTACCTTGTCAGAGCATCATATCTGGAAATTTACCAAGAGGAGATCCGGGACTTGCTCTCCAAAGACCAGTCCCATCGCCTGGAGCTCAGGGAGAGGCCCGACACAGGCGTGTATGTGAAGGACCTTTCGTCATTTGTCACCAAGAGTGTGCGGGAGATCGAGCACGTGATGAATGTCGGCAACCAGAACCGTTCGGTGGGTGCCACGAACATGAACGAGCACAGCTCGCGCTCTCATGCAATCTTTGTGATCACGGTGGAGTGCAGTGAGTTGGGTGTGGATGGAGAGAACCACATCAGAGTGGGTAAGCTTAACCTGGTGGATTTGGCAGGAAGTGAAAGGCAGACAAAGACCGGCGCTCAAGGTGAGAGACTGAAAGAAGCCACCAAGATAAATCTGTCACTTTCTGCCCTGGGCAACGTCATATCGGCTCTGGTGGATGGCAGGAGCAGCCACATCCCCTATCGAGATTCCAAACTGACCCGCCTGCTGCAGGACTCTCTTGGGGGAAACGCCCGCACTGTGATGGTTGCCAACATCGGCCCAGCGTCCTACAACGTTGAAGAGACACTGACCACGCTGCGCTACGCCAACAGGGCCAAGAACATCAAGAATAAACCACACATCAACGAGGACCCCAAGGATGCCCTGCTCAGGGAGTTTCAGGAGGAGATCGCCAGGCTCAAGGAGCAGCTTGAGAAGCGTGTAGGGAAGAAGAAAAAGAGGAGGCAGAGGAGGAGGGCAGGAGAGGGAAGCGACGGAGAGGACCTGGAAGACGGAGAGACAGAGGACGATGATGAAGGAGGAGGCGACTACTGGAGAGAGCAGCAGGAGAAGCTGGAGCGGGAGAAAAAGGCTATCTTGGAGGACCACAGTCTGGTGGCTGAGGAGAAGGTTCGGCTGCTCAGAGAGAAGGAGAAGAAAATGGAAGACTTGAAGAGAGAAAGAGAAGTCGGAGAGATGCTTGCAGCTAAAGTTAAGGTAAGCAAAAATAACCCTTATTTGCAGAAGTTTGTGTTCTCACCTACACTTTATAGGTCGTGTTGACTTGATTCCTCCTTTAAATGTTGTGTGTCATCCAGGCGATGGAGAGCAAGCTCCTTGTAGGTGGGAAAAATATTGTTGATCACACCAATGAGCAGCAGAGGATGCTGGAGCTGAGGAGGCAGGAGATTGCTGAACAGGTAAGCTAGAATGCAAGCGAAGTCTGTAAAGTACAGGGGAGTTTTTACAGGAATAATGGAGGAACAATCTAAAGCCACCATGGTTCTTCATGTTGGTAATTATTGTGTATTTTATGATGGTTGCTTTTCTGACCTAAAAAATCTGAAAACCATAATGAGGAGGAGTTAGAAAGAAGCAGTTTATTCATCTGTAGAAGCTAGTAAGTAAAATTCAAATTAAATTGTTCAATTATTAACATTTTATTATCCTATTGCTTGTCATAACTGGAAGAGAAGTTGGAAAAGTCTTCCTTGGTGCATGCGCAGAATGTCATTAATGAACAGGAAGCGGTTTCAGAGCAGAGGGCTGCAGGGTGGTGGTGAGAGGCTGCGTTTATATACGGTTGGATTTAAGGCCATAGAGCAGATCTTACTCACTGCTACTTACATTGTTAAAGTCATGGTAGAGAGCTGTTGTAGGCAGTCATGAAGGGAATCTAAACCTTGGTTGAAATCTGGTGTTTGGGTATAACCGCAGAACTCCATACATGGGCCACTTTATTAGGTACACCTTGTTAGTATCAAGTTAGAAACCCGTTTGGCTTCAGAACTGAATTAATTCTTCATGAGGTGGACTCAACAAGAAGTTAAAACATTTCTTATGAGTTTTGACCCATTTTGAAATAAGGGACAGTTATGGCAGATTAGTTTGTTACATATCCAAGATGTGAATTGCCTGTTCCAACTCCTCTCAAAGGTGCTCTCTTGGATTGAGATCTGACCACTCTGAATGCCACTGAAGTACAAAGAACTGTTGCATGTTCACATATGTTGTTCTATACTTTGGCTGTTTAAAGGTCTTCTCTGATATGAGCAAAGTATTTCTGTCCACATAGCGTCTTTTCAGAACCTGAGAGACGTGTGTGTAAATCCTTTTAGACCAGCAGTTTCTGAAATACTCTGACCAGCCATATCAAAGTCACTTAAATCTCCTTTCTCAATTCAAATTCAGTTTATTTATGTAGCGCCAATTCACAACAAATGTCGTCACAAGGCACTTTACAAAAAAAAAAAAATCCAATCATTCATACATTCCAATTGATCCTAGTCATCAAACAATACAGTAAGCTTAATTAATTATTCAAAGTAGTTCAAAAGGTTTCTAAGGAAACCCAGCAGATTGCACCGAGTCGTTGACTTGCAGCGTTCACTCCTTCTGTATGCAGTGACCATAGACAATCGCTTGCGTTGTTGTTGACTTTACAGCAATCCCTCATACTGAACATGCATGTAGCGATGGTGGAGAGGAAAAACTCCCCTTTAACAGGAAGAAACCTCCAGAAGAACCAGAACCTAGGTTACTACAAGCGGCCATCTGCCACGACTGACTGGGGGTTTAAGAAGACAGAGCAGAATGTACAAGGAAAAACAGATGAACTGATGTTGGATTATTTTCGATGTTCATGAAAGTAAAAAGTTAATAGCAGGAGAAGGAGAAATAAAGGAGATATAAAGCTCTTCTATAATGAAAATTTCTCTCAGGTTTGAAATACTCAGTTAAAATAAACTCAAAGGTTATTAAAAATGGTCAGACAGCACAGGGTTATGGGGAAGTACTGTTATTTCTTCACACTCAATGCCATATGTCAGCACAAGGTCTAAAGTATGGGTAGCACTGTGAATTCTTTGAGTAAAGCCAGTTGAGTCCAAGATAGCGTTAAAGACTACATTTAAGCTATCACCCTCAATGTCAACATGAATGTTCAAGTACTCCACTATAATGATCTTATTAAACACTAAATCAGATTTTAAAAAAATCAGAGAAATTATATAAAAATCAAGAGTAAGAGCCTGGTGGACAATACAAAACAACAAATAAAAGTGGTTTTAGTGCTTTGCAACTAGGATGAGGGTTAAATGTTCAAAAGATCTGTGGCTATAAATAGGTGTACGATTAATTAATAAATCTGAATGAAAAATAGTTGCTGCTCCTCCACCTCACCCTGTACTTCGAGGAATGTGAAAATTTAAATAATTAGAAGGGGTTGACTCTCCCCATTCTGATGCTCACTGTGAACATCAACAAGTCATCTTGTGGGTGCTTGTGGGTGTATTCTACTGAAACTATATTCTCTCCTCCAATAAGGTCCATGTTTGCTTGCAAAACTTAAACTTGACCTGGCTGGGTCATCAGTTTTTACTGGATTAGAAGTATGCAAGATGTTCCCAAAACAATTTATTTAAATACTGAGTACTGTCAGTCATATTAGTTTGGATACGTGTAATACAGTGGCTTGCAAAAGTATTCATACCCCTTATGCTTTTTTTTTTTTGTCACAACCACAAACATGAATATATTTCATTGCAGTTTAATGTGAAAGACCTCATGATGCTTTTTGATTAAGAGAATATTGGGGAGCAATCTCTGAGGCCGTCACAGAGCAGCTGGATTTGTACTGAGATTAGATTACACACAGGTGGACTCTATTTAGTCATTAAAAACCATCAGGCAACTTCTGAAGGCAATTGGTTGCACTTGGAGAAAAGGGGGTTGAATACTTTTACACACCACACTTTTCAGATTTTTATTTGTAAAAAATGTTTTGAATCATGCATAATTTTCTTTCTACTTCACAATTGTATACCACTCTGTGTTGGCCTTTCACATAAAATTCCTGTGAAATATATTTATGTTTGTGGTTGTAATGTGACAAAATATGGAAAAGTTTAAGGGATATGAATACTTTTGCAAGCCACTGTCTATGCAAATGATGTGTGTGGGTAACAGAAATTTGCCTTTTTTTTTTTTCTATATCTCCGTGCCTTTTCAGAGTGGTAAATCTGGGTTTCCTCCTTTTTTTTTCTTAAAGCATCTGGAGCATGGATGGCTCTTCAGCAATTATGCTAATTATTATAAGCATTTTACGTTTTACTCATCCCTAAGAAGTGAATGGAAGAAACCAACAGTTTAAAAGCATCTTAAAATGGCATTCCAATAACTGGGGACCAAACGGGTTTCAGTAAATGAACAGGTGACAAACATTAACATGAAACCTGTCTCTGAACAGTTTTCAACCTGATGCTTGGGGTCGTTAACTGTATGCAGCTTAATCTAAAACAGCCGTCTCAACCTGGGTATGTTATCAGCTACATCTGGAATGGTGGAACGTAAAATGAGAAATGCTTTCTCAATGCAGAAAATTGAGACTTCAGTTCAATAAAAAATACTTTTTAAATCACAGAGGGAAATGAATAGTTGTAACTCATACGGTTTTCTTCAGAGTTGATGTAGATGCTGATGGCTGTGGGCAGGAAAGGCATGACAAAAATCACTAGATATTGCCACAAATGCATTGTGTTGTGTCTGTCGCTTGTTGACTGAGCTGATGACATCACATGCAACAGCTGAGGGTGGAATGCAAAGTGTTGTGAAGATAACAGAAGTAAACTCTCTTGATAAATGATATGGATGGAAACTTACTGCTAAGAATTCAATGTCTGGACCGCAGAGATGACACTTCACTGTAACATCATCCAAAATCATTGTCATCTGTTGTTGACAAGCACTGTTAATCCACCTCCTTTTCTTTTACTGCTCCTCTTTAAGTCCATGTCTGCTCGTATGGTCAGGAATAGGGATGGGCATTTATCATATAGTTTATCATTTATTTTGATAAATTTCTTATAAGAATTTTAATTTATTGTTAAATTCCAATTAATGTTGTTTAACACCCCACCCCCCACCCCCAAAACTGTCCGTATTGTTGGGATTGTTAGTTTTGCAATTTTTTTTCCCCACTGTTTGTTCAATGAAGGTATCAATAAATTTGAAAGTATGATTAAATGGAGTTACTGCTTGCAGTTTAGTGATACAAATCACACTTCTTTATGTGACTGGTGTCCTAAAGAAGTGCATTACAAATGGGTAAGTCTTCCAAGAGCAGTGTTTGTGGTTATGGGTCTATGATTGCTGGGTCATGCGGTTACAGCCATACAGTTACCTAAAAACGAAGTAATAAATGGTTCTTATTGTCACTTTTATCGTTATCACGACAGTACCACAAAATATCGTGATAAAACTTTAAGTCCATATTGCCCATCCCGAGTCAGGAACCCTGACAGAGTGGTTGGAGTCGGGGATATGATGCTGCAACCATGTCTCTGTTAAGCACAAAATACTGCATTCCCGATGCTCTGGCTGATTCCTTGTTAGGGCTTGGAGTTCATCCAACTTGTTAGCCAATGATATCAGGTTGTCAGTTATGATTGATGGAAGAGATGGTTTAAACTTCCTCCTTCTGTCACTCCTCTTTACTCCTGCACTGCATCCACGACGCCTCCTTTTCAATTCATCTGGGGTTTGTGGGAGCTTTTGAGCTGCTATTTGAGCTTTTGCTGCTCTCAGTTGTAAACCACCTTGTCGCTTTGGCTACTCATCATAACAGATGTCCAAAAGTAAAAGGGTATCAGTAAAAATCCTTCCAGCCGTACATCGTCCTGTACCAGAGAGAATACTTGTTCAAAAAACTAATGGGACTGCTAGAAATGGAGGAATCACTCTTAAAAAGAAAAGAATAAGTCAGAATGTAAGCAACAGAGCTACCCCAACATGATGCCACCTTGAGCAGCGGAAAAAAAAAAAAAGTGATGCAATGTTTTTGCCACTGCCTGATATGAAATTATGATCACAATTCGATTGAAGTCCAGTGTTGAGGAGACTTTAATATTTCAAATGGATGGCTTCTCACTGGCCTCACACCCACACATGATATAAATCTTAGTGGCCAACATCCTAAAGCTTATGCAGAGTGATGATTAAAGAAAAGATAACAGCTCGGAGGATATTGGTTAATCACAACTGATATTATTATCACAATAAAATTCCATTTCCATGTTTTTCTAACATTATGCAGCCTTTCCTTGGGTTACTTTGGGTCGGCGGGACGGTAGATCAGGAATGTTGTGGTAGATCTGCTTGATGCTTGACTGTACCTGATTCAGAGGCCTGGTTAGAGTGATGCCAGAAGACCATAGCTGTAAATGTTTGCTTCCAGAAACGGAGAGAGAGAGAGATGCAGCAGCAGATGGAGAGTCGTGATGAAGAAACTCTGGAGCTGAAGGAGACATACAGCTCTCTGCAGCAGGAGGTTGACATCAAAACCAAGAAGCTGAAAAAGGTAGTGGCTGATTTTTATTTATTTATTTATTTATTTATTTTGGTGGGGGTGGCAAAAAATGGAAGAAGACACTTTTGATTACAATAGACCATTTTGCTTTGTAGTGTTAAATTAAATCACCATAATATATAAAAATCTTGTCCTGGGACAAAATGACTGTTTGTTTTTCTGATAAATTAAGATTACTGGCTATTATTACTTCCAAGTATTGGGTCATGTGAAGAGTATGTTAGTGTCTGTTGAATTCAGTACTGAAATATTTTAAGTCCTTTTTGGTCAAACTAACCTTTTTATTTTCATCTTGTGTTTCCTGCAGCTATTTTCCAAGCTGCAGGCTGTAAAGGCAGAAATTCAAGACATCCAGGAGGCCCACATCAAGGAGCGGCAGGAGCACGAACAGACCCAGAACGAGCTCACCAGAGAGCTCAAACTCAAGTATGGAACGCATTTCTATCCACAATCCCGGTCTAAAGTTTACATTCACCTATCATGGGCAGAAAACCATGATCATCTTATGCTTTTAAGGTGTTCTTTATAGGGACTTTATTTGTGGTGTGAATGATTTCGCAAGACACAACAGTAGTTATTTTAAAAAAATAAAAACTGAATGTGCAAATCTGAATTTATGGTTCAAATAAATCCGTAAGATTCACCAAAATCATTTCTTAAATGCTATTATCCTACAAATTAGTGGTTTTCATTTCTGTTTTTTAATGGTTCAAGCTGAACTTTTATCTACAAGAGGTCCAAATGTTTATCTTTCAGGCATCTGATCATCGAAAATTTCATTCCATTGGAAGAGAAGAACAAAATCCTCAACAGGGCTTTCTATGACGAGGAGGACGAGTCCTGGAAAATGAAGGCCATCACTCGGATTGAGGAGTAAGTTAAAGAATATTCTGAAGTTTGGTTGAATCCCTCAAGTTAGTGAAATCTCAGCTTCACGAAAAAGACCTTTAAATTATTTACTCTTTAAAAGCGATTGTGAGTTAAGTAATGTGATTAGTTGCTGTAAATGTAATTTCAGAATACTCCAAAAGTCAATTTCTCAAACTTTTTTAAACATATTCTTTTAAAAATGAGTCCATCCATCGACCTTCTACACCTGCTTAACCCAACATAGTCGACCTAAACTAGATGGTAGTCCATCACAGGGCAACATGAAGACAAACAGGACGAAGAGCCATCAACACACACAATCCTAAGGGCAATTTAAGGAGACCACTTAGCCTGAGAGTCGTGTTATTGGACTTTGGGAGGATGTGGGAGTACTCAGAGAGAGCTAAACCTGCAGTATATTGGGATTCACACCCAGGATATTCTTGCTGCAAAGAAAAAACAAGGCTAATAACTGCAACACCATGATTAAAAAGCAATCGAGCAATGCACAAAGCAAAAAAGAAAGACCTTTTAATTAATAAACAAAAAAAAACACAGGAGTGGAGCAATAAGTGAACTGCAACCTGGTCCAGAGTCACATTTCTAACTTAGGAAGTTAAGACATTATGCTGGTGCCTTTCAGGTACCCAGTTTTAGCTTAGCTGAGGTTTCTTCTAGAATAGTTAGATGCAGATAAACCCAAAAAAAAAAAAATTTAATTGTCAACAAAATGTATCAACTTTTATTATTTCATTTCCAAAAAGAACTGGTTGCCGCAGAGACAGCACTTTTACCTGATCCAATCTGGCCTAGAACATCCATGCACATCCATGTAGGTAAATACCGGGATGTAGCTTGGAAGATTAATGATTTTAAAAATAAATTGTGGACCGTTGTGATCTCATCCATGTTAGAGACATTTCATGCCACATATTTACATACTCTGTGTAATAAGATGCATTATCGTCATTATCTGACATTTCATCAGACTAAACTTTTCCTGTTTTAGGTCGATTAGGATCGCCAACATTTTTTTTGCTCAATGCCTGAATATTGAGGATTTTTTTTTTTTTTTATTAGCTTCTTGAGAGTCATAAGTTTACATACACTTCCTCAGAATTTGGCCACATTGCCTTTGAACTGTAAGAGCTGGGTCAAACGTTTTGGGTTTCCTTCCACAAGCTTCTCACAGGAGTTTGTTGGAATTTTGGCCCACTCCTAACAGAACTGGGCTTGCGCACATATTTTATTATCTCCGCCCACACATCTACTCTGGGACTGAGATTAGAGCTTTGTGATGGTCTCCCTAAAAATGTTAACTTAGTTGTCCTTAAGCCACTTTATAAGTAATTTCATGGTGTGCTTTAGATCATCGTCCTCGTACTTCACAGCTGGGATGGTGTATCCAGGCCAACAAGCGTCCCCCTTTGTCCTCCAAATAATCCTTAGGGTCAAACATTTTCATTTCAGTTTCATCAGACTGCAGGACATGTCTCCCAAAACTAAGCTCTGTCAGCGATCTGTCTTCTTTCAGTCCGTGGCAGTGCAGGACTTGTTTCCCAGTGGATAATGACTCTGCTACCAACTTCAGCCAGCATCGTCACAGGATTTTTTTGCTTTTCTTCTTGGGTTGATACGTACATTTCACACCAGTTGTCCCTTGGTTTGGCACATTCCCAAGGATGAACCAGACTTGTGGACTTCCACAATTCTCTTCCAGATATCTTGGCTGATTTCTTTAGATTTTTTTTTTTTTTTTTTTTTTTTTTTTTTTAATGATGTCACACAAGGGAGTGACGTGTTGCAGGTGCAGTTTGTGTCTTTTTTATACAGTGTGTGTATCTGGTTTTAACTCCACCCGTTAAAGTGGAAATGTACCTGAGATTAACGTGCTGCTCTCTGTTTTCCTGCCTCAGTGACCATCAGATGATGTCCAGGCCCCCGTCTGCTGTTGGTTACAGGAGGCCTCTCAGTCATCATGCTCACGTCGCCATGAGGATGAAGCCTGACATGAGATACAAAGTGAGCTGCTTTCTCTTTGCTTTGGCACAGATATCAGGGTGAACCATAATAATGATCATCTTTTCAAGTAGAAGTAAAGTCACGAGTCCTTGTATTTGGACTTGGTGCCCGAGTCGAGTCAAAATTTTTGACGAGTCTGTCTCAGTTAGTCACATGACACAAGTCCACACCGCTGCCATGTACTGTTTAGTATACGTATCCAATAGTTAGCTGGGGCTCCTTTTGCATGAACGACTGCATCAGTGTAGCATGGCATGAAGGCACTGCTGAGGTGTTAGAGATGCCCAAGTTGCTTTAATACAGGCTTTCAGCTGATCTACAGTGTTGATTCTAGTGTCTTTTATGCTGCATTCCAGTTGTATTGGAAAATTCCGGCTTTCCAGTCGGAAAAATCAACTGGAAGATCCTCCCAAGTCATATTTCCCACTAGAAAGTGGGAGTGACTCCGATTACCCCCAGTTATGACTTGGAGAGCCAACTACGCGTTTCAATATGGCCGCTCCTCACATCAACAGTAGTAAGATGTGGTGGAAACATGTTTATTTTACAAGACACATGTAAGACTGTGGCGAAATCAGGGTTATATGTAGCGCCTGCAACTCTAAGCTGAACACATGAAAAGTGGCTTTGCTTATGGAAAGTAAAGCTTAACAAGATGTTTGCAAACTGCAAACAACGTCTACGGGCGTCGCCATGTTGAAATTCCGACTTCTTAACTAGAACGCTGTTACCCTGAAAACCAGCTCCGAGGTACAATTTCCCACGTAACTGGAATGCAGCATTATCTTCCTCCTGATGGCAGCAGTAAGTTCTGCTGGAGGTTTCTTCCAGTTAAAGGGGAGTTTTCCTCTCCACTGCACTGCATGCATGCTCACGATGAGGGGATTAGTGCAAAGTCAGTGGCTTGATGCAGTCTGCTGGGTTTCCCTAAATAAGAAAACTTTTCAGCCAGTTTGAATAATAAACCGAACTTGACCGCATTGTTGGATAACTGGGATCAATCTGGAATGTATTTGACTTGGAATCTGCCTGTATGATTGGATGGAATTTGAGGTTTTTCTTTTTTTTTTTTTTTTTTTTCTTTTGAAAGTGCCCTGAGATGATTCCTGTTGTGAATCGTTGCTACATAAATAAACTCAATCCAGTTGAAGTATGGAACAAGATTTTTTTATTTTATTTTTTTATGGAATTTTATTCCATATTCTATTTTCTTATAATTAAAAAGCTCTCTTCCTAGAAACGTTCCTTTCAGTATTTGAACTAAGAGGAGATGAATGATGTCGTTTAGAGTCTTAGTCGTGAGTATTTTGGTTGTGTGGTTACTTCCCCCTCGAAATCAGGGTTTTGATCTTTCGCTCTGGTTCTTAAACAGAGCAAGAGTTAAAGTTCACATGCCAAACTGAGCGTTGCACAAACATGTTAGAGGGATCACAGACTAAAAACTGCTCTAAAGAATCGATGTTGAGTGGAGCTGTCCAGGCATAAAGCAGCCTTTTAACACAGTGTTGTGTTGTTGGGTGTGTGGAACATATGGGTAGGAACATTTTTAAGGTAAATAGATCTCAAGAATGTTAGAAACTCTAGACAGTTGAGTCTAAATCATCTCTTCTCTGACTGATGTGAGTGTTGTGGATTCCCTCAGGCTGAAAACATCCTGATGCTGGACATAGACCTGCCTGCACGGACCACTAAAGAGTACCAGGAGCCAGTTATCGCCCCGAAGGTGGCAGCAGCCCTGGAGGACGCTCTAAGAGACGAGGATGAGATCCAAGTCGACGCCTCGGGCTTCCACAGCGGCTTGGGAGCGACCTCGCCTGCCAGTGCCAGCAGCAGCCTGAAGAAACCAAAGTCTGGGTAAGAAAAATTCAGCTTTTGGGAAGCCTTCATCTCTGTGATATCTTTGAGAAGGAGGTATTTGAAGTGTAGCAGCCTTCCTCCACTGCTTCCTGTCTTTCAGTCGACCGAGAACAAGCAAGAAGTCGAACACCCCGACCTCTCCGTTCAGCCCCTGCAGTCCAGGATCCCCTCTTTACCCACAATCCCGTGGCCTGGTGCCCAAGTGACGCCTCCTCCCATCACCACCACCAACCTCTTTGTGCACCTTCCCACTTTAAGACTCTTCGAGGACTGGGTTTGTTTGGTCAGGAGCTGGGGGAAACCTTGAAGACCACCGCTGCTCTGTGGGTTTTAAGTGTCTCCACATCACTGCGAGCAGCTGCCGTGCATGAAGCCCCAGATCCCGCTGCACTCAGACTGCCTCTCACCACCTCACTGTTGGTCTTAAACATCACTAAGCGTTTCAGGGTCTGCTCCATGTCTGGCTGTTTGTTTCCTTCCGTCGGTTTTCAGGTTGTGGTAATCCGGGCTCCTTGAAAGCTGTAACTTCATGCGTGTCGTTTTCACTCGTTTGGCTTCATGGCAGAAAGATTCATCAGCTATCAGACTCACTTGCTAAACCTGGAGCCAGAGGCAGCAGGTCTCATTTTGATTGGATGTGTGAGGGCCAGAGAGTAGAAGTCATGACAGCTGCTGGAATCAATGCATGCTGTTCTTCCTGAGGCCCAGCAGAAGGAGGCAGGAAAGGGTGGAGGCACGCTATGAGTTCCTTCTGGGTTGGAGGCTGTTTGGGTGAACCACGGCTTCAGACACATCAGGGTTCCAAGGTGCCTTAAACCTGCAATCCTCAAAGTCTTCATTTAAATCCTGCAGGGATATCCCTTCGCTCATTCATGTCCTCCATCATGGGGGCGGGGTGCACTGCTTGGACGGAGGTGGGTAGAATTTGGACACAGCATTCAGCCTTGTCCTGGGGTTGCAGCACAGTCATGGTTAAAAGTTCACCCTTTTTCAAGTGGAAGGCTCTGTGGAGCAACACGTGGCGTGGAGATGAACCAAATACACCTGTAGGTGTCAAGGTTCTACCCTCAGGTAGAGCGCATTGAGGTCTGGACTTTGATGCTCAGTAACCCCTTTCAGATCATTCTTTCATTCCGTGATCGGCGCCAGTGTTTACGCCTCGCACACTGCGCTGCAAAAACACTAAATCTTACCAAGTATTTCTGGTCTGGTTTCTAGTGCAGATATCTTGAAGACACTTGAAATAAGACAAAACTAACTTACAAGTAACTTTTCAGTAGATCTAGGAACTGGATTTAGGTCAGTAGTTCCTTAATATTGATGAAAAACTGCTAGTTATAGGTGAAATAATCTGCCAGTGGAACAAGACAATTTTTCCCACATAAATTAAAATGTGTTGATCCATTGGCAGATTATTTCACTTAACTAGTAACTAGTAAACTACTTTTTCATTAGCATTAAGGGATTATTGACCTAAAACAAGTATAGCTTTATTAGTCCCCCATGGGGGAAATGACATGTCAGCACAGCCCTCCAAGTAGACAGGTGTCTGAGGCTGCTGCGCCTTGCAAGATGGCAGCGCAACAAGCTTCTATGTCTGCTGAAAACTTACTTGTAAATTAGTTTTGTCTTATTTCAAGTGTAGTCAAGATATTTGCAATAGAAACTAGACCAAAAATATTCGGTAAGATTTTGTTTTTGCAGTGCAGATGTCCATCTGATGCTCAGAAGAATCTGGTGCAGATGAGAGCAGGTTCAGGGTGGAGCCCAGCGGTTCTGCTTCTGCTTCAAGCACTCAATGCATTTGAAGAGCCGGCATGAGGACGATGACTCTTCTGGACATTGCTCTGGTGAATGTTGCGAACCCCTCTTTTGGTTCCGTAATCATAGCTTCGTGATCTGAAAGCACTCATGCCCCCTGATCTCAGTGGGTCGACTTGCATGATGTGAAAAGAACAGCTGTAATGGGTCGGGTCTGAACTAATATAACACCTTTACTCTTTTCATTTTGGCTGCAGTTTTTGGGGTCATTGTCCTGTTGATGACCCAGTTTGGGTCAGGGTTGGTATACTGAGGAGTTCATAGTGTTCTCAACAGCTGCAGCCCACATCATCAGCCCTCCACCGCCGTGCTGGACAGTTGGTATGAGTAGCTTGGGGGTTTTTAAAACTCCTTGTCTAACAGGGACAGGTTCATGCTTTCATGACATCCAGATTTACTCAGCTTGAAAGGGGATGAACTTTCCCTTCACCATGACTGTGTATTCACCCTCCAAGTTATTCATACCTCATCTACCTTTGTATTCGAATGAGATCCCAGCACCTTAACTCCTCCTGCCACCACAGCTGGACTACATGTAGAGTTGCCACAAAAATCAGTCGAAACACTTGAACATGCAGGTCGATGCTCGGTCTTTCTGCCTCTATGCTACTTTGTTACTGTGATGCGTGCGCCGTTCACTTGCTGCTACTGTGGAAGGGTGTCCAACCCACTGTGACATTCTACGAGCCTGGGTCAACTAGCAAACTACATCCTCTCACTTTGATATTTTCCTCCTGATTGTTTCTCCCAGTAGACAGAGTCTTTCTTGCTGTTTGACCCACGCCTGCAATTAATTTGGATATTTAACATTATAGATTTGCTGCTAGGCAATCTTTAGTCACTTTTAAACTTGTAAAAGAGGAAAAAAATAGGTTACCATATTCAAAGAAAAAGTACTTATAACTTATTGAGATCGTTCCTTTTTATATGCAGATGTAGATTTAATTTTTTTATACTTTTTTCTGTAAAATCCTTTTATTTTTTTGAGCTCTTGTAATTTAAGGTTAAAAGATTTATTTTTAGCGTCTTACATGCAGTATGTGTATTTTCTATTCACTGTGACTTTTTTTGTTGTGCTGCTTGGACCGTTTTCCTACATGGTTGAGATAAAAGTGTGTAAGTGCAGAAAAATGCTGGATTTATGTCACAACCGAGTATTTACTGCTTATAGTTCATCCAGTATACCAAATGCATATCCTTTCAGATCAGAACCGATTGATGTAACTAACATTGCAGCACTGCAGATGTGTTGCATGATCTTCGCATGCTTGTGTAACACATTTGGCTTTGATATTATTTATCAATCATAGGAGTCTGGCGAGCCCAGTGTTAATGTCTTTATTTAACTGAACAAGCCACAGCACTGGATCAGAACCTTTATACCTGTGTGACCAACCTTGATGCGCTGGAATTGTTTTCAAGCCAAATGTCATCCTTTTTTTTTTTTTGGTATCTTTACATCATTAAAGACATTTTAGTGAAAATCATGCCGGTATGTGGCCTTTTAAAATAAGTATTCTCTATCAGGCAGAAGATGCTTCCTTTTTTTGTTTTTTTTTTATTTGAAAGTGTAGGTTTCTCTAAGTAGTCAGTATCCTACCTGGAGAAAAGATGATGTGTTCAGTTTGTAGTCAGAACTTGGAAATTTCAACTTTCCTGTCAGAAAAATCAACTGGACGTCCCTGAAGCCGGACCTCCCACTTGGAATGTGGGAAACTCTTGGTGCATTCCATTAGTTGTTGAAACTAGGAAATTTCGACTTCCCAGTGGGAAAAGTCAATTGGAAATCCCCCTGAATTGAATTTATAGTGCACTTTACATTTTTCAATTTCAGTTCTACAATTTAAAAAAAACAAAAAAACAAAAAACAGAATGTAAAACATCTAAAAACAATTAAACACCACAACAACATTGTAAATGTCCAAAGTCAGAAACTCCTGGTGTGTTCCATATGTTATCGGAACTCGAAAATTCAGATTTCCTAGTTGGAAAATTCAACTGGAATGCCCCCAAAGTCGTACTTCTCCTCCCAGTGGGAGGAACTCCAACTGCCCCCACTGTAAGGCAGACATCGTGTTTCAATATGGCCGCTCCTCGCATCAACAGTAGCAAGCTGTTGTGGAAACATCTTTATTTTACAAGATGCATGTGTAAAGGTACAGCTAAAACATGTGGCGCCTGCAACTTGAAACTGAACAAATTAAAAGAAGGGTTTGCTGATGGAAATTAAAGCTTAAATGATGTTCAGTAAAGATACTGCAAACGATGTCTACAGGTGTCGCCATGTTGAAATCCCAACTTCTCCGACTACGTTAACCAGAACGCTGCTTCCTCAGATGTGACATCAAACCCAGCTCAGAGTTCCAGCTTCCAAGGCCAAGGTAACTGGAACGCAGCAAAAACAGTCCGATGCTGTGTTTGAGTTTACTGGTTCCCAACATGGTGAATGTTTAGCAGCTCTTGTTTTCAGTGTAAGCTTGAGGATTGCTAGATTATCAGGGAAATTCAATTCAGTTTATTTATGTAGATCCAATTCACAACAAATGTCGTCCCGAGGTACTTTACAAAAAAAAAAAAAATCAACCATACATACATTCCAATTGATCCTGATTATCAAACAGTACAGTAGCTTAATTAATTATTCAAAGTAGTTCAAAAAGTTTCTAAGCAAACCCAGCAGATTGCATCGAGTCGTTGACTTGCGGCATTCACTCCTCCTGGATGAGCATGTAGTGACCGCATGGCTTTGTGTCGCTGACTTTACAGCAATCCCTCATACCGAGCATGCATGTAGCGACAGTGGAGAGGAAAAACTCCCCTTTAACAGGAAGAAACCTCCAGCAGAACCTGGCTCAGTACAAGCGGCCATCTGTCACGACCGACTGGGGTTTGAGAAGACAGAGCAGAATGCACAAGAAAAACAGATGAGCTGATGAGTTCAAATGTGTTTTAGACATCACAAACAGAAGAGTACATAATGTAGAAATTAAAATTACACACAATGCAGGGGAGCATCAGTCTCATTACATAAAATATCCTATTTTTACCTTTTCTTCAGCCTTTTAAAAACTGCCTTTAGAGTAAATTATCGCTCAGGGAGCCTAAATTAGAAATTTAGGCTCATGGAGCCTCTGTTTCTGGAAACAAATGCTTTCTTCTTGCCACTCTTCCATAAAGAGCACATTTGTGCAGTGCACGACTAATAGTTGTCCTGTGGACAGATTCCCCCACCTGAGCTGTGGATCTCTGCAGTTGGCCCAGAGTCGCTATGGACCTCTTGGCTACATCTCTGATCACTGCTCTCCTTGTTCGGCCTGTAAGTTTAGGTGGACGGCCTTGTCTTAGTAGGGTTACAGTTGTGCGATACTCTTTCTATTTCCGGATGATGGATTGAACAGCGCTCCGTGAGATGTTCAAAGCTTGGGAAAACTTTTTATAGTCTAAGCCTGCTTTAAACTTCCCTACAACTTTACCCTTGCTGTGTTTCTTGGACTCCATGATCCTGTTGAGAGCGTCATCTCCTCTGCCATCATCTGTTGGGGCAGCAGCATCAGAGCCAGGGACCTAAAAAGGCTCAACAACCTGATAAAGAAGCTGGTTCTGTTCTGGGGACGACTGTGGAACCTCTGGAGTTGATGATGCAAAGAAGGATTTTGCATAAAATCAAGAAAATTATGGACAACTCTGGACATCCTCTTCAAGAGACTGTCATTGGAAAACAGATTCTCTTCAGTCAGAGGCTTCTTCAGATTGGTTGTAAAACGAACCGCTACAGGAGATCTTTCCTGCCCACAGCCATCACAATTTATTATAACTCCTTAATTAAACGAGTTACATCAACATTTAATTTCCCTTTGGGATGAATAATGTATTTTTGAATTTGTTCCCCAGCATTCTCTTAACCAACCTCTGAGGCGTCACAGAGCAGCTGGATTTGGAGTGAGATCAATTACTCACAGGTGGACTCTCTCTAGTCTTTAGCATCATCAGGCAACTTCTGAAGGCAGTTGGTTGCACTCAGAGAAAAGGGCTCTGAATACTTTTGCACACCACACTTTTCATCATGTATAAATTTCTTTCTACTTCACAATTGTATACCACTTTGTGTTGGTCTTTCACATAAAACTCCAATGAAATATATTTATGTTTGTGGTTGTGACAAAATATGGAAAAGTTCAAGGGGTATGAATACATTTGCAAGCCACTGTAAATTGATGACCTTACTCTTTGTCTTGGTTCTCCTTGTGTCACCTCCCAGAGACTTGGACTTGGTCCCTTGACCTGCGGTTCTGAAAATCCAAGTGGACAGAGAATCTCTGCACATTTTTTTTTTCCACCCAGCCTCAAGGTTGTCTCTGAAGGAAGGCCTCCACAGTCGGCAGAGCTGGGATGTGCTGGAACTGGAGAGTGACATCATGGATGTGTAGCAGGCAAACCTGCAGCAACTATGTGATGCTATAGCCAAAGTATCTGAGGAATGTATCCGACACCTTGTTCAATCTGTCAATAAGGTTTAAGGCAGTTCTGAAGAAAAAGGGACATCCAACCCAATACTAGCAAGGTGTACCTAATAAAGTGGTCCAATGCTGTATTTGGGCTCATGACATCAGTTCATTGAAATGAGGAGTTACATCTTTAGAATCCACTTTATTAGCAACAGTCAATGATACAGCTCCAAATGAAAATCAAGTGAGTCATACTGATCAGAAATGATTTTTAAAAAGTGGAACATCGTATTCATTTACATTCAGAAGAGGAGCACAAATATACAAAAGCCAAACTGTATGACAAACAAATGATCTACACATACAGTACTCCAAGGTAGATCCAGCAGGTAGAGAAATAAGCCAGAGGACATAATCATTTCTTTTTGTCTCAAAGCTTGGCTATATTGTCAATGCAAGCTGATTTTTACTATCACAACTAGAATCGGCCTTTTCACTGAATTTCTTGATATATTAAACAATTTCCTGTTTGTATCAGTTTCTTTTTCACAAATCAAAAGAAAACTGGAGCTTTTGAGCAGTTTTTGACTTCACTTTTCTCTGACTGACTTGTTCCTGGGCTGCTGTTTCATCTCAAGATTTGCCTGCACAGCATCCGTTTGGCACAGGTTGGAGATTAAGGATTGGGAAAAAAACAAAACAGAAGAGCACAAAGAAGTAATGCCCCATTAAACTAGAATCTAGAGTCAAAAAAGTGACTGGAGATACTTTTTTTTTTATTGAAGTATCTTCGTAGGAGTAATAACACAAGACACTTAAAAATGCCCAAACCACTTCAAGTCTTGTAAAATAAAGCAATTACATAAAATAATGAGTACACAATGGGAGAAAACTTGCACATTGACTATTATTTGTGTATTTGTATCATGCTGGTTCAGTCATGTAAAAAGGAATATTAGTATGCAGTTTTATGGTCCTTCTCTTTTAGTTAAGAGAGCTAAAAGGGATGCAGATGGACTAGAGACTACTCTTTGGATACGAATGTAAGGATTCTTGCTCCAGATTGGGCCCAAAGAATAAAACATATGCATAGAAAAATGGAAAATTCAAGGCTCTATAATGTCTATGCCTCTCCTTGAAAGGTTTTGAAATCTTAACAAACAGTTGGTCTCGGAAACCAGAAAATTTAAAGGGTAGTTCTGGTTTGATTTCAACCGGGGTTGTCCCAAAGAAATCAAAAGTTTTATGTTTTTCTCTGAAAATATATATTTCTAATGGGCCGACTGATATGAAACTCCCATACATGTTGGTGTCCACATATTCAGAAATCATAAATTAAGCTATTTGTAATAAAGTGAAATGACAGGGAATGAGTACTGAACAACTAAAATGAGATGCAAAAAGGCGAAGAAAGCCAAGAAACCAGCAAAAAAAATGGTCTGTATTTAGAAAGGAATCCAATTCAAATAAATATAAGGTGGTTTAGTCCTAACTGATGGCCTATAAAAAGGTTTCTCATTACCACAGTATAGCACCATAATCATCTCATGATAAATGGAAGTGATGAGCTCTCCCAACACAACATTATAGTATCAAAACACACTGATGGCAGTTGTTCCGGAACTATTTCTAAACATCTGACTGTTCCAATGAGCAATACTGGGGCTCTAATCTGAAATCAGAGGAGTTGGAATCCAAGAGGCAAGGAGAACTCACAGAGAGCTTCAGAAAGAGCTGGAGGAATACTCTATCAAGTTATTTCTAACAAAGCAACAAGTAACACCACTAACTCAACCACTAAGACTTCTGTACACGCTCACAACACAAGACTCCACTGATGAAGAAAAAGCTGACAGAAGCTCATTTAAAGTTTGCTGCAGAATATTTAAGACAGGTCAATGAATAAACTAAGCAAATATTGTGGTCAGATGATCATTGCACACATAAATGTTGGAGGACAAATGGCACTGGAACCTGCTGAATTTTATATATCACCTAAAGATGAAACAAGGGTGTTTGTTTTGGCCCCTCCAGAACCTCTTGTTTAAGAATGGATCAAAATCAGACCTGAGCAATAAATGTCACAAGTTTTTCAACTGACTATTTAACTGATTTCAGTTGCCCTGTACTTTTCCTTTTGTCATTCCACTTTATAACAGATAATTTAGTTTGTTGAGTTTGTTTTTATTATTTCTTTGGATATTTGGGCTTCTTGGGTTGTTACAGACATCAGGTGTAACTTTCGTACCAACAGCCCCATTATATGAAATATATTCTCTGAGAAAAACATTGATACATAGAAATTTTTCCCTTCTGAATCAACAGGAAATCTGCCGCATTGAAATAAACTGGATCCATCATCCTAGCTAAGTTATTTAATGGATTGAGGATAAATTTTATTTGAAATATCAGTGGAAACAAATCCATCCGCCAACACTAGCAGCAGCTGTAAGATCTTTACTCCAACTCTACTTCTTCTAACACCTGTGGACACTGTCGACAAAACCCACTCAAACACAGCACCTCACCATCAGCCTCCATCCTAACTGTGCAGCAGACAGAGAGGTGCTTCCTTGGCAGCATAAGGCCGCTGTCCCTGGTTGATGCTAAAGTGTTTGGTCCCTGGTCCTTGAAAAGCCTTCTGCTGTTGTCATTCAATGCTTGATTATTAAACTAGTTATGGAGAGCTCGTTTATAAACTATATTCATTTGTTAGATTTGCATCTCAAAAACCCGTTTAATGCTCATAGAGTTGTCCTGCTTCACAGGAAACGTAAACGGGATTCTTCACAGTCTCGGAACAGAATCGAGTAAAGAGCAGCTAAGAGAGAAAGGAGGATGGATGATGGAGAGGATGAGGTGGCCGTCGATCGACCTGTCTTGTTAGGGGGTTGATCGGCAACAACAGAGGTTCAGTGCCTACTTTATAAGCTCGAGGCTCTGATTTGGACCAGACCAGCACCAGCCGGGGCTCATTTCTCTCTGTAGTACAACAGGTACATCTTCAGAGGCTCGGGCAATGGCAGGCCCAGGATCCTCTCTCTCAGGAGGTTCACAGCCGGCTGGGGTCGGAGCAGCTCACCGGTTTCCTTCTCCTCCTCTTCTTCATCCCGTTCCTCCACTTCCTCCTCCTCTTCCACCGTCTCCTCCTCCTCCACCAGCCTCCCCCTCCCAGCCCTTCTGCTCCCTCTCATCGGCCGCCTTGCCTGCCGCTCTCCGGCCGCCTCCTCGTCCTCCACTCGTCCCTCTTGGTTGTTGTTGCTGTCCAGAGAGGCGGGGGCCATCCCGCTGCTGGCCACCACTTGTCGGGTGGCAAGCATGAGGGCGTTGCAGTGGCGCCGGTGGACGCGGCGGCGCTTAAAGCGAGGGCCGTACTTATGGAGGCCTGCTGCCGCCAGCCCTCGGCCCACGCTGAAGGAGGAGCCTCGGCCACGTGACTGGCTGTCCCCTCCGTCTGTGGTCACTCGGAGGGTGTGGCGAATGCAGATGCGGGCCAGTTCCTGTAACGTCCGGACCTCGTACTTGGCTGAAAGATTAAGAAACAAAAACTGTGGTGGAAAAATCAATAAATTGAAAAAAGAAATTGAGGAAAGGAAGATAAGGGGAATAGTGCTGCTGGAACACACCAGAACATCCCTCCAGAACTGAAACATCTATGTCTTTTTTTCTCTCTTTCTGCAGATGTAAAAGCAGATTTCTAGTGTGTTCTCCTACTTTCTCTCTTCTACTCTTACCTCCTTCTTTCCCTTTAAACCTCCCCCACCCTCCTTTTCTTTTTCATCTCCGTGTCCTTTACATTTGACCTGCATTTGGACACCCCATAGACCAGGGGTGTCCAAAGTGCAGCCTGGGGGCCATTTGTGGCCCTTGGACTGATTTTGTATGGCCCCCAACTGCAGTTAAAGAATTATATAAATTTGACCTGTCCATCACAGATGATTGATGCCAGTGGAGACTTTTTATTTGTAATCAGGGTAAAATTATTACAGACATAATTTTTTTTACAATGGAAAATGTCAAGTACCACACTAAATATTCGTCTTTGTATAACCAGGCTTTTATAATAAGTAGAACCATATCTATCCAGAGACTTTTACTGAAAGGTCAACTTTTCTGCACCAAAATCTCTCTTTCTATATTTATATAATTTATTTATTTAATTTATTAAACTTGGCTAAACATGGCAAGTGTTTTGAAAGAAAGTGACCCAAATCCCATTAATACATTTCAACTTCCTTTATGAGCCTAAAAGAAGTTGAAAACTGGGTGCCTTTTTTTTTAATACAGCAAACGTGAAACATCCTTTTTAAGTTTTGGATCAGTGATAAATGACATCCCTTTCCTACATACACAAAACACTACTTAATTTGCTTTGGTTCTTTTACTTTATACTGAATACTTTTGGCTCGATGATTTTGGCCCATGTGACAATCAGTCAGTCAATCAATCAATCCATCAATCCATCCATCCATACACACAAGTTTAGCATCAAAGCAAAAGCTGCAATGCTCCACTTGTGAAAGTAAAAAAAAAAAAAAAAGAAAGAAAGAAAGTCTGACCAGATACGGCCCCAGGGTGGAATTTCACCTGTAAACAGCTCTCCCTCAGACCAACAAGCCGTCCGATAGAGGTCTGACTGCAGCACAATTCTGTTCATTAAGAACTACAAACCCCAAAGTGCTTTGTTTATGAAGCAAGAAAACAGTTCTGTTGGTAAGTTTTCTCTGCACATCATTAATTGGAACCGCAAAGAGAACATGCTCTGATCCGATGTATCAACCAGAACATGTCATCAGAGAGAGGAAGCGCTAACGAGCATCGGTCTGTAAACCCCTCCCACAACACAGATCCTGAGCTGAGTGAGATGCACATTTATTGATTTATTTATTTTTTTTTGTAGCGACTGTATCTCCGCTTGGCTTTCTAACTTATTTAATTTCCCTGTGGGATTAATAAAGTATTTTTGAAGATATTTTTTAACTGACTATATGGACAGACCGATATTTAAAGAGGAGCGGCAAAAGCAAAGGAGGTGGATTAGGAGTGCTTGCCAACAACTGATTGTATCCTCCAGGACATGTTACTGTGGAATATCATCTCTGTCTCTGGATATTGAGCTGTTAGCATGTCATGACAGTCATAAGACAGTCATACAGCAATAGTATTCAGTCAGATGCTTCTACAGATTCGCTCCAAGACTGACTGCAAATGGAGACCCTTCCTCCCCACAGCATCACCACCACCACAACTCTTTGAAGATACTTGGATGACATGAGTTAAAACAAGACTTCCTTTGAGGTAAATACAGTATTTCTGAATTGAATTTAACTAAATTTCTTCCTGGTTCTCATAACTGAGATCACTGTGACTGTTGTAGGTGTCATAGCCTCTTTCAGAACAGCTCCAGCCCCTCTCTGAGCTGCCTCTGTCCGATCATAAATAAACAACTGTAGAAAGGTGCTGAGGTAAACCCAACATAGTGTTATGGATAAAATAAATGCAAGATAACTCCTTTTGCAAAAGTTTAAACACACTGGCAGCTGTGACACCTTCTCAGTTTTGTTACATCTTCTGACAAAACTACTACTGAGAAACAGGCTGAAATCCAGGGATTCGCCACACTTCAGCGTGATCCGTAAGCAGTGCGCCACACCATCCGGCCAGGGTATCTGTTTCCATCCTTATAGAGAAAATACAGTGATGATGAAAGGGCATCCAAGTCCAATGTTTTGTGAAAGAGACTTATGACTACTCATAACTAACCTAAACGGAAGTATTAGAAGAAGAAGGATTAAGATATATTGGTATGATTACTAGGGGTGAACCGATTGCATACATACTGATTTTTTTGTTTGAAAAGTTGCTGAATATAGTGACAAAGTCACTAAGCTGGCAACAGTGAGGTGACTATTGTTAACCGTGCATGCACAGGCGTGACCTGGGTGGTCCGTCAGTCAGTCCTCCCCCAATCAGTGCAAAAGGGAACAGTGGCTGATTTTCAGATTTTTGCAGAGGTAGATACTTTATATGTAAGTATATTCTTATGAAACTTCCTCTTGCTTTTAGATCATATTTTATTAGCTTATTTAACTGACTCAAATTTCTTAATTACTTGTATTGTTGCTGTGTTTGTAAAATGTTTTGTTTTTAATCAAAACATGTCTCTCTTGTAAATGAGATCATAGATCTCAATGAGACAACCTATATAAAAAAAAAGGTCAAATAAAAATTCTTTTAAAGTATCAGCTGAACGCCAATCAAAAATACAATTAAGGAAATCAGGTCTGATTTATCGGTGCTCCTCTAATGACACCATATTAATTTTGAAACTGACATCTAATCCTGTAATAGATGCAGAAAATGTATCCCGGTTCTTTTCACTGTTCACATATCAATGACAGTCAAATGCATCTATTACAGGATTAGATGTCAGATGTTACTTAGTAAATGTAACCCAAATCCAATTTTTTTCCCCATTTGCGACCTATATTCGATTTTTTCACTACAGCATGAATGGACAAATTCCGATCTTTCAACCCAAAATAAAATCCGATTTGTGCCACTTCCATATGTGGTACTAAATCAGATATGTATCCGATATTTGTTTGTCTAGACAACAGACCTGACTGGAGACTCAACAGTGAAGCGTCTATAAGGAAGGACAGAGCAGACTGGACTTCTTGAGGAAGCTAAGATCCTTCAAGGTTTGCAGCAAGATGTTGCATGTCTTCTATAAGTCTGTTGTTGAGAGCGTCATCTCCTCTGCCATCATCTGTTGGGGCAGCAGCATCAGAGCCAGGGACCTAAAAAGGCTCAACAACCTGATAAAGAAGGCTGGTTCTGTTCTGGTTCTGGTTCTGTTCTGGGGACGACTGTGGAACCTCTGGAGTTGATGATGCAAAGAAGGATTTTGCATAAAATTAAGAAAATTATGGACTGCCCTGAACATCCTCTTCATGAGACTGTCATTGGAAAACAGTCTCTTCAGTCAGAGGCTTCTTTAGACTGGTTGTAAAACAGACCGCTACAGGAGATCTTTTCTGCCCACAGTCATCATAATTTATTATAACTCCTTAATTAAATGCGTTACATCAACATTTAATTTCCCTTTGGGATAAATAAAGTATTTTTGAATTTGAATTGAATTTGATTGTTTTCAAAGCGTCTGCAGTCTGCACTACATCACTGCCGTGCTTCCAATAATTCTTCCTTAAACATTGCACTGCTGTGAGACATATATGTTCTTCTGTGCATGCGGGTCGTAAACTGTTCATGCAGAAGTCCGATTGCAGTTGCATCATTTAGATGTATGAATGACCAAACAAAATATTCAGATTTCAGCAAAAAATCGGAATTGAACATCAAGACCTTCTGTGTGAACGTAGCCTAAGAAGCTGCCAAGAAGCATTTTTTAACAGCTCAAACTATAAATCCCCTCCCTTCCTTTACCTGCTTCCAAATTTCAGAATGTAAGAGTTGATTTTATTCAGTCATGGCAGCTTGTTTTGGTCATTTTCATTGTTGAAGTTACATGTGGACTTCAAGCAGGAGTCACACACTGGGGAAACTTAAAAGCAGAAATGCATTGTGGGAGGTATTACAGGGTGATATTTAGCCCTGTCATATTGATCCTGAGGTGGTGCGTCATATTAATGCGCGTTATTCTGGGAACTTTAACAAGCAGCACTACATTCCCTAAACATTTTAAATATGACTTACGCAGTGGGACCATCTTAGGTTTGCTCTTTGGGCTGTGCTTAGGCAGAACCAGAGGAGCAAAAGACACTGAGATGATTTTCTTCGTCTCCCAGCTGTTCACTCCAGTGCGGATGATCTTGGTCAGCTGCAGAAACACAACAGAGTGAAGTCATTCATTCCCTTTTCTTCTTCCTCGGATCACTTCCTACAGAAAGGCGCAGGTTTGTTTTCACCTTCTTTCAATAAAAAACAACTTTCATACTTATAGTTAAGGTCAGAATTATTAGCTCCCCTCATGAAATCACACAAGACTCTTAAAGGGGTGGTGACGTCGCTGTATGAACTATTTTATGTAGTTGATGTTTCTGCATAAGTTAGTTCTCCAAAAAAATCCATTAAAACAATGACGTCACCTTTTTGTAGGGGGTTGTTTTGGCAGGCCAGATTTCCCTCTCCAGTAAAAAGGTTGGGCACGGTAATGATACGTGGCTCTACCTAGTTGACTCCACTCTGATTGGCTACAACCATATTTGGGAAACTCTTAAGTAAATTGTGCTGAAAATCACCTCAAATTGGGGTTATAATTGCGTGGTACTTCCCCTTAAATGAACTTCAGCCACTCCCCTCTGATTCTCTCATCCTTAAGTGGAAACTTCCATCTATTTTAAGCACCCTCAGACATAACAGCTCCATTTTTTTAGGAGACATCCCCTTCTCAAGTGGAGTAGTCAGACATGCTAGCACGACTTAGCCCTTAAATTAGCTGGTGTATCAGCTGGGAGGAGGAGAGGAGGGGAGGAGGGAAGCAGAGAGGAGGGCTGTTTGCTTGATGGTGTGCTCTAATTGGAGAATATGAATGACGTAAAAAGATAAACTGTTCTCTGATTTGTCTGTTTTTGAGCTGACCACCTATGAGCAGAGCTTTTGATACCAACTCTTGACATTCACACGGCCTCATCAGTGCACAACAGATCATATTATACCCCTAAAACCACAGAAGAAAGAAATTTGTTGTCATGACCCCTTTAATATCGCTATGAAAATGGCCATAATAAAAACTGTCCGTACTTGTATTGCTTCCACCATTTGAACAAAGACAAAAGAGCAAAGACAAAATCAAAATATTTTTTTAATTGATGTGCCTCTACTTTCTTTACTTCCCAGACAAATCATTCATCAATGATGAAAATTCAATTATCTTTAAAACCACTCCCGAGTAATCAGTCAGCATTGGGAACATAAGGAACTCTAGTTAGCAGGGCCAGTGCCCTTGAACACTTAGACTACTGTGACACTTCTGGTGAGAAGCAAATTCATCATCCCAAAAAAAGAAGTGAGTCTGAACCTCAGAAAGAGGATAGTACATCCTTTCATAACGCTGAAGGCTAAGGTGCCATTTCCAAACATTTTATGGTGTTAGAACAGCTGGATGATGCATCATTTCAAAGCACCAGGAGACTAATTCTGTTGCAAACAAACCTGGACATGGTCATAGCCACAAGATTTCAGAAACTTTGGAGATATAAATAACCAGAGATATCAACAAGGATCCAAGGGTCTCTGGCAAGATGAAAGTTGCTCAGCTGGCCTCTAGTGGCAATCATGTGTCAAGGAAGTTAGATGTGAGAGCTCTTCAAAACATGGTGGACTTTGAAGTCACCATCCTTGCTGAAACAATGGCACATGAATGCCCTACTAAAGTTTGCCCATGAACATTTGAAACATGCTATTGTGGTCTAGATGTCAGTTCTTTGGTCTGATGAGACTAAACTTCACCTCTTTGGGCAAAGAGACAATGGTTTTGTTTGGAGAAGGAAGAGAGAGGGCTTCAACCCTAAAAACACAGTCTAACTGTTAAACATGGTGGTGGGAGCATCATGTTGTGGGGCTGTTTTGCTGCTTCAGGTGATAGGAACCTTGTTCGTGTTCATGGGGTCATGAAAAAAAGAGCAGAACGTTGGCATTTGGAAGAATAATTGAAAAAAATCTGCTGCAAGTCTTGCTTTAGGTCACCGCTGGGTCAAACAACATAATGACCCAAAGCATCCCTCCAAGTTGGTCACAAACCTTTTGAAGGACACAAAAATCCAGGTCCGGGAGTGGCCCTCACAGAGCCCAGACCTCAATCCCACTGAGAATCTGTGGCGGGTTCTTAAGGTCAAAGTCCATGCTTGGAGACCACGCATACTAGATTTGATATGGAAGAGTGGGCTCATTTACCTCAAGAGACATGAGCCAACCTAGTGAGGAACTACAGAAAGAGACTGTTGTCAGCTGTAAGACAGAGAGGCCACAGTATTGACCATTAAATGACAGGAGGGCGAATAATTTTGGCCTGGTCATTTTTCAATTTACTTTCAGCACATCAATAAAATCTACTGATCAAACTTTGTGGAGTTTTTGTATGGAAGCTGAAAGCCGACATTTTCCGTATGTACTTTTCTTGAAATAACGACTTTATTTCCTGATGGTTTTCTCTTGATAACGAGTTAATTTCCCCTTTTTCTCAAGATAATGAGTTAATTTCCCGATGGTTTTCTCAAGATAAGTTAATTTCCTGGAGGTTTTCTAGAGATAATGAGTTAATTTCCCGTTTTCTCAAGATAAGTTAATTTCTTGGTGGTTTTCTAGAGATGAGTTAATTTCCCGTTTTCTCAAGATAACGAGTTAATTTTGCGATGGATTTTCTCAAGATAACGAGTTAATTTCCCATTTTCTCAAGATAAAGACTTAGGTCCTGTTTACACGACAACGTTTTCTGATGAAAATGGAAAGGTTTTGTTGCGTTTGTACCGTTCATTTACATGACACCGGCGACTGTTTTCTCTGACAACGGCACAATTTGAGAACGGGTTTCAGAGTGCAATGGTTTGAAAACGTCTCGGTCCCTGTTGTAGAGTAAACAGAAAAACTCGATTTTTTTCTTACAGGGAATCCCTGGCTTGTGGCATGGCAAGAGAATTATACCATTTTCACATCTCGACTGTTGTGTAAAGGGAGATTGTAATTAAAACACTGGTATGTAAACCAGAAACCAGAAACCAGAATATGGAAAAAATGCCATATTCAATGGATCATTGTCGTGTAAACAGGGTCTTAATTTCCATGAAGTTTTCTCGAGATAACTTAATTTTCCATTTTCTCAGGATAACAAATTAATTTCCTGCTGGATTTCTCAAGATAACAAGTTCATTTCCCAATGGTTTTCTCCAAATTTCCCATTTTCTTGAGATAATGAGTTAATTTCCTGTTTTCCGCATATACTTTTTTCGATGGTTAAATCCTTCAACTGCAGTTGTGGCATGGATTTGAAGGATAGAATCAGGTTTAACCCACACACCAATCATCTCGTGAGAAAACAAGGTTTGTTTTCTTGAGATTAACTCGTTATCTCGAGAAAACCATGAGGAAAAAGTATATGTGGAAAACATCCGCGCTTGGGCTCTGTATTTTTGTCTCAATTCAAGTATGAACAGTTTTTATTATGGAATAATAACAAATGTTGGGATATTGTTTTTGAACCTAATCCTGTATTAAACTTCTCTAAAAATTTCTCCCTGATCCTTCTGCTGTGTTCCTTGGTCTTCATGATTCTGGTGGATCTCTAATGTTCTGGAACATGAAATCCTGTGAGGCCAGAAACAGAACAGCTGGATTTATACCTACATTACAAACAGGTGGGTTTTAGTTACTAATTAGGTGACTTCTGAAAGCAACTAGTTTCACTGGATTGTATTTAAAGTTATAAGAGTAAAGGGGGCTGACTACAAATGCATGCCACACTTTCCAGGTTATTCATTCAAAAAGTAGGAAAAATATAAGTCCTTTACTTTCCACTTCACCAATAACGTAAATGTTGGTTTGTTACATAATCTAATAACGTGACAAAATGTGAACATTTACAGGAGTATGAATATTTTTGCAAGGTACTATTATTTAGAATTTCATCTTTTTGGAATGTATTTTGACATTCCAAAAATGTCAAATATTGAAAATGTGACTTTAAAGTTGGTCATTTAGTAGAAGTGAAGATAGTAACAGATGGTCTTATGGAGATGTTCTGTGACTAACCTTCTCCTCGAGAGGCATCACCAGGATGCCCCCCACCTTCAGCAGGTTCTTCATGTACTCCTCATGTTCCTTCTGTACGCCAGCACCACAATAGACCCTGTCATAATGGCGGCTCTCTGGGGGAATCTCCAGGCAGTTACCGACCACAAAAGACGGCTCACAGAACTCAAACCTGGAGAAAAATGAACAGAAAGAAGTGGAAATCTATTTATTTCTGAGAAAACAGAGAAATGAGTCTCGTCATTGGGGCTGAACAATGGAGCAGTTGGCAGCACTGCTGCCTTGCAATAAGGAGGTTCTGGGTTTAAATCTCATGGAGTTTTCATGTTCTCCTTGTGCATACCCTCATTCTCTCCAGGAACTCTGGCTTCTTCCCATAGTCCAAAAAACATGATTGTTAGGTTAATTGGGTTCTCTAAATTGTCCGCAGGTGTGAGTGTGTGTGAGCATGGTTGTTTGGCCTGTGTGTCTCTGTGTTGCCCTGTGATGGACTGGTGCCCTGTCCAGGGTGTTCCCTGCCTCTCACCCAATGAGGCTAGAATTAGGCAGGGAGAGAAGGAAGAAGTTCAACACATCTTTTCCATCGATTCAAAAGCAAATGAGGGAGATTAGTGGTGCTTGCCAACAACTGATGGTGTCATCCAGGACATGTTACTGTGAAATATTGTCTCTGCTGCCCAGAAATTGACCTGTTAGCATGTCATGACAGTCATGAGACTGTCCTACAGCCACAGTGTGTTCAGTCAGAGGCCTCTTCAGATTAACTGAAAGACCAACTGCTGCCAGAGATCCTTCTGCCCACAGCATCACCATCCACAACAACTCTTTGAAGATGCTTGGATGACATGAGTTACAACATTATATTTCCCTTTGAGGTAAATAAAGTATTTTGAATTCAATTGACATCCCAGTAAATTGACCCCAAAGTCTGAGGTTGAAATGTTCACTGAAACCCAAGGTACCATCTCAAACTCTACATGCTTCAGTTAGCTTGTCGTTAAGAAGAGTCGCCAGGGGAACAACTATACTAAGGGTGTCTTAGCCTAGTCCTCAAGAGCTGAATCCCCTCATCACAATGTCATGCAGTTCTACAGAGTCCTGTAGAACTGCATGACTCTGAATGGCTCAGAGTCATGCAGTTCTCTGCCATTCATTTGATTCAGGTGTGTTGGAGAAGGGATGGATCTAAAAGTTACAGGATGGTAGCTCTCCAGGACTGGACTTGGCCACCCCTGGTCTACAGCAGCAAGACTTAAGGTTTTGGAGAGATGAGACCAAAGTAGCGATGCAGGTCCATAATGTACAGCCCCATGTTTCTGGACAAAAACTAAGGCAGGATATTAACACCTCACACCGGTATTCATTATTTGTGTTTGTTTTGCCACCACAGGACCAGAGCAGCTAACAATCATTGACTTGACCACAGATTGTAAAGGATAGTATTGTAGAGTCAAAATGTGAGGCCATCTGGCCGACAGCTGAAGCTTGACTCAAACTGGATCCTTGGCAGAACAAACACATCTACAACTGGATTAGCAGAAAACGACAAGGATCAAGGAGTTGTAAAGACCCAGACCTCATCCTCACTGAAATGAGGTGGTGCTTTAGGAAGAGAGCTAACAGAAACATAGCAAGTCTCACTGAACTGAGACGAAATTGCTCCACAACGTTACATATGGGAAAAAAAACTGCACACAGTTAAATATGTTCTAAATCACTGGTCTGGGTTTGTTTTTCTGCAATTAAGAGAAAATCATTTTTATCAGTATAATATAAAGCATCCTTGTTTTCTTTCATTTGACTCTAAAACAAGTAAATGTCAGAGCTCCGTCTGGACCTACTTGTCGAAACTGTCACTGGTTTTGATGAAGGAGTCTAATTTATGGTAGGCGTACTCGATCACATCTGCATGTAGCTCTATTCCATGATTCACTCCAAACGGTCCTGGAACAACCAGAACAGAACATCAACGACACAAATAATAATAATACAATCTGAGTTATTTAATGAGATCTGTATTCACTTACCCAGAATGAGTCCGACCATGGTGCTGAGGTAACCGGTCCCACTTCCCAGGTTGAGGAAGGAGAGGCCA